>LKNJ01000229.1:279881-346538 GCA_002120245.1 Maccullochella peelii | reverse complement strand
GAAAACGTTCCAACTTTACAAACTCATCAACTGATTCAGACTAGAGCAAACCATCTATAGGTGTGAAAACGCCGTGAGATGAATGGGCTGAAAGCAACACATTAACTGAACCATTTTAACTGGGATTGTCTCATTTTTCTCAGAGGAATTTGAAAGATGCTACAAACTTCAACAAATAGTAGCTTAAAAACCCGTCTAACAGCTTGTAAGATTTCCTTGTAAGGTTCTGTCTAACAGTGGTGCTGCACCCCAGATCTCAGCTGGTGAGTAAAATATTAAAACTATGAATAATGGCCAAAACTACAAAAAATACTCAGGTTGTAAAAAAAAAATCTAATCTTCCTTTGACAATCTTCTAATTGCCACTTACCCTGCAAAGTACAAGTCACAATCAAAGTTTGGACAGTAACATTAAAGGTTAGAAGATAGAGTGCAATCACACCATGCTTCCATGTTAACCTCTGCTCTGCTAAATGGCCTCTTAGTAAACAACAGTTTCTTTGTGGTCATTTCTACACACTCCCATGCTGCTGTCCAACCTTTTAACCACAGAACCGTCGTCCTGCACAATCTCTTTCTCTACTACATGAGGCAGCAGCACTTTCCCAAAGCCTCCAGCATAACTCAATGCCTGGAGGGGAAAGAACGAGGGAGGAGACAGGGATCAGAAGGAGGGAAGACAAACACTGGAAACCTGACATAAAGATTTGCTCAGCAGTAGTAACTGACAAGTTATAAAAAATGTATATTAGCATGTAGAGGAAGCAGTTGTAAAGATACACTCTGTGATTTTGGTATCATGACCAACAGCACCTCCAAATTTAAATTTCCTCTCATCACCAATAGATAATCTCCAAAATACTTAGTAAATGTGTGAAATCAGCTCTTGACAGAATAATCTTTAATCATTTTTCTAGTTTGGACACACTGACCTTCTCAAAGTCCTCTCTGGCTGAGGGGAGATCTGCAGCAAGTGAGGGGTCTCCAGTCTGCTTCTCCATCCTCTCGCCTCTCACCACAGTTGTCTTGACAACCTTGCTGACCTTTCGACCTTGCACTGGCTCCATCTCAAACTCTGATGCCGTGGCGGCGCCCAGGGCCAGGGGCTCCGAGAAGGTCAACTGGAGAGAAGATGACAAGATGCCAAGGCACCAATTCTTATGTACTATGTATAATGGAGTATGTACTTTTATCTATTGCTCAAGATAGATCCAATACTTTTATGGCCAAATACCTACTAATGACATCCCATCAGCCTCAGGTGTGCTTTGTTTCAGTAACAATTAGCTAATTTTAGCATGTCAACACACTAAACTAAGATGTCAAACATGGTAAACATTATACCTGCTAAACATGTTAGCATTTAGCTCAAAGCACAGCTGTGTCTAAGTACAACCCCACAGAGCTGCTAGCATAGCTGTAGACATTTGCCTGATTTAGCTAGCAATAACAAGATTCTAATTGGTGGCAAGGGAATGCTAGCCTCATTAAATTATACTTAACCAAGTACTTAAGACTTAAGCATTAGAGATACTGAGTTGCACACATTAGAAATAACAACAGAAATGAGAAAAAAAAACATTGTTTGTTGTTTGGTGAATGCTGCATTTCATTTAAAGTTTTTTCAGCTGGTATTTTGTTAGACAGACCAGTAAATGCATGCACACCTATAAAATGTTCTCAAAGCAATGTAATGTAATGTATTCCTATGTATTAGTAATGATAGTAAGCAACATTAGCTAGCTAGTCTGTGTACAACTTTGGCGACTAACCATGCTTTTACATTTTACCTTTTACATTATGAGTTTGTCTTATATATGTGTATATGCCACACAGGCATTTTTAATACACAGTATTAAACAGTTTCAGTGTGTTTCACTATTTGGTGACATGCATCTTGGAAACCCCAGTGGGCAGTTTTTTCTTGGTGTTCTGGCCACACCTTTGCATATGTTTGAGTCAGAATTTGGCATTTCCAAACTTCATACAACTCTTGAATTTTACTAAAAACTAAAATAATACCAGGTGCAGTCTCAAAGACGCAATGAACAATAGCAGGATTAGATAACTAACATACTTTCAAGGATTAACAGCAATACATTATTTTTTAAACTACACAGATTATATATAAATCATATAATGGAAACCAAGTAATATAGTTATGATTAAAGTTTAAAACCATACGAATGTATCTGGTAGATGACACTGACCTCTTTCTGATCTCCTTCACTGTGAAGTACAGTTCTCTTCACCACTCTGGAGACAGTGTCTCCCTCCTCGATCTGCACTGTCTCCTGGTGAGAGCCCTCAATGGTCACTTCCTGTGTCTCCATGCCATCAGCTGACACATATTTACGAATCACCTTCCGTGTAATCTGGTGGACAAGACAGAAAGAGAATACATTTCCTGTAAAAACTGTAACCTGGTTAACATTTTCCATCAAGTATTTTAAGTGTAGTTTTTAGATATTTTGATGTTGTGACATCTTTGAATGTTCCCTTACTTTCTTAACTACCATGTTGCCATGCTCATCTGTGTACTTCTCCTCTGTGACAGTCTGTGGTGGGATATCTGGTAAGTTATCCGCCTGTAAAAAGACAATACCATCACATACTGTCAATTCATATGGGAACAATCAACATGTTATTGCCATGTATTTCAAGCAACATATTATATAAATTACCCAAACATGACCAACACCACCAAACTTACACTATGTTTTAAAGCCCCTATGTGTAGAAATTTTATGCAATTAAAGAATCTTTCAATCTGATGATGATGATACTTTTTGGGGGGTTTTTGAAAAAAAATAAAATAAAAATAGACAATTCTGGTGAAAATTGGTGTCTTGCATTGCTGTCTTCCAGTCTCTTGATTGACACTTCCACTGGTGGGCACCAAAGTCAAACACTTTAAAATTTGAAACATTGTGGCTTTTTTTTCCAATATCAAATCTTTAGCATTTCTATACCAGAACAAGGAAAATGAAACAGACGTGGAAAAAATTAAAAGCAGATGAGTGTGCAGAAACACATGAACTAAAACAACAAAATAACAAAAACCAAATGTGGTTCAGAGGTACTCTTCCACCCTTAGAAATGTTACTTTTGTAACTTTTGTGCCAAGCAAGTGTAGGACACTGTAATATATGATTAACCACGCAAGTCCAGCATAAAAAAAATAAAACCCACCAAGAAGCACTAAACCTCTGCTACCAACTAATCCTGCATCACTCCACGGTGCACTGGGGCTACACAGCTGCATCATGCTTGTTTACCTGAATGATAACTCTGCGTCGGACCACCCTGGTGGTCAGCACCTCCTCCTCTGAGCTATCAGAGGACAGCAACCCTAGCTCCTCTGCTATCTCCTGGGAGACAGCACACAACCAGCATGGGTCAATATATGAGGTCTGCACAGTGTTACTACAGAGCACTCCAACAGACAGCGGCTGTTCCTTCTTTTCTCTTAACCTCACTTTTATGTTTGCTTGTCAAAAAGGTTAATGTACAGACAAATGGAATGAGTAAGGAATAAAATAAAAAAGTATGGCTCTACACAATAGTGAAGTGAGATGAAGAGAAGGCACAGTTATGCAAAAACTTTCAACTGACATAAACATGCAAGGATGGCAACCAGTGTGCGATATACAGGTAATCTCAGACCCCTCGATTAATGCCTAGAATCTCTCCGAAAATTTCCAAATACATTTCTTTGGGGGGGGATAATTATTTTATCTTGATCTATACTTTGGAGTTTGTTTGAATTTTGAAATGTTGACAGGTGAGGAGCAGCACACAAAATGCAATTGACAGCTGATGTACACTGGTGCCACAGCTGCTAACAAGGAGACTGGTGCCAATTATACTTCTGCAAATGATACAGTAAATACAGGTGGAATAATACATTTAAATTTTGCAATTCTGCTACTCCTCTCCATGTTTGAGAAGCCTCATTAATTACTTTAAAGTCAAACACACATACAGTCCTTATATCTCAAAGCAAACAATTAAACAAAATTAGATTTGGAGATTTGCTAATTGAGCGCTATTCTGCAAATGATGTCACAGTATAAACTTCAAATCTTGGTCTGAAAAGGTGGAGATGCAAAATAATCCAGGGAAAACCTGAAGAGTGCTTTTTGCCTTTGCAATTCCACAGGCCGTTGTGCACTCATACAGCGTTTGCACAACTCTGGATGGGAGACAAAAAAACACAGACCCCTATGCAATTAGCCAACATGGCTATTCCAGGGTGTTACTTTCTGTGTTTACTAAGGGTCGGACAAGCATTTCAAATGATTCATGTAAAAATCGTGTTTGGAAAGCTGTAGGAGGCTCGTGCAGCTTGCCCCAATATACATTGTTTTGCGTGAGACTTTGTTTCCTCAAATCTCTACAATGGATGTAGCGAGTGCAAAATTAGCATGACCCATAGAGTCACAATTGACACATTCCTTTACTGTGTGGCTGAGGTAGGTCTACTCTATTTGTCAAAGTATCACGCACAACACAGGACCCACCAATTGTCAAAGGGTATTTCACACACTGATGGGAACAACAACAAGCAGAAATTAAGGGATGCAAACAGGTGCAAATGTGAACAAAGAGTTATATGTCATAAAATCGGTTCTTGTAAATGTCACCAATGCTGACTTCAAAATGAGCACATCAATACATCACACCACCAATGTCAAACACACTTTTTCAGTCACTATGATATGATGAATTATTTAATACAGCAACTCATCACAGTTTTTGTTATTTTCTGGAAAGTTTAACCACTCATGCACACAAAAGCACTTGTTAGCCTTATTTAGTCCATAAAATGCAAACTTGTGTGTTTTATCTTTTGAGTCTTGAATGCAGCACCACAGCAACTAGCCTGGACGGGCAAGACACCAGCCAGTGCAGCATTGTGCTCATGCTCAACCTCTTACCCTTCCCAGGAAGTCATCATCATCAAAATACCCTGCCTGATCTCTGGAAGGAAGCTCCTCACACACGGGGAGGTTGCCCTCTGTCTGTGAACCCTCTGAATCATATGCAAATTCACAGAGACTTTCACTGCCAGAAGAGAAGCGCTTGTAATCTTCCACTCGGAGGAAAGGGTGAGCAGTGTACTGAGGGCTCTCTTTCAGGAATCTGAGATCAGGGCTACTCCCAGGCACTGGGGACGGGGGTTCGGAGATATGATAGGTAATATCATGTTCCAGTTTCACTTCTTCAGGTTCAGAGAAGTCAGAGAAGACTTGTCTGCAGTCAAAGAATTCCAGATCCGAGTCAGAGTGCTGTGGCGATTCCGATCCCTTACTGAGTTCCTTTGGTAGGACCTTTGGATCCTCTGATTCAAATTCAGAGACCGTTTTCTCAAATTCTGAGAGAACTCTGTTAAAGTCTGGGGAAAACTCAAAGTCGTGAAGTTTCGAAGCATTTTCAGACACTTTGGTAGTGGCTTCAGTCTCAACCTGAGCTGAAATTGAGTCACTGAAGACTGGAGACACTGGACTCAAATCATTCAAGGAGGCTTGGCTACACTCAGAAACTCTCAGGGTCTGATGGCCTGAAAATACTGCTTCATAATCTGGTGGCACCAAAAACTGAGTTGACATAGGTGAAAAAAGCTCACTGGTCTGTGTTTTCTTAGGGGACAACTCCCACTCTGAGTACCCATACAATATGTCTGACTTTAGAAATGATGTCTTCTCAGATGCAGTTAGAACTGGAGTAACAGTCCTGTGGGTTGTGCATGAGTTATGGTCAGGTAGCTGTAGGGGAACTGATTTCATTGGCTTGTCATCAGTGAACAGTACACCTATTTTACTGGCGTCTTGTGCCATTGTTGTAGCAGACATCAGCTTGCTTTGCACCTCATTGTCTCTATGAAACTGTGTTTCTTCTGGTGTCTGAGAAGGAGCCTGTAAGTGAATATCAACATGATCTAAATAAGTCCACACAATAAATAAATAAATCAACGTACAGGTTGCACCATTAAATTAACCTCAACATTTTACCAGGTTAGCATCACTGTGCAGTGACAGGTTATTTTCCAATCAGCCAACATCTCATCAAGTTTAGAACAATATATGTTAAGCCATGGCATGCAACTTAAAAAGCATCTTAGCATCAGACAAATAAATCAAAACTGAAGGAAGAGCAATAAGTATTTTCCCAACACATTCTGGACATTAGTTCACCAAGACACACAGAGTTATTTCCTCCATCCAAGTGACATGCTCTCAGTCTTACCCTTTGTGAGGCTGACTTGCTCTTTATTTCTCCAGCACTGATATGTCGGATCTTCTTTTCCTTTCTTTTTGCATCTTGAACTGGTGATGGCTTCACGTGAGAGTCTTTTTGGAAGTCTTCCTCACAAACAGGGGTTTGTAAAGTTGAGATACTTTCAGCTTCTGATCCCCGCTGTATCCATTCATCATATGACAAAACTTCTGATTGCGGTCCTGTCATTTTTTGCCAGTCAGGATTGACATGTCTTTCCTTAGACTTTGTCTCACAAGTTTGAATTAGTAATGGGGGCACAGGTAATAATGAAGACTGATTGGGCAATAAAGGAGATGTCACATGACTCAAAAGTTCTGGTTTAGAGACGAACCTATCAGTCCCCTCAAAACAAAAGCCGAATTCCTCCTCTGACTCAACAGTTTGAGGGCTTATTGGCCTTGGGCTATCATCAATCCAACAATCAATAGGTAAAGCAACAAACTCAGACTCTGATGATAAAGACACTGGTGAAGACGATCTATCAACATGGGTAGCATCCATAAAATAAGAAGACAATATTCTCATAAACTCAGGCACTGGTGAGTCAGGCAATAGTTGTCTGAACTCATTGACAGATGATATGGATTCAGGTGACGATGGTCTGTCAGTCTCACTGACTTCTGATGATGTGACCATAAGCTCGCACTCTGAATCTGAACCCAATGATTCAGGTGATGATGACCTATGTGTAAGGGTGTACTCCTCCAATGATACTGTAAACTGAGGGATGGGAGAATCGGGTGACAGTGACCTGTTCTCATTGAACTCAGGCATTGATTCTGGAGATGATGCTCTTCTGTCAGCCATTTGCATGGCTGATTCAAGCGACACATGTCTGTATTCAGTTTTACTCCTGAAAGTTTCACCCGCATATTGAGGATCACGTACTTGAGAAATCAGCTTCCACAGCTCTGCATCATAAATTAGATTATGCTCAGCTACTGAGATGGCTGATTCCTCAGGTGAGGGAGGTGCCATTGTTGTTGATAAAACAGTGCTATCAATGGTTGCTTCATTGGCAGTTGGGACTTTTAATTTAGTTATTGATAATTTGGGTGCCAATAGTAATTCTTCTGTATCTGATTCAATAGTCTCTGGTGAAACATCTGAATCTGAAAATTCAGTGGGTGATATGTCTCTCACAGTCATGAGATTTTCTACAAATGTCTTTGTAAAATCCGGTATTGGTGATTCAGGGGGCTGGGGTTTACATTCATCACCTGATCTCTCTGACTGAGGTGATGGTGGTCTCATGTCAGTGACTTCTATGTCATATGAAGTAAAACCACATTCCATATCTGACAATATTGATTCTGGCGAGGAACACCCATAGTATGTTTCTGCTATTGTAGTCTCAAGAACTTTTTGTGTAAACCAAGGAAGAGGTGAGTCTGGAGACAACCTCTTGTGTTCATCAAGTGATTGAGTAGATTCTGGAGATACTGATCGGATTCTTTCAAGTAACATCAATGCCACAGGTGACAAAGGTTTGTATTCTGGTATGGATTCAACTGATAGTGGTCTCTCTTGTACTTCTGATCCTACTGATTCAGGAGAATCTGGTCTATCCTCAACACCATAATTCATGGGCATCAAAAACTCACTCAAAGCATACTCAATATCTGATTCAATGGATTCAGGGGAGGGTGACCTATACCCAACATTCACAATAACATGTTCAGGCATTGCTGGTGTGTATTCAGGTATGGGTGAGTCTGGTGACAGACCCAGGTATTCATCTCCAGATGTTCCTGAGCCAGGTGAAGAGGGTCTATTACCATAAATTAATGATCCTAGGCTTATAACAATGTATTCTATATCAGAACACGTTGACTCGGGGGATGCTGACCTATGTCCAAAAATAGTTTCGGGGATTCCAAACATTGGTTGTATAAAGTCAGGTACAGGTGAATCAGGTGAAAGTCTGATTGATGCTTGGGATTCAACAGATGAAGGTCTGCTTTCCAAGAATGTTGGGAAAGGTAATTCAATTTCCAACTCTGACAACACTGACTCAGGTGAAGTGGACCTTAAGTCCGTGTGCGATATGGTGGACTCATGTAGTGCCTGTGTAAATTCAGGAATGGGTGAGTCAGGCGAAAGAAGCCTAAATTCATCATTGGATGCAGTTGAACCAGGAGATGCTGCTCTGTCCTCAAAAAGCCAAGGGATACACAAATCTGTCTCTAAATCGTCATCTGAACTTATTGATTCAGGGGATGTGGATCTGTATCTTACTCCTAACATAGGGGATGCACTCATGGTGTACTCTGGTAGCGGAGAGTCAGGAGACAAACATCTAAGATCAGGGTCAGACACCCATGATTGACGAGATTCTGCTCTGTCCTCAAATTCAAACATCTGTAAACTCAAAGGTGCATATTCTGTTTCTGAAGCCTCTGATTCAGGTGACAATGACCTGTAAGCATTAAACTCAGGACATGTATCTAGCAAAGCCTGTCTGAAGTCAGGTAAAGGGGAATCAGGAGAAAGTCCTCTGTATTTAGTCAGAGATGCTAAGGACTCAGGAGATGAAGGTCGGTCTTCTATGATCACTGGGAAAGATAACTCAATTTCCATGTCCAAATCGGACAACACTGATTCAGGTGAAGAAGATCTTAAGTCCATGTGAGATATGGTGGACTCATGTAGTGCCTGTGTAAATTCAGGAATGGGTGAGTCAGGCGAAAGAAGTCTAAATTCATCATTGGATGCAGTTGAACCAGGAGATGCTGCTCTGTCCTCAAAAAGCCAGGGGATACATAAATCTGTCTCTAAGTTGTCATCTGAACTTATTGATTCAGGGGATGTGGATCTGTATCTTACTCCTAACATAGGGGATGCACTCATGGTGTACTGTGGTAGCGGAGAGTCAGGAGACAAACATTGGTATTCATAGAAAGAGAAGATTGATTGTGGAGAATCTGCCCTCCCCTCGACTTCAAACAGCTCAGACATTAGTGGAGCAAGTTCATCTGATGCCACTGATTCAGGTGATAATGACCTGTAAGCATTAACATCAGCGCATAGAACTGGCAAAGACGGTCTGAACTGAAGTATATGAGAATCAGGCGAGAGTCCTCTGTATTTACTGACTGATGCTATAGACTCAGGAGATGAAGGTCGGTCCTCAAATAACATAGAAAAAGGTAATTCAATTCCCACTTCCAAATCTGACAACACTGACTCCGGTGAAGAGGACCTATATTCCATGTATGTGTTTAAGGACTCTTGTAGCACCTGTCTAAACTCTGGAATAGGGGAGTCTGGTGAAAGAGCTCTAAATTTATTCAGAGTACCAGTTGATTCAGGAGAGCATGATCTGAAATTTGACATTAACATGAGTAATGGAGGTGAGAAAGACCTATACTCTGATTCAGAATCAGATGACAGAGGTCTCTCTTCAACTTCTAGTTCTAATGACTCAGGAGAATCTGGTCTATCTTCAGTATCAGGTGGGGAATCAATCAAAGGTGCATACTCAATATCTGATGCAGCTGATTTAGGAGATGCTGACCTAAACCCAACAAATGATGGAAAACGTTCGACTACTCTTGCCATGAATTGAGGTACTGGTGAGTCAGGTGACAGGGCCCGGCGTTCATCTCCGGATACCACTGAATCAGATGATGGAGGTCTATGATCATCGGATATTGCAAATGATCCATCTCTAAATGTTGCACAAGCAGCCAATTGCCTTTCTTCAAGCATGGAAACAACTGATTCAGGTGACTCTGCTCTTTGGTCTGTAAAGGCCTCTGAAGTTGAAAACCCATATTTGATATCTGAAAGTAACAACTCTGATGAAGAGGACCTGTACCCAACAGCAGCGGTAGCTGATTCAGGTATAGCAAGTCTGAAGTCTGGTAAGAGCGAGTGAGGTGATAATGCCCTGTGTTCATCTGCAGATATTACTGAGCTAGGTGATGAAGGTCTGCTTTCGTTAAAAAGCCAGGGCATGCAAAGCCCTGATTCCTCATTTGACACTGCTGATTCTGATGAATATGGCTGAGACTGTGCAATGTTAGCAAATCCAAAGGAAAATTGGGGAACTAGGGAATCTGGAGATGAGTCTTTTAAAGACTCTGGAGAATCAGACCTGAATGCACTTATTAATATCAATTCCCCAGGTGATAAAGGCCTGTATTCAGACTCAGAATCAGGTGACACTGGTCTCTCTTTCCCCTCAGTCTTTGTTTGCATTGCTTGTAGAACATCTGCATCAGGTGAATCTGAAATGTCCAACTTCCCACCATCCTCTAACTGTCCCTCTTTCACATCTGAATCCTCCAGAATGTACTCAGTTCTTGTTCCAGCATACTTAAAAACATCGGTTTTACTGCAAAAGGTCTCCCCTACATAGTGAGGATCACGTATTTGAGAAATGAGCTTCCAAAGCTCAGCATCATAAACAAGTCTATATACTGGCACCCGTATTGCCTCCGGTAATGTGGTCTCCAATACTTGTGATTCCGGTGAGTCAGGTCTCTGCTCGCAAATACTTATGTCTGCACTTGATTGTATATATTCAACATCAGAAACCACTGAAGATGGAGAAGGAAAAGATGATCTATGAGCAATAACTGAAACTGATTCAGTCAGCCCTGTTTTGAATTCTGGTATTGGTGAGTCACCTCTGTAGTCATCTCCAGAAACTACTGAATCAGGCGAGGATGGTCTCACTTGAGAAGACAGTTGTGACAGAGACATAGCCCCATATTCTAAATCTGAACAAACTGAAACAGGTGAGGAGGATCTTTCCAGTGTGCTCCAAACAGAACATTCTGGAAAGGCCTGTCCAAACACAGGAATAGGCGACTTGGGTGAAAATGGTCTGTTTTCATCGACAGAATCTGGGGATGACAGCCTGTTCTCAGTGAGTAATAATGACAAAGAAACAGAAACACATTCTAGATCAGAGGTTATTGATTCAAATGATGAAGACTGATCCAATGTAGCAATTACAACTGATTCTGGTAAAGACTCAGGAATAGGTGAGTCAGGTGATAGTGCCCTGTATTTGTTTACAGATGCTACTGAATCAGGAGATGCTGGTCTATTCTCAAAAAGAACAGAATCAGTCCCCAGATCCAGATCTGACATTACTGACTCTGTTGACACTAATTTGTGATAAACTTTAGAGGGTCCAGAGAAAGAGGCAAAGTACTGAGGAATAGGGGAATCTGGTGTTAAAGCTCTCTGACTATCTACAGATCTCCCTGAGTGGGAGGAATCTGGTCTAAGTGCATCCAGCACCAACAGCGATTGTGGTGATATGGGTCTACATTCTGCTTCAGAATCTGATGAAAGTGATCTTTGGTAATTTTCTAATTGCAAAGCAGCAGCTTCATCTTCAGCCATTAAATCTGACTTTGTCTGATAAGAATCTGTGCTTGTTCCAGAAAACCGAAACACTCCTGTTTTACTCATGAAGGTTTCTCCTACATAATGTGGGTCTCGAATTTGAGAGATGAGCTTCCAAAGTTCTGCATCATACGCTAAACTGTAGACTGGCACTGAACATTCTGTTAAAGATAAAGGTACATGATGCCCTATAGGTAATTGCTGATCTTCAGGGATATTTGTAGAAAATGCCGATGACAAAAGTAGATCATTAGATGCAGTTTCTGGAGACAAAGGGGGTGACAGAGCTTTATCAGATCCTTGTGTCTCTTCATATGTTTTAGTTATAAACTCAGATGATTTTTTTTTATATTTTGTAACATTCTGCACGGGCTCATAATCAGTTTTGACTGATTTCTTAGATTTCTTCTTTCTAGCAGATTTTACCTTCTCAGAATTGTGCATTTCCTCCTTTGGGTTTCCTTCATCAAACAACTCATGAGATAATTCTTCTGTAATTACATCAGTTGACAAGACCTCAGGTTCTATTGGTGCTGTGACAACATTTTGGTTAGACTGACTGCCATCAGGTACTAGTGATTGCGTCTTGAGACCTTCAGTTTCATTATGTTTCATATGATCTTTTTCTTCAGATTTTGCTGAAATACATGCTGGATTTTTTGACTTTTCTAGATTAACACCTATGATTGTTTTTGTTTCAAACTGCTTTTTAGCATATGCTTCTACAAAAACTGTAGGTCCTGTCGGTTCCAGTGTCATGTCTTCCTCAAGAATTAAGTGAGTTACTGGATTAGGCAATGGCCCATAATCACTTACAGAACCACTAGAATCAGGAGATAATGGCCTATTCTCAAAATATGATAGCAATGGCATGGTCTCATATTCTGTATCTGACAACACAGATTCTAGTGATGATGAATGATAACTTATAGTAGCAGCATGAGGCATATGTTGTGGTATGGGAGAATCTGGAGACAGACACTCATTGAATGTTTCTGATTCAGGAGAGGATGCTCTAATGTCTAACATAGACTGTGGAGACACTGGTCTGTCATCAGACACGTACTCTGGTAAAAGTGGTCTTTCCTCGATATCAGACAAAGATATAACAACCCAATCATCATCATTCTCAGATACTGATTCCACTGGTGTTGGCAGTTTGTTCTCTGTATCAGATACTGATGGTTCAGATAATTTTGTTCTATGATCAGCAGGTATAGAATCACATGCTACCTCTGCAGATTCAGTTGATTCAGGGGAGGGTGATCTATGTCCAACAGCAGGTAAAACAGATTCAGATTGATCTCCAGATGCAACTGAACCATGTGATGAAGCTCTATCTTCATGGTTAAGTGATGCTGGAGACATAGAGCCATATTCTATATCTGAGCATACTGATTCAGGTGAAGTGGATCTCTCCCCTATGATTACAATAGCTGAGTCAGGCCAGTTGTGACTGAATTCAGGTATAGGTGAATCAGGTGACAATGCCTTATATTTGTTTACAGATGCTACAGATTCTGGGGATGCTGGCCTGTCTTCAAAAAGCGTTGATAACAAAAGTTCTGTTTCAAACTCCATATCTATATACAATGACTCTGGGGATGATGATTTAGACTGAGCTGTAAAAGGCTCACAGACTTGTCTAAATTCTGGAATAGGGGAGTCTGGTGGGAGCTGACAATGAGCAGTGATGGATTCAGAAGATGGTGGTCTCATCTCATGGAAATCAGGATACAGAGTCACATGCTCAGAGGATGTAAAAAACCACTGCATTGTTTCTAAAATGACAGATTGAGGTGACGATGCTCTGTCTTCTATGTCAAAGGTTAATGATTGAGGTGAGGTGGATCTGTCACAACTATAATCACTGCCTAGTGATACTGGCGTTCCAAATGGTCTTTTGTTTGAAACCATTGGTGTTAATGGCCTTTCCTCTGCTTCTAGTGTGAACAGCATAGATGTGCCTCCTGGCGCACTCAGTAATGGTTGCCCCTGGGCAGAAGCCACAACATCACCAGTTTCCCATGGAAAAACAACAGGTGGTAGGGGAGACAAGGGCCTAAACTGAGGTATTGGAGAATCAGGTGCAAGAAAATTCAGCTCATTTACTGATGACACTGACTCAGGTGATGAGGCCCTACTCTCTGTCAGTAATATTGCTGTATCAGTCACACATTCAGGTGAAAGTGATCTATCATGAACTAAGCTATGAAATTCACAAGTAGTTTTAGTGTATTCTGGTAAGCAGCATCTATATCTGGATGCTTCAATCTCAGGTGTAGACTCTACAGAGACGACAACCTCATTTTCAGGTTCATTCTGTCTGAATGATAGCGTTTTCTCAAAGCTGTACTCAGCTCCTGGTATAACTGACATAGCATTATCTACTGAATGAACATCTATCTGCTCAAAAGCTGAGTCATGTGACACCTGAATAAAGCTGGTTGAGTTCATGAGTTCTGGTTTTTGAGGCATTAAACCTGGAATGGTACAAGTGACATCAGAGGGACCTGCTAATGTCTGAGTGGCAGTATCCTGTGTTTGATTCATGCCATGTATGGATTTGACACCATGGTCACCTGAAATTGAGGCCTGGTAAACATCAATCTCAAGCATAGAGTTTGAAACATCTCCATCAACGTTTGTGTGTCTAGCAGCTCCCTTAACCTCATCTTTTCTGACTCCAGCTTGAATTGCGTCTTCAGGGGATGCGTTCATAGGCACCACAGACACATCCTCATTATCTGAATCCATCAGGTCAACATCATACCCATACAGGACTTTATATAGTCGACGTGAAACTTCATCCATGTGTCTTCTGGCCATTGGTTTGGTCTGCGTGGATTCTGTCATTGCATTACCAGAACCAGAAGGAGGCACAGAAGTAGACTGGGTAGGATGAAGCCTTTGATCACTTGTCGGTTGTTGTGTAAAGCAAATCTTATCAGAGACCTCATTGGTTTCCATAAGCTCCATAGACAGTTTCCTAAAGTCTTGCTCAGCTTGATCACATTCAATCAAACTATCTTCAAAATCAGTCATAGACAATGGTCGACTCTCGCATACACCTGTTCGAGAGCTATTGGATGACTCTCGCCAAAGCAACGGTGACAAATAATGAGAATCATATTCAGAATGCGTGGTTTGTAGACACTCCAAGCTCCACTCCTCTCCCCCCTCTGCCCCTTCATATGCAGCAGCACCCCCATCATCACATGGTTCAACAGTGGGGTAAGGAGGTGGGGTAATCTGGGCACCTAACATGGGTCCCCCTTTGTACACAGGGTCTAAAACATGGGATCGGAGGTTGAAGGGAGAGGTGCGGTACAATGTGAAGAAAGGACTTACTTGTTTAAAACTGCCTGTGTGTACCGTGTCTGTCAATTCCTCATAAACTCTTTGTGATGAGCTGTGAACAAACAGAATTTTTCAGTATTCAGTCACTGGATGGCTGTTGTGATCAATAAAAAAGAGGCTAAATATATCCCACAAAATACAAATTTAAGCCATGTAAATTTTACCAGTAATGATCTTCAAATTTAAAAAATGATTTTCAAATGTATTATTATGGAAAGGGAAAAAAAGCGTCTTTGAAGGAAAATCTGAAATGCTCCTTTTGAGTAAGGACCATACCAATAAGCATCTAAACTGACCAATATTACCATTTGCAGGTAGATTTTTGAGCTATGTGCTACAGTAGACTAGTGTGTTAGCTATCTATCCTGCAAAGTAAAGTTAGCAATTGACTTTTACTCTGATGGCTGCTCGTTTGGTATCTCATTCAGCAAGTTGAGGTACAGTGTGTACAGTACATGTGTGCTTGTCAGTAAAAAGAAAACAGCTAGAAAGCTAATGTAGGTGTGGTCACATGAATTAAACTTTCTGCATAACTTACTATGTCGTCTCCATTTCTTTTTGTAGTTTCTCTTTCTGGGCATTTCTAAGAAGGCCTGTTGCTGTGGAACCTGTGTCTGATCGTCCCATTGTCTCATGAAGTGATGACAAACTGGAGGACAGATCCTCTGCTGACACCATGGGTACCTCTTGTCCTGAGCCTGGACTCCTACGTGCGGCATCTGTACGCCTGCCTGGCCTGGGGCTGTCAATGTCTTCATGAAGGGCAGAGAAACCTGACAAAGGATACAGTGCAGGCATACAGAAAGAGTTGATATAACTGGTTGGTATAAATAACTCTAAATTTTATAGTAAAGCAATCAATTAGAACATTCTACTTAGACATAACAACAACCAAATCATCAGTCTGCTTAAAGTTTACTTTGGCTTGTGTACCTTCACTATGATCCAGTGCTATGGTCCGCTCGATTTCTGCATAGGTATGTGATGATGTCTCCTCCTGAGAGGACTTGTTTATCTTAGTTTCAATGAGGTGAACAATGTCCATTCGATTGATTTTAGTCAGTCTTTTAATCAGTGTTGTTTCTGGTGACACAGAAAACAAACTTAAACTCAACTTTAAATTTGAATAGGAGTTTCTATTTTGTACTTGTTTAAAAAGTAATCATTCCGAGAAATATGTACCCTACTTTTCACTAACCTGTGGCATGCATTCCCTCCCTCTCTGCCCAGAGTTTCAAAAGGGCATGGCTTTGGTCTTGAAGTGAGTTGGGGTTTTCAATTCTTATCAGGTTGATCCTTTCCTCATTGAAGTCCAGTTCTCGTGCCAACTCTGTGAAGAAAAAGAAGATATAATAATGATTATGATGATCTGAAGATACATTTGAAATGTTTGAAATTATGTTTCTTGAGAGCCTGGCAAAAATTAATTAATAATGTATATTTTGAGTTTGATATCTTGATCACTGCTATTAAGGTGTGACTCACCTGTCCAGCTAAAGCCCAAATGGTCAGCTATAATGGCCAACCGTTGTTCTTTTCTCTCTGCTTCATCCTGTGGATCTACTGTAAATACCACCAGACAGCCATGAGCAGTCAGAGCCACAAGGTATACCAAATCAAGTCACATACACAAACGGTATCGAAAATCTTCACTGGCTTTCTTGTTCTTGTAGTACTAACAGTTTGTTTGGTTAAATCATGATATCAAATTAAGGAATTGTAACCTTGAACAAGCACATAATATGCCTGTGAAGAATGGTTGTGATAGATCTTGTAGTGACACTATGATTAAGAAATGTACATTTCAATAATTATTAAAATGATTGACTATTATATTATTGAATCTTTAAAATTATGTAGTCCTTAAGTTGTTTTCACAAGTTCCATAAAGCCTTTAAGTCAATCTTGAGATTTTCAGCACACATAGAAGTGACAAACACATAGAAGTGACATAGCCACATGGATTCTTCAACTACAATGGGACAAGAGACAGAGACGCAGCACCTTCACAGCTACCGTGTACTAATGAGGCACAAGAGATAGAGAATAGCCCCTTAAACTGGGGGGATACCTTGACTTTGGACTTTATCATCTGGGATTCGCTGCATCTGTGTCTCAACAGGGTCGTCCCACAGTGGTCTAATGGGAAAGACGTCTCCTGAGGGAGGGAACTGCATCTCAGGGAAAGTTTCTCTTTCTATGATTGATGGATCAATGAGACTGCTCTCATCATCTGAGTTGGCGGATGCAGCCTCCTGTTCTTTCTCTGTCTCTGCTTGTGCCAACCTTGCCACAAGTTTTGCTGCTTCATCGCTTATCTCTTCAAAGAACTCAATGGACTGTTTGCATGGCTCACTTTTCTCTTTAGTGGGTGTTGAATGAGATGACTGACCACTCTTGCCCCGGACTGGCAATCTGGACTGGAAGCTTTTAGATTTTGCTGCCTCAGAACTCAAGGGGCGACCATGTTCTTTTTTACCAGACGGCCTGGTAGACTCCCCCTCACAGAAGCTCTTGGCTTTGGAAGATGGTGTCTTGGTTTTGATATCCACAGAAGGACCTGCATCTGTCTCAGATTTTCTCCTTGTATCCTTTTTTACAGGGAACTTGAGCTTTTTGTCTTGGGTAGATTCAGCACGTTTGACAGTAGAATCAGGCTTGAGAGTGCTAGCCTTGATGGGAATTCTAGATTTAGACTCAGAAGTGAACGAGGCCTCTTTTTTAAGAGTGGCTGAAGAAGAGGTTGCATGAGATGGAGAGGGAATTGTGGATTTACCCCGACCTTGAGGAGCAGACCTAGCTTGTGTTTTGACTGGAGTCTTTTTAACACTACTGGACGCACTTTGTTTGGACTTGCCTGTTGGTTTGGGGGCTTCTATCACTGACTGTGGTTCCTCTGGAGAAGAATCAGAGGACTCTTGACCTTGCTCAGAGTAAACTGATCTAGTGACTGTAGTTTCTGCTGTCTGTACATTTGTTATCATTTGGTCAGGGGAACTTGTGTCTAAATCTAAACATCCCTCATTTACATTTTTGTCTGTTTTAGTCTCTAAACCTTCAGGGGATGTCTGATCTTTCTTTGAAGGTTTGGCTGAAGCTGAAATGCCCATTTTAGGGATTTTAGATTTGGAGGCATCAGCTTTAGATTCTGGCTGATCACCTTCAGGTGGGGACTGAAGCTGAGAATCAGTTGTTTCTTTTGATTTCTCAGTCTCCTCAGTTTTAACCTCTAGTGTTAGATTGAGGCCAACTTCAGGTTCTGCTGCTGATTGCATACCTTCTTGTCTGGCCTCTTCTAAGAGAGGCTCCTCTAAAGGCTGTTCACCTATCTGGAAAAAGGCAAAGCCACCCCCCTCTTCCTCATAGCTCCTCTTAGTCATGTCAATAGCACCACTTCGGGTCATCTCAAAGAGCTTCCCTTCTTGGAATAGAAAAGGGTTGGGCTCACTGGTAGGTGTGCTGTCTTCTGTTGGTGTTCTACCAGGTGTTGTGTCCGGAGTTGCTTGCAGAGATTGACGGTCCACCACCAGATTCAGTATTTTCTGTTCCTCCTCTTTGACACGAGCTGCAAAAGTGGCATCATCCTCCCGCATGGCAGACCATGAGTCAGTGTCTACCCTTGCAGTGACACCTTTTGACTCAGTTCTGGGAGGTTCCAGTGCCTCCTCCTCCTCCTCTGTGTCATCATAGATACAGACCTCCGGTTTGAACATTTCCTTTGTTTGACCTGTGGAAACAGTTGCACTGAGTCCAGCCTCTGGTGCTCCTGTATGCCCCTTTTGATCCCCTTTCACTTCATCTGTTACATTGCTACCTTGTTTTAGGGGGACAGTCTGTAGATTGCTAACACCTAACTCTTGACCATCCTTATCATCTCCTTCACTTTCTTTTGATTTCCTTAAGCTCTCCTCCTTTTGCTCATCAGTCCTGTTTTCAGTGTTTGATGTTACAGCAGCCTTTTGGGCAGTACTGTCTTTATCAGCTTCTGCAGATGGTGGGACTTTTTGCTCCTGTGCAGTTTCCAGTTTGGATTTTGAATGATGCTGGTCTGAGACAGAGTGAGGTCCCTCTGAAGTGACACTGGCTGTTGTTGTGTTCTTGACCTCTTTGCTGTGCGATCCGTCATGCAAACCTGCTGAAAAAGGAGAGGGAGGTTGTACTTTAATATGGGGATCAACAAAAAGAGCTAACTTTGAATCTTCAGCGGGTCTATTGAGCCCACATTCACTTTGCGAAAGCTTCTCACTTGTGGGCTCTAATGTTTCATAGCTGTCATCCCCTATTGTGGCATCTGTTGAGGGAAACAAATCTTTTCTAGAGTTCTTTTTGCTCCTCGCGTCTTGTTCCATTTCATTAAATGTTTTTATTTTGGCTGCCATCTTAAACATCTCCTCCTCTGGAGTGATTTTTCTCTTAGCTTCATAGCTGTCTGATGTATCCTCTTCTGCTGGGTCTTCAGGGATGACAGCCGGTTTGGATGGAACAGAGAGGAATGTATAGTCAGGGGGTTTGGGGCTTACCTCATAACTTACCTCTTCAGAACTAGGAGTATCAGGGGAGAGGGGACTCTTACCAGAACTTGTCATCTGAGATGTCTGCTCACAACTGTCATCATCAGCACTAGCCTCATGGTCTCGAAGCAGCCTACCACGCAAAGCATCTTGGGGGAATTCTGTAGCTTTGGAGGACTCTGGATGGCTAGAGGATTTATTAGGTGGACCTAGAGCTGATGGGAAGGATGGGTGGCTTTTTTGCTCTACAGGGCTGCTCTCTAAGGAGTCATGAGGGGGTGATTCTTTGGTTGGGCTAGGTTCAATAGAGTCTGGGGACTTATGGGAGGAGTTTTCTTCCATGAGAGGACTACCATCTAGAGAGTCTCTGTGGCTTATTGTCAAAGAGTCATCAGCTAATGGGCTGAGAGCATCTGAGTCTTGTTTTAAAGGCAGCTCTAAGCTTTCATGACGTTGAGAAGAGGATCTAGAGGTTGGAGAACCAACTAAAGACAATGCTAGCTGACGATCAGGGCTCTCGTCATCGCTAAGAAAAGTTTCTACAGTCTCCGAAATTCTCTTTGTAAGCTTTTGAGGTTTAGATGGCTTAGACTCGCTCCTCCTAACAGATATGGACTCACTTGTAGTGTGGTCATCTGCAGCCTCGCTGGAAAAGACAGGGAGGGTCAGTTCTGTAGACAGTTGGTCACCCGTGGTCCCTACACCAGAGTCTCCAGACTTCTCTGTGTCTTTACTTTCTATTTTGACTGTTGTGGCAGTTGCTGCCGAAGTTGTAGAGGTCTGCTGTCCAGTTTTGGGAGAAAGACACAGACTTTCTGGGCTTGTGCCTGGAGTGGCTAGACCCTCATGTTTGTAACTGTCCTCAGAGCTCAAATGAGGGGTTCCATCTCCAGAACTGGCACTTAGTGAGTCTGCCACACCCTCATGTTTTAAGCTGTCAGAGCTATCATCAAGGCCACAATTTCCAAAGTCTACAGTTTCAGTTAGCTCTGAATGGGCGGCAGCAACTGACTTGGTTTCTTTCTCTCTGTCTTGCTGAGTGGTCTCTTTCTTGCGAGGTTTGGAATCCAAAGATACTTCTCGTTCTTGAGAGACATGTGAGGTTATTACTTTGGTCATGGTTTTTGACTGGATAGTTTCTGATTTTGTGGTTTTCTCTGATCTTGATGTCGTGGATGTTTTGAACTCAAATAGCCCAGACTTTCTCTTTGAGGGATCCTGCCCCGTTTGGAATGCTTGCATCAGCTCTTTAACTGACATGGTCTCCTCAAGTTTTTCAGATTCAGCTTTGGGGGATTTAGGGGGGCCCTGTTTTGATTTAGGGCTTCCTTTGGCTTTTGGAGAGGGTTTGCTCACAACAGGCAATTGTGAAGACTTGCTTCCAGTGACCTTTTTACTCTTTTGCTCTGCCTCTACTTTCTGTTGTAAGGCTTTGACTTTGTCCTTTATTGACCCAATCGGAGTTTCTTCAACCACTGGGGACACAGGTGATACTGGAGCAGGAGCTGTAGGCACACTTAGAAGAGCACCTGCCTCTGTGGATTCCTCTGACTGCCCCTGGCCTTTCCCCTTCTTTCTGATTGGCTTTTTAACTTCACCAGCAGCTGTTTTATCATGCACTTTGGTTGGAGTGGTTGATTTTGAACTTTTGCGTAGTACAATATCAGTGAATCTTTCTTGGATGGCTGGCTCTTTTTTAGCTTTTATTTTGGAACTTGCTGGTGCATCCAGGAGGTATTCTTTAAGGTCACCACTGTCCTTTATGGCTTTGGGTCTGGGAGCCCCTCTGTTAGCTCTACTTTCACGTAAGACCGGCTCTTGAATTTCTAAGGCTGCCATCTTTTTGGCCTCCTCTATCTCACTGTCTGAGAGGAGAACCCACTCCTCGGCCATTCTAGCTTTTGCTACCTCCTCTGCTGCCTCACCGTCATATGTTCCACTCCTCAGTATCTCACTGACTTTCTCTAGGTCCTCTTTGACTTTCTCTAAGTCCTTCTCCATTATTTCTAATGGCTCTCCAGAAACATCCTCAGTCCCTTTCTCTAGACCACACCCTCCTAAGGAAGGGGATTTGTCTGTGGAGTCTGCAGTCAAGATGGCAGTCATTTTGATCAAATCTTGTTTCATCTCTGACACGTCGGATAGGAGGTCTGGTTCTCGAATCAGCTCTGATTTCAGGACTGATGTCTCCGTCTCTTCATCTTCCATATGGAAGAAGAACAAGTAAGGAGTAAAGAAAATCAAAAATTCAAATGAAAGGAGACAGATATTGGAGAATGTGGTCAGGACAAGATTGGAACACACTGCAGGGATCATAGGACAACAAATTCACAATGAGTTCTACATCAGGGTATCAGAGGAATTGGGCTTAAACTTTCAAGTCTCTGGGGAAATGTGGTAAAGCAAAGGCTAAATAATTCCGATGGGAAATGATATGAGCAGGAAATAACTTGCTTATACACTCAGCGCACCCACACTCACAAAACAAAACTAATGAACTAAAATACATTAAAAAAACTATACCAACTATGAGTGAGACCAGGTTACCAAGAAACCAACAAGTACAATGGAAAAAGGGACAACAAAGAAAACAAAGAAACAACACCAAGACATCTCAAGATTGCTCGAATGTATGACAAATGTCAATGTGATAACAGGCAAAAATGGCTTGAAAACAACTCAGAATGATAGTTGCGTCTATCAAAGAAAGCCAGTGATAACTTACACAACATATGATGATTTGCCATGCTTTTCATTCTAGACAAAGCAGATCATTTACTTTCACAAAATCTAAGGAGGAAGGAGGATCTCTGGAATACTATAAAATACATCTTGCAGGGAGGGACAATATTTTAATTCCCTTTGCCATCCATTCAGTCTTATGCTGAACCTTATACAAGCCTTATACTAGTCATTTCAAATGTAACTGAAATGAAAACTGAAATAACAAAAAACTGTGCACAGAATTATAAGAAAATGGTGTTGTTAGGGAATATTCCAAAATCAGCACACCAACAAAAGAACAAATTAACTCTCATTAACGAGACATTACATATAATCATTCAGACATACAAGCACAAACATACACATTTATGTAAGGCAAGTTATTTCCATGCAAAGCAAAGGGAAGTGGTGATGGAAAGGTCCTGGTAAAAAGTGAGTGGAGTAAGTGGAAAGTTCAGTGTACTTAAATCCGCAATTAGAGGATAAGAGGTGCTCATGATCATGAGCCGCTTGTTAATATGTCTTCATTCAGTAATGTGGTGAGTTATTAGTCCATATACACAACTACTGCTACAACATACAGTATCAGTATCAGCTATATTAAATACACATATTACCTATATTAAATTTCTCCGGAAAACACATATACGGAATTCTAATCAATGACATACAGTATAATCCATGTATGTACAGTATGTTTCATGTATAACATGAATTGTTTTATTATGAGGTTCATTTAAATCAGAATCAGAAATCAGGTTTATTGCCAAGTAGTTTTTCACATACATGGAATTTGTCTTGGTATATTGCTCAGGTATATTGTATTTGCTAGTTTCCATTTTAGTCATTTTCACATTACTAAATGAACAAGGCAAGGAGGGTAGAAGGGGAAGGATTCAGAGGGATTGCTTTACCATTACACTATAGGACTAAAGATGGAGGAATACCAAAATTCTGGCCTCTAATCTCCTTGAACTGGGTGCTTGCAACTTGAACTTGAACTTGGAGCGCAAGCGCACATGGGTGTAAAACTAAGTTTTGGAATTTGGGTGACCAGAGGTGCTAGCACAAGCCTGGCACAAACTGAGAGGCCGCAGCAGGGTGAACACATTATTAGGAAGATGAAGGCAGTATCAGCAGGTGGAGCAGAGGTATGCTTCAGTGATGACAAATCACATCATCTCCTCTCATCTCCTTTAAAAGCTGCTCTCATTCCCTCCTTGCTGCTATATGATGGCCACAGTTATTTAACTAACTGTAAAGGATTGAAACATCCCACAAGCAGTTGTGAATGACATTATTGGTTTCTCAGAGTTTCTCATTGATCTAACCAGTAGGCTACAGAGTCTGCCATAATGCTGTTAAAAGTTTATATTTTGATGTGCATTTAAATCTGTACTTTTTAAAAAATGAATATCAAACTGAAAGATTTTTTTTGTTCTTTGTTCTGACACTTTTATGTCAAAGCAAGTAGCCAAATTGCATTGCGCCACCTGAGCTGGATAAACACAACGCCAGTTGCTTCACTCCAACCAATACAATACAAGCGGGTTTGTTTGGAGCCACTAAATAACCAAACAGGCACAAGCATAGAAAAAATAATAAAGACAAAAAACGGCATTGTGACTGCGTTGGCGCTACTGCCAGCTTTTGGCCAGCACACAATTAGAGGCCATAGTCACATAAATAAAAAATCACCACAGTATGAATGAGTTTAATTTTCATGTACATACGTAGATGGCAGTGTTTAACGCTTTCTCCATATTTCCAATCTCAAATTGTGAAGGGGAGGGGGGTTAAATTGGAGACAAAGAGGCAGGTGAGGAAACAGAAAAAAAGGAAAGCAAAAAGTGAATTAAGCCTCAGGAGAAACATAACATTGACATGGGGAGGTGCAGGTAAGGCCTTTTTGTTTGTTTGACAAGACAACAAAACATGAAACTTAAAATGCTTTGATAAGATGTATGTGGTCTACAATTAAGGGCTAAGATGGTGCTGTCAGTGTATCAGTGTGGTTATTCCTCTGCACACTCTAACTACATTAGACTAATCACCCATACAATATCGGTGTTATTGTCATATTAGTTTGGTTAATAAAGACATGCAGTATTATTATAGAATAGCAACTATTTTAGTACAAGTTATAAAGAAAATTAAATAGTAAAAATGTCTTACATTTCTCTAGCGTTCTGCTGGTCTGGAAAAAAAACATGGAAAATGGCTCACAGTTAGTCTTGGTTCATCCACTGTATGTGCCGGATATTCTACTACTACCATTACAATTGGTACTTCAGGAAAAGAACACACAAAACACAAACAAATGAGCTATGCCACTGACAAATCACAATCTACAGTACTACAGTAAACAAAATATATCTAAAATATAACATTTGACTACTTTCCACATTTCCATTATTTAGTCCTGATGACAAGACAGTGGACAGGGTAGGTCAGCAGAGCTAGTTAGTAGAAGAGACATGGGGAGCAGTGGCTGCTTTTACCTCTTCCTCTTGCTCTTGGTCTGAATCGGACTCCTTTTGGGAGCAAGAAGCAGCAAGAAGCAGAAAGATGTACAAATAGAAACAACAGCAACATTAAAGGGAGAAAAAGACAGGGGGCAATGTATGGTTACCATAGCAACGAAGACAACCAGTCAGTGTGATTTCAGGGAAAGCCAGAGTGGTATTTAAAGCTGCATTAGGCAAATATGTTGGATGTAAAAACAGATTCATCTTGTTTGCCTGAATCATACTTTGATGTTTTTCGTCTGTTGGCGCTTCAGCATAAAGCATCACAGACTAGCCATGCTAATCAGACTAGCAATCACATTGCATGACTTCTGGGATCCAATATATTTGGTTTTCTTCTGATCTGATTATAGGCCTCCAGCCTGTAATGTTGACTTGAAGATGGCTCACTGAGTAGAAAGTCAATGTTCACAGTAAAGTAGCAAGCAACACTATAAAGCAATAATGTTAGCTGCTCATAGCATTAGTACAGTTTACTACTTGGGATGTCAAACATAAATATAAGAAATAAGAATTTAAACTAAAGAATATCGAATAAGAAAATACGCGGGATTATGTTTTGGAATAGTGTAATTGATAAGTGGGAGATTAGCATGTATTACAGTGGCACAGAGAAAATAGCTCAAGATTACAGTATGGTCCAGTTTACAAACAGCTACAGTATGTTATTGTAGTGCTTTTCATCATTGTTAAATTACAGCCAGTTTTACTTACAAGAACTAACAAGATATGTGACAGGAAGCATCCTCTGTTGAGTCAAACAACAGCATAGTGCCCTTACCTTGCTGTATGATGGGAGGGTGATGTTGAGGTTGCATATGGCATTTTGGGTGAGTGACCTGTAGTTCCTGGGTTCTTTCATAAAGGACAGACGGCCACACGGCTCCTGAGTGTTGTCTCTGATCTGCAACAGCCAAGCAGTTGAGCATTAGTCATCCAGCTGTTCATCAGGAAAATTCAATATGATGAATTATTGTTGACTCTTGCTGCACTGTGCATGTTTATCTGTTAAATAAACAAATGAAAAAGAGTGCTCACTTTGATGAAGAGTGCTAGTCTGTTCTCTTTAAAGGCAAAGAAGCTGAAGAGATGGTGCTGGCCACTTTTGGTAAGGGGAACAAGGTTTCCAAAGCAGTCTGCATAGATAGGTTTGCCTTCCAGTACCTGAGAAATACAACAGACAGATGAGTACAGGGGCTAAATAACAACATATAACCAACAAAAACTGTCATTCCTTTTTTGTTTAAACCCTGGTGTTTCCCTTTTTCACCTTCATGCAGTAGTGCACCTATTTCTCAAGAAACCAAATGTCAATCAAATGTTTTTGAAAAAGTGGTTTACAGGGGGTAAATAAACCATAAAATTTTGAGAAATGTTAATGAGGTTTTTGTCTACTTCATAACACTAAAACTGTTCAATCTTAGCTTAGCATTTCATACAGCTGATCATGAAATTATGTTGAAAAATGTGTTGGTGTCATGGATACTGCCTTATACTGGTTTAAATCACATTCATTAAACAGAACTTTTTCAGTAGTGGTCTGAGATGCCTCCATTCTGGTGCCCTCTCTGACCTGTTGTGTTCCCCAAACCTGGGCTCCCTTTTGTTCTCAATATACATGCCTCCACTAGGACAACTATCCACAAACACATCTACCTTATTATGCGGATGACACACAGATCTATGTAGCGGTAAAAATCAGTGAGGAAGGCAACTTGCATCACCTAATATCCTGATTCTCAGAAATCAAGTCTCAAAACTTTCAAAAGCTAAATGAAAACAAATCAGACAATTGCATTTGGTCCTTCCCCAAGTCCATCCCTACTCTAAAGAACAGTCTTGGCTCCATGTCTGCAAATACCAAACCTGCAGAAACTTACTTGTAATCTTTGACAGTGATCTCTCAGTTGACAAACAAGTCACAAGAGTTGTGCAATCATGTTTCCCCCAACTGAGGAGCATCTCAAAATCAGGTCTTTTGTTTTTCACGTTGGTCTTGAGAAGTTTATTCATGCTTTCATATCACCACGTCTAGATTATTGCAGTTCATTGTATTCCAGGTTAAGGCACAATCTTACGCCTTTAGCTGGTACATAATGCAGCTGATAGGCTTTTAAAGTGAAGTGAGCTACACCCGACATTATCACAACAATCCCTTTTACACTAAGCTGTTATGTATTAAGCCATTTTTGCCCAGCCTTCTCCAGTGGACCTCCATCATGGCAACAGCTGTGGTTGGTGAGACATTCCTCCTCCGCTCTCCTTCCTCACCTCTACATCTCGGCTGCGGGCCACCTCTGTGAAGTTCTCCTGCTGCTCCAGGGTTTTGTCGATCTTGTCATCTGTCATGCAGAAGCAGCGCAGTCGGGCCTCAATGGGATCGTGGGTCTTCGCAAAGATGACAAACTTGGCCATGTAAGGGACACAGATGATCTCTCGGTACACCTGGGTGGAGAAGTTGACAGATTCCTGGACTTGCCGACAGTCTATTAGCCAGAATCTAGAAAGGGCATTGGAAAGAACCAGGGAGGTTAGGTCTTTGTTGGCCGCCGCATCTGAGTCACTTTAAATCAGTAATAGATATAGCTGTGCTACAACAAATTCGTGTTACCTGGCAGACACATTGGTGGTGAAGGAGACACAGTCATTGATGAATGTTAACGGAGTGGTTCCTGTTATGTCCTCCCATTGAGCAGGCGTTGTTCCACCTGCACATGGATACAAACACATGATTGACATATTAGAATATGAGAATGTGTCTGGTTGGTCTATTCACAGATTTGTGGTTGTTCTCTAACCGGTGATGCTACAGAGCAGTCGTAAGGTGGGGGTGTCCCCTCCGAATCCATTGAGGACTGGGTCGGAGTTGCTCTTGGGGACAGGGATGGTCATGGTGATGGGTTTATGGAACTTCCTCCTGCGGGGCTCCAGGGTGACGATGGGGCTGAAGGTGGCCTTGTTCCCCAGAATCTTCCTCACTACATCCACACTCACTGGATGGGCCTGGGAGAGTAGACAGAGTGTATAACAACCTTACTTTTTGTTGTCAAATATTGGCTGCAGTGAACTTTGTAATAGGCTGTCAAATGACTGACTACAAGCTGTGACATACAACAACCATCTAATCGAACACTTCAATCCACTACTTTCATCTAGACTGAAATATCTCAACTATTGGATGGATTGCCATTCATCGTCCCAAAAGTATAATTTCTAACTACTTTGCTGATCCTTCTACTTTTGGAGTATCTACAAGATGGATTGGCATTGACAAAATTCAACAGAGACATTCGTGGTTCCCAGACAGGTAAGTCTAATGACGTTTGATCTCTTGACTTTTGATCTAGCTCTACTGGATTAACTGCCATACAATTTGGTACAGAGGCTGAATTGTAATAACAGTGATCCACTGACTTTCATGTACCACCATCAGGTCAAACTTTGGTCCTGTATTCCATATAGAAAAACTACTTTTTCATGTCGGGATGGTTTGACATCCAAGCTCTGAATCTTGACTATAACTTCAAAGCATTTTAAACAAATTTTCACCAGAATCTGCTACAGTATATTAACATAAGGCAAATACAACAAAACAGGTAAATGTATATATCACAGGGGGGCCACAGAATATACAGATACTTTTGTCATTTACCTGTAGTCCGACTCTGATCCTCTTGGTGAGGGCCCCCTCAGGAAACACTGCTTGTACTTGGGGCACAACAGTGCTGCTCAGGATGCCTCCTTCAGGACCAATCAGATTACTGTCTTGCTTGATGCGCGACACCACCGCAAAGTATTGTGGGAAATCTCTAGTGATGATACGACAAATACGCTTCCTCTCCAGCTCCTCTGGCATGTCCAGCTCTGGGGCAGAAAGGGACACGTGTCAGGAACATTAATGTAGTAATATAGGAATAAATGTATACTTTCCTCAACTCATGGTGCAGTCTACTGGTACACCATAAGAGACTGACCCTCATCCATGCCGTTGAGTATCTGGTTGAGTTCCTCTTGGGTGTGTTCACAGTGATGCTCCTTCCAGCTCTCTCCAGTCTCACTCCTCAGGATCACCAGCTCCCTCTCTTTCCCCCGCAGGGCAGCAAAGTGGGGGATCTCCACAATCACAGGACTGGAGGGGTACAGGCCAGGTAGTGTGGGTAAGTAAATACCATATGTCATACTTGGTCTAATTTACATGGATTATTCTTGGTCAAGAACATTATTCAGTGTCACCTTTGGATTATCCTGTCTTTCCAAAAATTTTAAAAGAAATATTTTTCTCTACAATGTTCAGCTTTCATCTCTTTAGTACACCTAACACAACTCAGTTGATGGTTAAGAAATTACTTCTGAACGAGTACAAACATGTAAACTGTGTACTGAGTATTTTGGTCTGACTTCAGCATTGCTTAAATTTCTCTGGTTGCATCAGCCATGCACAAGTGCACAATCCAGGTGGATTAACTCATAGTGTTTACCATGTAGAATTGTGCAAATTCTGTGCAGTGCATTTGGCCATATTTTAGTGAGTGTTTCAAACATACTAATGGACAGCAGAGAAGTGGATTATGTGGCAGGAGTAGTTTGAGAAGGTGATTGAAGTTCTGCTTTGAAAACTATAGTAACTATTATTAAATACCCACAGGAGAAAAATGTTCTTGTAGACTGACTATATTTAATATTTAAGTATTTTACTGTCACTTTAATACTTACCTGATCATAATAATGCATAATCACAATAAGCTAGCTACAACACATATCTATAAGAAGCATGCTACAAGTACAATCCAAAATGGGACAAACACAGCTATTAAAGCATAACTGCTGATATTTTCATGTGATATTTAGAGGGTTCTTTGGCCAGACAGTACATGATAATATTTTTTTCTATTGTTGCCATTTTTGACATTAAACACTACATTTTCAAATATGTTATTTGAAAGCTAGCTTTACTCGCCAGCTTTGCACTTTGGTCAACCCAAGTGGTGGCAAGAGAAACTTCTGTATCTAGAATTTATATAATGGGATTGCGTCCTTAGACATAACTTCCTTGTTATATTTTAAATCTTAGCTCAAAATGATGAAAAAACAGCAAAGAATTCAAAATTGTTAAGTTTGGTAATTGACCTTCAAATTTGTAATTTTCCTGCTAAAAGTTTAAATAATGGTAAGTAAAATTATGTATAAAATTATGAGCATGTCAGACTCGCCAGAATTCCCAATTTGTGATTTACACTTGGGAAAGTTGGTTGGTTAACTTACATGACAGGAAGAAAAAACAGCCAACCACAGAATCACACCATGCAGTCAAATTTCACCTGGTTCCCTAGCTACTCACAGGCCACACAACCATTTAAATTTCACACAAAAATGAAGAAAAAAAACTTCTTCTAACACACATTTATTATGAAAACATAAACTCAGAAATGGAAAAGGCTAAGCAGGAACGAGGGATTAAAGAAAAGAAGAAACGGCAAAGTAATGTCACAGCAATGTACCAGATAAGGTGGTAGTGGAAGTGAACACTAGCGCAAGCATAACAACACAATATAACATCAAATGGAAGGGTTTGTAAAGGGAAACACTGAGACCGGCATCCATGGATTGTTTCATATGCGAAACCGTTGATTTTTTCCACCCTACCCAAGGAATTTTGTCCCCGGTGGGCCGAGCTGGAGGATTCTGCTAACCAAACTCTCTCCCTCATTAAGAGGTGGAGGGGCACTGGGGAGGTGGAGTTTACTGTGTGATCAACCAAGCGTCCATACGCAGCAGTGAGGAAGAAAGAGCACACACAATGTTTTGGTTGGGTGCAAAATAGGAACCATGGGGACTGATTTGAAACAGTTGCGTGAGATTAGAAACACTGGTAGCTTTTAGCTGCATGGCTATGGAGACCAAAAGTGTTCAAAATTAAATAAATAAATAACAAACTATGAAATGAATAATCATTTGAACATAAAATTATGAAATAAATAATTTTTAAAAACTTATTATTATGAAATAGTTTTTCATCCTGTTTCTTTTCAGTTTTATTCAGTTCCAGCAGTTTAATTTCAAAATAACAGTTTTCCAAAATCTGTTTTTATCTCACAGTGCTATTTTGTCCAATAACAGATTTATGTCATAATGCTACTTTACAGCCTTTTCAGTCTTTGTCTGTCAATCAAGAGAAACAGGGCCTGGAAAGTGATTGGTTCATGCTTTGGTCTAAATACATGATAAGTCAATTGTATTGCAAAAAAAAATTAAATAAAGGAAGTTTTATAATAAAAACTGCTGGAATGACATCAAAACGACCTGTAGTAAACTCAGTTATTGTGAAAACAAGGAGGAAATAACATTTCAAAATAGTGAACTGAAATGTAAAAATGTGTTGGATTACTTCACAATTTCATGGTAATATATATTTGTCTGTATTTATTCATACAATTATGATTACAATTACAAATTAATTACAATTAATAATTACAATTAAAATCATCATAATATATTATTAAATACATATAATTTCATATGTATTTAAACATAACAATAATTGTTTTAAATAATTTTGAACACTTTGGGTCTCTAAGTTTTTATAGGCCAGTAAGGACATTTTTGCAGTTTCAAATATGCTATAAGAAATGTTCACATTTACACTGATAATTGGACCAATCATCTGAAGGTAGAGTGAGGCAGGTTTCACTGCAGAGTTAAATACTCAAACACTTCATATAAACATAATAATAAAAACAACATATTTCAGTAGTTTTGGTCAGGGAGAACCTCCATCATGTCAGCAGTGGATAGGTAATGGATAAGTGGATGATGGGTAATGAAAGGCCAAAACTGGAATTACATATATACGATATTGGAAAACTCATAATCGTAGTATGAATGCTTTTACGCTATACTGTCTCAAACATTACCAGCAAAGGGCAGAATTTGAGGCCACATATCAAGCCAATCATGGTGCAATATACTGGAGGTGGAGTTAATAAGACAGGCTTTTTCATTAAGGGTTGGGGATAAGGTTAAAAAGAGTTAGACAGCAGCTATTATGAAAGAAAACAGGGCATGCTGAAGAGCAAAGATTAACAGATCCCTGGTGCTGGGAGAAAGCAAGAGCAGATACAAAAACAGTTTTAGTAAGCCAGCGGTAGAGGTTAAATTAATCTGAAAGAAAAAGGGCAGCTTCACATTAAAAGGGATAAAAAAAATCTGAATGTAGAGATAGTGTACTACAGGTCTGACCTGATTCCTGATTCCTCTCTTATCTTCCCTCTTACACGATATCAAACACTTTTTAAATTCCATTTTTCCATTTAATTTCCAAGGTTATTGGCATATAATATCCAAATCTGAGTAAAAATGTATAAAAAGTGAAAAAATGCAGGAACCAGCACACAAATGTTTCAAAACGACCACTAACTAGCAATGAAATGACACTGCATCTTCATGTAGTATCAGTAAATTTACCTGCTGGCATCTGCATATTTTGCATGTTTTTGCTACCTCTCCATTTTCCTTCCCTCTGCCTGAACATCTGCTAATTTCCAAGGCACTCATTCATTCCATCATCCATCCTTGTAGCCTTACCCGAGGAACTGGGCTCCGGACGGCCCCACCTCAATGACCCTGCTGGCCAGGCCCTCGCCCTCAACCATCGGGGGCATGGTGGCCAGACGGTGCCTCTTCACCAGCCGGCACGTCACCCGTGTGGGCGCGCTGCACTTCCTGGGCGGGATGATGATGCGTAGGCCGTTGTGCCGGCAACCACGCATGGCTCCGCCCCTGGCATCCACCATGAAGCTTACCAGGAAGCTGAGGTGGAACAGGAGATATTTCCACAAATTAAAAATATTTATCATTGATCCCATTAAGTGATGAGAACATAGACACCAAAGCTACTTTGTAGATTATTTGCCCACGTGCTAACACCAGCAGTATCTCAAAAGGAGAAAATTGAGAACTAATAGCTGCCTGAAGTGGTTACTAATCCAAAATTCTATCCACATACTGCTAATGTGGATGTTTGTGTTGGCGAGCTAGAAGATTTACACGTTTTGAACTACAAAGGACTAAAAAGTTGGGCTTGAAGGTTCACTTTTGATTTTGGAAAAAGTAGCAGATAAAACAATCTTCACTCACGGCCCGTTTATTTGCTTGTTATGGAGCTTTTGACCAAATAACAGTCTTCATCAGCAAACAGCAGTTGAGTGGGGACTGTTTAGTCAACTGGAGCGTTTATGTTTTTAAATAACCGGAAGCAGATGAACATCAGCTTTATGGAGTAAATTCATTTATATTTATTTTTCGTATATTTAAGGCGAACCTATGTAACTTTTGCTAAACAGTGGCCACTGTGACCAGAAGTGACAATTACAGACTATTGCTAAATGCTAAAACATAAAGTAACAGTAGTACAACTACAGAACACTCATAAAGTCAGTGAACTGACTCATTAAAGTCAGTTAAAGAGCAATAGCTATCTTGAGCTAGCTAACATTAGCCACCATATGCTACTGGTCTTACCAGACCAAGTAAGACCGCAAAACCTCTGAGTGTGTTGAACAGAGCAAAGGTGTGTTTAATCGCTTATGAATTCAACTTTCTAATTAGTAACAGGAACAAGGTGGTATTTTCTCTTTCAAAAGTTATATAGTTACCAATAGTTACCAATATGCGCTTTAAGGAAAATGTTTGTTTCCATGTAATATTGTTTAAGATGATGGTAAATTAACAGGTTATATAATGATAAACCAAACTATAACTAAAAAGTCAGTCTTCTTACTCTCACTCATCATGTTTGATATGAATAGCCATGCAGACTGTGACCTACTGGGTCCATCTGGCTGATTTTGGTGTCTAATTTCTCAACACTGAATGGTCCCAATGATCAATGGCTCCATTTCCATAACTCTTGTCAAGTTGCATTAAACTTGTTGACTTCATAGTTTGAGACTCTTTGACATCACTTCCCATGCAAAGTGGCAAACACTGTATGCACATGGACCACACATCTCAATGAGGGGCAGTATGGGCGTGATGAGGTGACATTACAATTTGCTACCACACCCAGTTCTAATGTGATCTCGCTCCCTGGCTTCAGTAAAGCAAACAGCACACAGAGACATAAAAACATGTGTTATTGAATTCAGCAACACCACCAGTAAACTGTTAGAAGACAAAGACTGCTGTCCTCCATTGCTGAAACACAGTAGTGAATAGTGGTTTATGTCAATATGGCAAGAAAATAAAACTAACTTTTCTGATAGACAGACAGCATATCAATCAGACCATTTTTTTCTGCTGAAAGAGATCCAGGTCATTTTCCTGTATATGGTAATAATAATAATATTCCTCAGGCTAACATGAAACATTGGTGAGTTGGTTAGTGGAAATGCACAATTCACAACATCATATGAAATCAAGAAACATGTCCTCAGCTTTCACCGCCTCTTTTTGTCCAGATATCCACAATTTAAGTTTTGTTTTCTTTAACTCGCCATATCACATGATCTGCCCATGTGGAGACATCAACTCTGGGAAGTAGCTGTAATATTTTGACAATTTAAGTCAGATTAAAATGATCTGACACATCGTAAACCACATGAGGCAATGTCTGTTGAGGACAGTGACACATACACCTCTCCACCAGGAGAGCACACTGTGAGGGGAGGAAGAGAGCGATGAAGATGGAGGAGGAGAATGAATTAACCAAGGAGCGGAAGGTCACCTGCAGTGGTCTCCATGATCATGGCACGGAGAAGAATGGCTAAAAACAACAACCACATCAGACAGAAAGGAATCAAAAGTCAAGCAGAAACAATTCAAAATAAGAGGAACCCCGAGAGGAAAAGCAAAGCAAACAAGAGGAGGTCAGAAGAAGGAAAAGACACTAATTTTTTTAACCACGATCTATAGTAACACATTCAACAAGTGCTGATATGATAACTTAAACTTCAATAGTGCCTGTGTACTATAGCAGAGTAGTGGTGATTTAAATCAGTATTTATAGTCCGTTCACCAAATATGTTTAGCAAGAACCAAAAAAACATTATTGCAAAATTGTGGACAGACATGTCATTGATGTTATTTCTGTTATGTGCAATTTTTGTAACAATATTCTATGCTTCCCTTCAACGAATAGCTCAACATTTAGATTAAGAGTGAGATGAACATTAATCTCATGTCTGTGTGCTTTGTATGGGGCTGCAGTAAGCAAATAATACTTCTTTAACTAGTGTGTTTGGATTTTCTTTTCACTCCAGATATCAAGATGTATTTCACATTCAGTGTGAACCCTAGGTGACAGGGAACCCCAGACTGATGCTCCAAGATCAACCCAACAATGTTTTTCTTGAGCACATTTCACTACAGGAAACACACTCAGGCCCAAGCTGCCTTTGGTCTGGGATGAACTTTTCCCTTGACCCAAATGATTTGTTATAATTTGTTACTAAATGTATACTTTTGGGGTAATGGAAATTATATGGACAGAAGAACATATACTGTATATATTTATATATTTTACAAGCCATAAGGACAGGAGATTTTGAGCCAAGGCCCCAGAGATTAATTCATGATTTTCTGATTTGGATTTGGGCCTGGCAAACTCCCTTACAGAAATGAGTTCTTTGAGAGTTATCTATGCTAATAACTAAATACTCTGCTACACTCTGCTACAACACTCCAAGCACGAGAGACATAACAGATAATTGAAACACTGATTTTAAATGAAAGTTAATTAACCAATTAAGAAATGCTATGATTAAATGTAATTAAGTACTTGAAAAGATTGGGTGTATGCATGCACATATATTCAAACAGTTTGTCCATTTCATCCTGTGCCCACATACAGTATGTGTTCAATATGTTTTTATTGTGTTGTTTCTTGCCCTTGTTAATAGTAATTCCCTCCAGTCTGACAGACAGTACAGTACCCACCCAGAGTGAATGGGGCTGGAGGATAAAGCCACATTGTCAAGGTTCTCTGTGCCCCAACTCAGACGGTACGAATCCCTGTCATTCTCCCTGGCAAGTGACGAAACCTGGAATCAAACAAAAAGGCTCTTATTTGACAGTCAGCAGTTCAATTATTGAATGTAGCAATACTAACTGAAGATAACGACTATGATTTCCTTGCTAAAAGAATGAAGATTCTCAGCCATTCAGCTGATAGTAGATCTACAAGGCAACCAGACTAGAAACTTCTCAACTCATCCATCAGCTTTCATTAGTGCTATTGACGGGTGGTGAAACCCAGTGTCCCTGGGCTGAAGCCTCTGTGGAAACCTGTGTCATGGTTCGGCCCCTGGATTCTTTTATTTTGAAGTTCTGTCGTGTGTTCCCGCCTCCTGTCTCAGCCCTCAGTGTTTTCACCTGTGTCTGTGCTCACCTGTTTCTGATCCCCTTGTCAGTCCCTTCCCTATTTGTACCTGTCCTTTTCAGTTGGTTCTTGTCGGTTCATTGTTCAATGTTGCGTGTCGTGCGTCCTATGTTGTTTGCTTCCCAGCCTGCCAGCTTCCCTGCCTGACTACCTACCTACCTGCCTGCCCAGCCTACCTACCTGCTCGTCTGTCTACCTACCTGCCTGCCCAGCCTACCTACCTGCTCGTCTGTCTACCTACCTGCCTGCCCCGCCTGCCTACCTGCCTCCTTACCTGCCTTTCCCCAATAAAACCTCCTTTGTTAAACCTCCACCCACTGTCTGCACTTGGGTCCTTCCCTCTCCACCCTACACATCGTAACAACCTGATGTTCAGGCTTCAGTAAGATCCAGATTTACTAGTTTGTTCAACGTGTCGTCCAACCATGTCTAAATTTATGGCAAACCGGTTAATGTAAAGAACACTTTGCAAAGTGTGAAAGACGTGTGCAAGGAGGGTCTATTGAAACATGTTTCTAAGTTGCATTATGCAAAGTATAGGATCCAGTGTTTGTGGAGTTACTGGATAGTATGGACCAATAGTCAGGATATTGTGGCCTCTGCTGCTTTGATGCCCCCGAAGTCCCCCAAATTTGTGGAAGTTCAATACTAAATCACTAAAGTTCCCCATTAACTATAATCAATATAGAGTAGTTAACATGTAATGCATTCATCAATTCAAGATCTAAATCCAGATAACCAGTGCAGAACTTTAAGTATAATAAATACGTACTCATTCAAATCAGCAATCAAAGTTTTCAGATAATTAACTTTAGTAAAAGCACCAATACCACAATATAGAAATACTCCATTACCAAAAAAGTAAAAGTACATAATTGATTAGCATCAAAGTGTACTCAAAGTAAAAGCACTTATTTTGTAGAATGGCCCTTATCAGTGCTTTGATTTTGATATTATTGGATTATTATTATTCATGCACTAACACGTAAGCAGTACTTGAATGTTGTCAATGTGTTAGTTGTGTTAATGGCTTCCTATATTGTTTGGTAGTTTGAACTATAACAGTTCACAGTATTTTATATGTTTTTAATGTTAAATCCTCATCTTCAGAGTAACTGGTAACTATTGCTGTCAAATAAATGTAGTGGAGCAAAAAAGTACAATATTTCCCTCTGAACTGTAGTGGAGTAGAAGTATAATGTAACAGAAATTTAAAATACTCAAGTAAAGTACCTCAAAGTAAGTAATGTACTTAGTTACTTTCCAACACATATTCAAGGTAGAGATGCATTTCACCAGCAGTGACTATGTTGACCATGTACTGTACCTGGTGACAGTTGAGCATCTCCTCCATCATGCCTTCATGTTTAGGGGAGTAGTAGCTATGGTGGGTGGGTGTGAAGGACCTGTCGGAACTGGAGCAGATGAGAAGAAAGCAGCTCAAAGGTCATGACAATACAGCAGGGTGAGAAATGAACTACTACTACTAAAACAACAACTATGTCTCGCATTAGTGTTGTCTTAACACGAACAACCTCACAGGAACATTGCCGAAATAAAAGATTAACAGCATCGAGTATTGTCTCACACAGTTGTTACATTTTACTAACAGGCAAAAAACGTGCTAACGAACAAGACTACGAGTATGAGAATGAAGAGGAGGATGCCATTAGTACTGGACAAGGTGAAGTTTCGACCTGATGATGGGGCTAGATAAAAAAAAAAAAAGAGGGGGGTTGGTGGGGTCACCGAAGTCATTAGGATTCACCCTCTGGGTCCAACAAACACCGCCATCCCTAGAGCGGACTAGATTATGATTTAAATCAGGACATATAAAATTGAAAAAAGCAGAAATCACTCTGACATTTCTAAAAAAAAAAATTCTATACCCAGTCCCAGGGAGACTGTGAAACTGGTTAGTTCAGCAGTGCTGGAGATTTAAAAGGCTTGACATGTGGCCAGCGTCAGCACATACCTTTGCATTCGACTATGGAGGCATGACAAGGAGACCAACGATGAAGTATGAGCAGGAGAGGTTGCAAAACACACACACAAACACACACACATACACAAATACAGGCGGTTAGTTGTTGAGTTTAGTGTCCTCGACAGGGATAGTACACACAGATACACACACACTGATTCATGATAAAGTTAGAACAACCATACACCGCAAATATCAGTCATTAGACAGGAACAGGGTCAAAGGGTTTTAGATTTTATCAAAAGGATTTTATGTTAAAATGGGAACAACACAAGGAACAATTGTTTGCTCTATGGAGCAGCTGGGTGTCAACATTTGCTTTGAGTCAGATGTAAGCCACGCAAAGAACTATAGAAAAAGTTTTCACTTCCAGGGAGAGTTTTAGTGAGTTAGTTTGCCAAAGCCACACTTGAACCCTAATCAAATTCTTCTAGTTGCTTGTTAGCTAAGTCGACCATGTGACAGAGTTTGATGTACCTGTCAGTGCGCCCACCCTCCAGGCTGAAGCGGAGGTAGTTCATTCCATCCAGATACTGTCCTGGAAGGGAGTCATCTCCCAGCTCTCGGAGGTCCTCGGCCCTCAGATACTCCCCTCCGTCACCTGTCATCGTGTCATCGCCTTGGGAGAGCAGAGAGAAGGGTGGAGGTGAGGTCATGAATGAAAACAAAACAAACGGATTAAAGGAACACTCCAGACTTTTGGGGCATCTGGTTATTGGTCAGGTTGCCATTGACTGATATGAACCTAGTCATCAAATGATCCAAATGTAGCTCCAGTGCTAACATGTAGGCATGGAATATGTTGAGTGACGTGTATAATGTATAAATGTCACGTACTGTATCTGTGGAACTATTTCAGGTGAACTTCTGTAGAGCGCTCCTCGGGTATACACACTTTTCCTTCCTTTGGAAACTAGCTCAGAACAGAGTGTGAGTCCATTCTTAACCTTGGAAAAAGTAGTTGGCAAAACAATCTCACCACAATGACCATTTAGTAGCTGTTCAGGAGCTTTCAATCATATCTGATTATCTTCCTCTGCAAATTAAGTTTGCCCAGTTGTCACAGAATTGTATATTTTCAAATGCCCATTTTTTGAGCACGTTAAGAACGTCTCGTCCATGTTGTTAAAGATATTAATATTGTTAAAGATATTAATTATAAAAGAGATTGAAAGTCCATTCTTGATCTTGGAAACAGTAGTTGACAATCAAAAGCTCCTGAACTTTTTCCGAGGTCAAGAATCAACCTTCAATCTCAACTTGGAAATAGTAGTTTGAAAAAATAATCTTAACTCAAGATCCACTCGCTATCTTCTTTCCGGATCTTTCAACTGCATCTCAAGGTGTTTATCAGATGGAGTTTGGTCAGGGAAGTAAAGGTTTACATGGTTACTCAGTTGGCTCACAGAGAGCAAATGCCATCTGCTGATGAAGACTATTAGATGTTTTTGTAACCCCCTTTGAGTCAAGATTATTCTGTCAACTAACTCAAAATGGTATAATCTATACTCCGACTGATACCAATATTGATATTTGGGAGTTTAAAAAATCTGATAATGATATATCGGCCGCTATTAATTTTCTTCACACAACCCTTAACATAAATAAACATTTTTAATAAGGTTGCCCTAAATTAGTTTTTTCAACTATTGCTATAAGAAGTGTTCTGGGCAGGACATTTTACAGCTGAAAAGTAATCTTACGTGTCTACAGACAAACTATAGAATGGTGACACTGTTTGTACTTCAATCTCTTGTCATTTATTGGCTGACATATGCACCGATACTGATATATTGAGTTAATATTGGCCGATATATCGGTATCGATATAATTAATTTGTATCATTCATACTGTGTTTAATGTCAGTTTTACTTCTCTGCTGAGCAAACTCTCCAGACTTAGCAGCATATGATGTAAGCATTCTTACTATGGAGTTTCTCACTCCTGAGATAATCCTGCTACAGGATTACTATAATCTACTCTATTCACACATTTTGATTCTAGTCTGTGCAAAGTAGCAGTTAACAACATTTTCTTCCTTTTTTCCCTGGGTTGTCTCACACCACACAGATGCATGTTATGGCAGCATTCTCTACGGCCATGTGTTATCTGCCCCATAGTGACAAAGCTCTACTGCTGTTCCACTACTGTACAGCAGGGGATAGCATCACTATTGGCTGCAGGTTAACCTGGGCCAAAATGTCCTGCATCAGCATATTCAGAGGACTGGTGGAACATGTATAGCACATTAAGACTTCCACTCTCAGGCCTATGTGCGTTAAAAGAAAAGAAACTAAAATTAAGTCTTAAGACAGACATTTAGATGTTAATGTAAGAATTAAAGTTTTTACTTAAAGTTAAGAGATGAGTTAAGTTTGTGATGGAAATACAGAATAATCTACTGAAATTGCTGTGAAGCAATGGTACAGTGAGTAAGAACATGTTCAGCTTTTTAGGGTACTAATGTATTTATGTTTCTTCTGTTCCTCTACTATAACTTTGTGTCTCATCTCTAATGCAAATTAAATACATTTTCTATTTAAGGTCTACGTAATGCTGGTGGGGTTGGACACGGCTTCATTTAAATTTTCTGAGAAAACAATAAAACAAACAATAAATACTTTTCTGAATTTTCAATGTCATTTTATCTTGCTGTTTCATTGGGATATTACAAGTATTAAATTACAGTAAAATAGTCTTAATAATAACAAAGATTATAAATGGTGGTATTTTGCTTAGGATATTAGGTCTCCACACTCATTGCTGGTACACTATTTATGGATGGATGTATTCATTTTCCAATATTTGACCATTTTACCACCAGAAATTTAAGAAGAATTTCCAAAACACGATAAGAAGGGAGTCTTTCCCCAAAATGTATTTTTGAGTTATGTATGTACAAAAAGCCTGTGAAACTGCATTTAGACCATGTAACACTGGTAGAGTCTATTATTGGGATCATCTTATAATTATGACAACATTTACAGATAGTTTCTCATAATTATTAAAAATGTTCATAGTTTTTCAGAATGATGTGAAATTACCTGATAATTACGAGAGAATAAGTCACAATTATAAGGAAGAAAAAAACTTGAGTGTTGGATTTTTTGGTAGAAGTGGGCGTCCATACTATTGTCCAAAACTAGCCAATACCTTTGCTTATTGTAACTCAGTTTCAGGGTCCTGGTATTGTTCATGCTGGCTCACTGCAACACTGTCATGGTTTACTGGGACACTTGAATTAATTGTCGTTGATGTTATTAGTAACACCTGTGCTTTACCTACTCTGACAAGTCAGAATGTCTGCTGTGAAAAACAACTATGCTCGGATTCTATTTGTACATTATAACCTCCAGAGCAGTAGATGGTGGTGGTGGCAGGTAACACAGGCCTGAGAGTGTGCCAGGCTGAAGCTATGTGATATCGTGGTAAATGCAGGAGCTGTAGTTGACTTTGGCCCAGGTCTGGCAGAAAGCATTATGCTAGGCCAGTATAACAAGTGAAGAACATACTGTATTTAGATTTAGATGTGCTGGTGCCATTAGTATACTGGCTACCTGGAGAAGGAAGAGTGCAAGAAGGAGTTCAAGCAAATTTTAAAATAAAAAATATCCTTCAGTGAGTTATCGTGTTCATGTTTGGTTGAACACAGCTACAGGAACGAGTTTCCCTAACTAAAGATCGATACCACTCTCGTATCTGTACGTGTACGGAGCTGGAGCTGAGAGGCAATTAGCCTAGCTTAGCATAAAGACTAGAGGAAACAGTGGCTCTCTCCACGTAACTTCCCTTAAAACCGCAAAAAGTTTTTTTTTACATTTCTGTTTGAGATACAATAAATTACAATATGTTAATGAGCTTTACATTTGTTTGTTGGTCTATTTTTGAATTTTGGACAGAGTCAGGCTAGCTGTGTCCCCTTTCTTTATGCTAGCTAGCTAACTCCAGCTCCCTACTTAACACAATGACGTCTTTTCTGCTCAAAATCGGAAAGAAAGCAAATGAGTGCATTTCCCAAAGGTATTCCTTCATGAGGAAATTATGTATTGAGCTTTGAGCCCCACTGAATTTATAATAAGAAGATCCTCATGACAGAAATCTTTTAGGCTCAACTTCAACCACTTTCTCCACATCACTGGTATCTAAATATCATATTACAGTTAGTATTGTAGCATTTAACCAAACAGCAGTTGCTACAGGCCCATTCACGATGCATATCACACTACCCCACTCCTGGTAAAATCAATACAGCAAGTCCTCACACAAGGCAGCGGGCTGAATACCTTCCATATCCATGAGGTCGTCTGACAAATCATCATCATCATCATCATCAATGGATCTCAGTGCTGTGGGTTGACAGCACAGTCACTCACTACATTCTAAAATCCACTACTGTCCGAAAAGACCTCTGAACTCTTCTCAAAGGGGAGACAAAAATGTACCACACAATCTGGTCTTGAAATAGAATAGGGCTAAAACTAATGAAGTCTGATACCGATGTCAATAGCAGATATTCAGTATTGACACATTTAAAATGTTTCCTGCTAGAAAAGCAACATGAAATTAAGAGTTTCAGGGTGCAAAATCATCTAAAACAGTATTTAAATGTCTTGTGTGCAGTCTGCATTGGGAGCTGATGAGACTTACAGTAATGGTTTGATTAGCAAGCTCCATAAAAGTGTGTTATCAATACAGCAGAACATGTTGTAAACACAATATCTGAAATATTATCACCTTATAAAGTTGCAATGGCTAACATGTTAGCAAACACTTTCTAGCCCATTCACACATCCATCAGACACACAGTAGATAGTTTACTAGAATATATTTGGGTTGTGCTCAACTTGCTTTGATCTTTACCAACTACTCAGGAAAATATCTGCCTCTTTAGCCGCTAGATGTTCCACTTTCTCCTGCAGCTACTAACTAACTTTCTCTGGTTGTGTACAGTGGGTTTATCAGAGCTTTATGACAGAAGCTGCCTGCCGCTGCTAAAAAAAACACAGCTGTGACAGGGAAATTTGCAAAACAACTAAAAGAGACTAAAGAGCTCCGTAGAGCTGAGGTGACCTGCAGAGTCTGGGTGATAATTCTCTATTTGTCATTATGCACGTTTTATATTTCACATAGTCATTAATATGAAATGATTGGTTAGTGCAGCTCAAAACACATAAACAGGGCTTTGTAGTGGGACAAACAGTTGCCCTATTTAATCTAACTCATCCACAGTGGTGTTGGACACATGGTTGGAATAGCACTGAGAGATGTCTTTCCATTCCAGGGCTACATTGTGGTTTAATGTTGACAGGCTCTAGTGTACAATATGACTCACCCTCTTCATCCGAGACATCCAGCACTTCAGTCATGGTCTCCGGCACGTTCAGCTTGTGTTTCTCTGTCACCGTCTGGAAGCATGGGAGGAAACGGATCCATTAACCGCAGTTCACATCATACACTCAGTCGCCTGTTCATGTTCAAAATTGTCATTTTTGGAGGCTTGTGCTGGTGTTGAATTAAATAGGTGTTTCTAATATGTATCCTCATTGATATAAATAGGGTGGAGAAAATATTACAAACAGCAAATCAGGAAAAAGGGCAGATATTTCAAGCTTACACTCTCTAAGGTTTTGTATGGCATTGTAAAGTAATTTTAAAGTAACTGTAAAGTAAGTAACTCCAAATATGAGTTCTTGGTTTTTATTTATATGGAAATGGATAGCAAAAATCAATAATAAATTCAAAGAAATATTTGGCAGACAGATCCGATCCAGGAGCATTCAGGACCACTGTTCCCTCCACTGAAGCATTCATATGAAAGGTTGAAAGATATCCACATTTCTACATTAAAATGTTGTTAAATCTAACGATTTTTAGATGCCTATGTTATATATGACCACTGTTTAAACTGTATTTCGCATAAAATACAGTCATTTAAATACTGTTGAAACAATGATTATAGGAAACTAGACGTCTAAGAAACCTTTAGTCTGGTTTTATGAACGGCGGCCAATTTGTTCAAAAGTGGTAATAACAGGATGATGGCACATCGAATTGTCCTTTAAAGACATAAGATGATCTGACTGAGAGTGCGTGAAATGGGACCACAAACAGGAAACAACAAACATGTCTCCTGGTGAGGTACAGTGTGTACTTCTTGTTTTGCTTTTGTGAAATTTGCTAACATTAGCTACCAGAAGCTACTGGTCATACCAGACCAAGTAAGGCTGTAGCAGCAACATTTCTGAGCGTATTTAATTGAGCAAGGGTGTATTTCATTGCTTGTGAATTACACTTTTCACTTGTAAATGGAAAAATGTGTTATTTCGTCTTTCACAGCTCACATAGCGTTGCTTCAAAATAGATGTTAACAGGTGTTTTATTCTGCAACAGTGCTCACTGGGCTCTAAGCAGATCTGCATGTTTTGTAACCTGCAATCATTTATAACATAATATCTTGTCAGTCGTTCGATGGTTAATTATATTAAGAATACTAACTTTCTCAGAGTGTAGGGTTTGTTTCTCCACCTGTTTTCCACCAACGCACATTTCCATTCCAGCACACATTAGCTGTCTATAACATAACTTTAGATTATAATGGGAATTTAATTTGAGGCTTCTTAAATGTTGTAGGTGTGTGTGACGTACCGTTGTGGTGGTAATGATCTCCTCAGTGACAACCCTCAGCGTGTCCACCACAGAGATGTAGCCCAGCCTCCGAGCAATACCCAGAGCTGTGTTACCATTCTGGACAAGAAAGCACAGTCGTTGAGATGTGTGTCTGTCTATGTATAAGCGTGTGTGTGTGTGTGTGTGTGTGTGTGTGTGTGTGTTGTTGCGTACCACAGTGATAGCGTTGGGCTTAGCACCGTTTTGCAGCAGTACGTTAATGATGTGTGTGTTTCCTTGCTGGGCTGCCTGGTGAAGGGGAGTGTAACCATTCTGGGAAGGAAAGAATACAGATAAAGAGAAAAGAGAAAAAATAAAAATCGATCTTGATATAACAAGATAAAATGATATGTACAATCAAAACAGAATAATTTGGTGTGTAGTAATATAATGAACGTTAAAAATGGTACATGTAGCGCTCAGATAATAATGATTGCCCGAGTGCTACAAACATGTACTTGAGTTTCAGTACCTTGGTCTTGGCATTGACACTGGCTCCATTCTGAAGCAGGAAGTTGACCATCTTGGCGTTGCCATAGTGACATGCTACAATGAGCGGGGTGTATCCCAACTGGAAAACAACAGCAAATCTGTTATAATTCTCCAATCAGGAATAACACGAAAAATACAACACTTGCATTTATGGAGCAACATTGTAAAAAACTGTTGATTTCAGCAGAATGGAAGGTGGCCTTTTTAATAAAATTATCTTATAACTAGAAGGCTTAAAGCTAAATGCAGAAAATGAAAAAAGATTGATCATACTTTGGTCTGCTGGTCGAGGTTGGCTCCGTTTCTGACTAGGATCTCGGCCACAGCCACTTTATCCTCCTGGGCTGCCAGATGGAGGGCAGTCAGGCCACTCTGCATGAGGAACACACAGAACACTTACTATATTCACAACAGCCACATTCAGACCACATTCTGTGCATTCTTTCAATATAAAATTACAAGCTAATGTAGCTATTTGACATTTGACATAGATTTTGCCCTAAAAAAAAGCAGGTTTAGTTAAGATTTCATTACATAATTCTGTCCATTACTTAGGCTTAGAATCATTCAATAGTATTGAGACATACTGTAGCTTTGGCTAACAGTAGCAAGGCACAATAGCATAGGTGAAACACTGTGAAACACTAGTTGAAATGATTTATAGCCTCTCATACTGTGTCATACTAGTCGTATAATTAATGCAGTGTTCCTGAAATTGTTTAAATACTTTCCCAAAAACATTTGCCTTTATGGAAATTCTCCTTGTGATGTTGTTGTGTTCGTTGAGGATTTATTGATGTATTGCTCCAATCCAACCCACGCTTCTACAGTACCTTAGTTGGGACGTTGATCTGGGCTCCCTTGCTCATGAGCAGGGCAGCCATGTCTGCGTGGCCCTCCTGGGAGGCCAGATGGAGCGGAGTGACACCCTGCTTGGTCACGATGTTGGTCTCGGCTCCGTACTGCAGCAGAACTGTGGCAATATCCATCTGGTTCTTCTTAGCCGCGATGTGGAGAGGAGTGTAGCCATTCTGATTCATGAGGACAGGGGAGAGACAGTGTTTACTGAGACTGCTTGATGTTGACTTGTTGGCTGAAAACCTGCTGACTAACATTAACAGCCTCGGGTTCACTTTAGGTTGTCCAATGGTGTTGTAAAGAAGTCTTATAAGCACCAAATGTGACATATTCCATATAAGATGAGTATGTTTTTCAGCATGGTAGTTACATGTAGTTTCAACACACACATTACTACAGTACACATTTTACCAGGTCATTTTCATTAGTTTAAAGGATAAGGCTGGCGGTTCGATTATCGACAGGATAAATTCCAGAGGGGGAGTGAAATAGCAGCCCTTGCCCTCCCCATCAGTGGTGCCCTTGAGCAAGGCCCTTAACTCCAACTGCCCCTACTGGTTGTACCAGGCAGCTCCCAGGTGTGAATGTGTGGAACTGTGTGAGTGTGGTCTGGGTTTAGGTACAAAAGAGCTGGGCTCTCAGCAAAACCTCCCTGAAGGCATGAAAATGCTGAATACTGATCTTGAAGTTCATATCTCTTTACATTTTGGTAAATCTGCATCATGAAAAGTCATGCTGCTTTGCAGGTCCTGTGTGCACTGTAACAGTGGATATACAGACAACAATGGGGTTACTTTTGATACTGAAGAAACAATCTGAATCTGGTGACTATGAGGCAGATCTGTTATTTATAATGTATATATTATTATAGTAGGTGTAATAGTTCAGTTATTTGTGTGGATACCACAGGAAAGAGTTCTGCTAATTTAAGCAGTATGTTTATGGTGGCTGTGTGGTCAGATCTGACTGGGACAAAGGGGTGCAAGTCTTAAGTTATATTGTTTACCTTCTGGCTAAACTGTCCACTACTTGTAACATCTCACTCTTGACAAATAACTTTCCACTCAGCCCTCCCATTCTCCAGCACAGCGTCCACAGCTCTTTACTGTGGACTCTCACCTTGGCCGTGGTGTGGGGGGACGCGCCTTTGTCCAAAAGCAACAGTGCCACCTTCTGGTTATCGTAATGTGCTGCGACATGGAGCGGGGTGAGGCCGTTCTGTAAGGGATGGACGGTGAGTGCACATGGATTAAACAGCAGTTAGTGCAGCACCAAGCCGTTAACACCACACATACACACAGAGTTAACAGGAAGTGTTGAAGGGGGTGAGACTGCAGGTTGAAATAAGTTAGAGTTATATTAGACAGCAAAAGCTGGAAGGATCACTGAGTGGGTCCATATTATTAAAAACAAACATGTTAAAAAAACAAAGAATCTTGATGTAAAAAGCTTCTGTTATCTGTTTTAGGTTTACTGGAATAAATCATAGTTAATAAAATAATGGCTGATTTTATTCTAACTAGGCTCAATTTAACCTCAATACAGAAAAATAGCAACACACCATTGTGGAGCGGACATGGTTCCCTTTTTATCATATTTAACATTCATTGTATGTAACATCTCATAGATTGTACAGTAAAAACTAGAAAGATACAGTTAGAACATTTTCGTTTTATGGACACATACCTTCCCAGCAGAATCAGGTGGAGCATGACGCTGCAGCAGAAGTTTGGCTACATCTAGGCTTCCGTACTTGGAGGCCACATGCAGGGGAGTAAAACCTTTCTGTGGAGAGAAAGAACCAGAGAAGGGTCGATTCAGAAATGTATTTAAAGACAGTGAATACAGGATATCTATACACAGGTTCACTCAGGTCAATAATGCTCATTTTTATTGTATTCAGCATTTTCAGACCTCAGGGAGTCTGTTCCACAGACACATTCAACTACTGGCATTTTTTACATTTACATTCACATATATCCATACATATAATCACTGTATACACCATGGGAACATGCTGCAATGCTTTCTGATCAGCTCTCTTCATCGTTATGTCTTCCCTAGAAGTTGCTTTCATGCTGCAGTAGATTTGTAAATGCTCTGGACAAAGCATAGCCCAGGGCTATCAGTCTTGTCTGTGAACTGAAGATGCATCATGTTGTGATCATTGTTAGCACCGCTGTAGGGTTCACCTCCCAGTAACAGAGCCAGCGATAGGCTGAGAGAGTAAAAATAGCTGCCAGCAATCTCACATTCACAACAACAGTAAACAGTTATTTGTACAGTTTGGTAAAGGGATAAATATTGACCTAAAACATTCAATGATTGATTATTTAAATTCTAGAAAGTGTCCAGAAATAATACACTGGTTCCCAGTTGGATTACAAAGCTTGTGAATGGATCATTAAGTGCAAGTGAAGAGACAGTGCTGCGCTGCAAGAGTGTTTTGTAATCTGTGAAGATTGTTAGGGATCAGAAGGGTTAAAGTGTGGTGTGGGGTCCTGCAGGGGGTCCCAAGGGACCCCTAGAGTTGTCCGGCAACACAGGGAATAGCTTCATTTGACTAGAATTATTTTCATATTGACAAAGTCTTTTTTAGGTCTCCTTTTGGGCATTTCATGCCGGGATGACGATGCAACAAAGCTGCCCAGCCAGAAACCAGGGACGCTGTGGTTCAAAGACGGCCCTTGACAAAATATTTAAATGACTATTTTAATCCAATGTTGTTTTGAAAGATACAAAATAAAACTAAAATCTTCCCTTAAGGAAGATCTCACAAGATAGGATTCTCTGAGGCCTAATGGGTGTTGTGTTACTGAGAGCTCCTAGCCCGCTGACATGCTGATGCAATTGTAGGTAACTTAAACCAAAAATATTAAATAGAGCCCTTTACCTTTTACTTTCATATCCAGCAGAGGGCGCACTTTAACTATTTTGAAATACAGAACTAGACTGGAGCTGACAGAAACCACATGACCAGTGTGTTAACGACCCAGCCCTGCCCATGGAGGGAGCAATCCTTTGTTTGTCAAACCCTGGATTATATCCGATGCAACGTGACATGGACAAAAAAAAAAAGGATGGAGGAGAGGGTTTCCTCAGAAGGAGACGTGGAAAACACACAATATTCTGAGCAAATCAAGGATAAGGACTATTATGGACATGCTTGTATGGATGGAGAGTGTTACTCAGTGTTACCCTAATCAGTTTCTCTGATTTGGTTTCCGTAGCGACAGCCACACCCTTCCTCCCCAGAGAGAAACCAAGGAGAAAGACATCAGGAGTGGGAGAGAGGAGAAGCACTGAACCCTGACGAATACAGTGCATCAGAAAGAGCTTTGTCTCACCCTTAATACTGTATGAATGACTTAAAGGACTAATCTGTGCTAGACTAGATGTAAAGTGAAGATTCTGACTGTGGTAAACACCTCCACAGTGATGACCACAAATCACTTGACTGTGTTCAGGCTTCATGCACAATTCAGAGGAAAGCAGCAGCTTTACAGCCTCATCAATCATTCATCTAAAGTGGGTCAAACAGACAGAGACCTGCACACACAGTAATACTTTAACCGCTTTATCTGAGGCTTCGGGGGGGTGGACCATGGGATCATCAGTTATATCATAGCTGCACTTAGACTATTCTTTGATCCGTACATCTGGAACTATAAGTCGCTGGTATTGCACATTTGTTCCAACCTGCTAATCTCTTGACATGGATCTGTGACGTGGATTTGTGCATCTGTATTATTTTCAACAGATTGGGTTGTTTTGTTGTGGAAATTATTTGTTTTTCTAATTCACAAAACTCCTCAGTTCCAACCATTTCAACCTGGTTGGCACTAAATCTCCACTCTAAGATGCAGTACAGAAAAAAATGAACTCAAAATTCACGTTTTGTTTTGTTTTTTGAGGATTTGCAGATGTTGACATCTGATGGCTAGCAACTCCCTGTGCTTGGTAAGTGTACAGTAGGCTAACGTTATCACTAAGGGCTAACCGGATTTAGGAGTGGTGCTCTTGAGTCCAGAATTTGCCCCTGTGGTTGAAGCGAGACTATGTGACGTATGAAAATGAAAAATTGAATTAATGAGCAATACAACATAGCCTAGCTTAGCATATAGACTGGAAGCAGGGAGAAACTGCTAACATGGCTCTGTCCAAGGTGAAGAAAGAGTTCCAGCATGCAAATCCCCCTAAAACCACAAACTGTTGTGTTTGTGTCTGGATTAAACTAATGAGATACAGCATTAATCAGTGAGTTTTACAGGTGTTGGTAGGTGTATTTGGACAGAGTCAGGCTAGCTGTTACCACCTGCTTCCAGTATTTATGCTAAGCTAGGCTAACCATGCCCTGACTGCAGCTCACAGGCATGAGATTGATAATGATTTTCTAATCATAAGTGCATTTCCCAGAAAGTTGAACGATTCCTTGAAATATAAACCTCATAGACTAACCTTTTACATGGCTGCCTCTGATCCTCATGAAATGAAATAACGTCAGTCTGAATGCTGAATGCTCCTTGCATTCTTCAAGGAGTTAGTTGGTGTGCAAGTACTCAAATTTAAAGACCAAACAAACCCACCTTAGTGGCCAGTGAGTGTGAAGCTCCGGCCTCTAGCAGGACAGAGGCTGTCTCCACCTGCCCCTCCCTGGCGGAGATGTGGAGGGGGGTGTAGCCGTTGGTCGTGGCAGCATCAGGATGAGCCATGTGTTGCAGCAGCAGCTGCACAATCTCTGTTTTTCCCAGACGGGACGCAATGTGGAGGGGGGTCTGGTCCTCCTGGAGACGCCACAGTGGTAAAAGAATTAACACTTCAAAAAAACACTAAAGTAAAAAGTGTTTCCTGTTGTGCTACTATAGATAACAGCAGTCTCACCCGTGCCCTGGCGTCCACCATTGCTCCGTTCCTCAGCAGACATCTGACCACCTCCACCTGACCTGCCCTGGCTGCCATGTGTAGTGCTGTTTCCCCACGCTGTACACACAACATACGGCAACATATGGGTCAGCAGGGTCAACACACACATATTTAACTGAAATATGCACATAGTCAAACTAGCTGACCAGCCACTGTAATATTTTTTTCTCACTTAAATATAACTAAATGGCAAGAGAAGGCATTATTGCCCTCTCTGTCACTTTCCCTCTCTCTGATTGGCTTGTTTCCCATCACTCACAATATTGCTGACGTCGGGCGAGGCTCCGTTCTGCAGCAGCAGCAGGACGATGTTCAGGTGACCCATGAAGGCTGCTACGTGGATGGGAGTTAAGCCAGACTGGACACAGGGACGGAGGCACAAGAGGGACAAAAGGATAAAATGTCACGTCAAATATACATTTGTTATTTAACGAGAGCTCATCAAACTTGTTAATGTGAAAAGTAGTACATGATGATCTGGCAATTTCTAGCTATTTCTGGCCAGTAGCCAATGACTACTTTCCCTAGAGCAGAGTAATAGCAATATTCAAAAACCATCATACAAGATAAAGGAACTGACTGACTTAAGAAACTTTTCTTTGTACTAAAGAGTGCACAAGTTCATTTCCAATTGCTCACACTTCATTCTTCATTCTTGCAATATTATATACATTTCTGCATTAAAAAAGGAAGAACTAAAATAATACTTATGAAACGTTTCAAATGAAAGATACAAAGTATGCTAAAGAATTACCACAAACAAAAGAGGGGAAAATTGTTAAATAAATGAATACGTAAATTAATGAAATGACCATCCCGATTTAGTTGATCATCCATATAATTTAGTAATTTATACCCTCAGTTAAACACTCCATTACATCTCCCACTTTCCAAGTTTGTACCTCTATCATGTGATTTCTATCTCTGCTCTAATGTCCAATGTAACCTTCTATGCTATGTAATTAAGGTAGCATAAAAGGGAATATCTGTTGATCAGATTAGACCATCCTTAAAAGGTCCAATTCCATGTCCACATGAATCCCATTCACCTTATTATTGTGCCAACTATCATGCCATTGATAAAACGGCTTGATGCATTATTTTTTGTCATTTTAAATAGGCTGTACAATAGTTTACTTCAATATCAACCTTTCCTAAACCTAACTGGACAAAAGCACAAGCTTACGTGCTGGCTATTGCAGAAATATTGTCAAACTTATTCTAAGCTATCCACCCACAGGTGTGGACTATGTCACTTTAGAAAGGAGAAGCAACACAATCTTCCTCTTACAAGTCAAAAGTTGAACTCATTAGTGATAAAACTCACCCTTAATCAGTTCAACACACTCAGAGGTTCTGCTGCTGCAGCCTTATTTGCTCTGGTATGACCAGTAGCTTATGGTGGCTAATACTAGCAAACGTTAAATAGATAGTGCTGTGTAAAGGACAGTGCTGAGTCAGTTTGCTAACGTGATGACCCAGTTTGTTGTGCTACTCTTTGTTTTAACTTTTTTCATTATCCAGTACTTGTCACTTGTGGCCACTGTGGCTGCTGTTCAGCAACACTTACATACGATATAGTATATGTTTCTCTGCCTATGTTAGCTTCAGGCAAGTTCAGCAGTCAGCCGAAGCTTCTTGACAACAAGGTAAATATGAAGTTTTAAAAAGTATACATTTGATTCTATATTCGTTTAATATTATTGCTCTTAATATTAATGTGAAACTAAAACAGTTTAGACCTAAACTACCTACTACTATCTAGAACTCCTTTTTGGTATGACTGGTGGTTAAGCCTGACATATGACACCAACCAGCCCTGACCCAGCTAGCCCCAGTGGATTCAAAGAGACCTTTGTGCTGATTTCAGTTTCTGTGCGACATACCTCTGTAATGGCCTGGATAGAAGCTCCATATTTGACCAGCAGCTCCATCACTTTCACTCGGTTCTTCTTACAGGCTATGTGCAGCGGAGTGAAGCCATTCTGTTGGGAAGACGTGGAGCACGCACACACACACACAGAGTAAAGAATGAGCCTAAACAATATTTAACTAAATGTTCACCTTAGTCATCAGAGCCCACTGAGTCTATATATACAGCTTTTATCTTATAACTGGTAGAATTTCCACAGGAGTATTGTTAGTTACACAATGTCTTTGTATCGTACCAGTGCCCTGGCGTTGGGGTTGGCCCTCTTGTCCAGCAGCAGTTTAGTGACCCTGTAGTGACCGCAGTGAGCAGCCACGTGTAACGCTGTCAGGTAGTCCAACGTGACATCATCAACAGGAGCCTTGTGCTGCAGAAGGTGTTTGACGCATTCGACGTGGTCGCCTTGTGCCGCCATGTGAAGAGGAGACAGCCCATTCTAAAATGTGAAAGAGAGGTCATTTAGTTTGATGGAGATACATGGAAGGAGACTGTGTAGCTGTGTGCTGTAAACACAACACTGCTTCTTAGATCACTGTCCTGCATGTACATGAATTTAATTAATTTTATTTATTTATCCTTCATTTAGCCAGGAAGGTCCCGTTCAGATACAAGATCTCTTCTTATAAAAAAACAGTTTCACATGTTAAAGCACACAGAGTAGTAAAGAGAGTAGTAAAAGAGAGGCATACAGGCCATACCAGTGATGAAACCATGATTACTGAAAGAACCTTCTGATAAAAGAAAAATCAGTTTGAGAATATAAGTGTGTCTCTTTTTATATTATAGTTAGCATCTAGCTGGTGAACATAGTGGAGCATTTAGCAGCTAAAGAGCCAGATATTTTTCTCAGGAGTTGATCAAAGAAGAGCTAAAAGAGAGTGAATATTAGACTAACATTCATCAGGTGGACATAAACACCACTTCAAATGAATGCTAATGTTGCTCTGTGTCTGCTGGATGTGTAAACAGGCCTGTTGAAATGGAGCATTTTATACTTAAAATGCTGTCTTACCCAGAATCAGATGAGAACATCGATGAAATACAGAGACACAATAGGTATTGGACAGTCTAGCTTAGCACTGGAAGCAGGGGAACTAATGCGAACAGAGCTGTGCTAGCTTTGTTAAAAGTGCAAAAATATACCAAGTACTCCAAAGCTATCTTATCTACATGTTGCTACATCTTGTTAGCTCCAATTGTAGTTCCAACAGTAACTTACTACTGTATATCAACATGATGCTGTTGGTGGTTCTTTTAAAACCATAATGTCGTATATTTATATCTCTATTTCTGCATCTGTTAAATAAACAAAGAAACCTTTGTATTGGACATATAGAGATGACATTGCTTTCAATCTTCTCATCTGACATGGGTAAAATTCCAAAAGTTGTTAGTTTAAATAGTTCATGACTGCACCATGAAGAGGTCCAAAGCCTAAAGTACCATATTGTGATACAGTCTATACACAATATATAATGGACTACTTTATGTAGAGAACCTTATGTTAGGAACTTATAACTTAATGGAGGGTGATGACTGTACACTTACTTTGAATCTGTTAACCAGCTAATAAGACAGTTGTAAAAAAGGGACTGAGCAGCATGCTTCTGTCCCTTTAAATGTAAAAGGTGAGTGGACATGTGACATACCTTGGTCCTGGCCAGCAAGGGTGCTCCTCTCTCCAGCAGCAGCTCCACGGATGTATCATGTCCACTCCGAGCCGCACAATGAAGGGGAGTCAGACCATCCTACAGAACACACAGACACTTATTCATAATAATTCAATACATACTGACACTGAGTTGGCTGGAGGCCAGTGAACTTCACTGATGTCAGAGGTCCTTTTTTTTACCTAGTTAGCCTGGTCAATTGGGGTCAATGGCTTAACCTGAAAAATACCTCAACAGCTGCTAAAACCTAGCAGGGTTAGTCCCTACATGCAGATGTAGCTGGTGACTAACCCAGGCTGGGTGTTGTTTGTATTAGTTAGAATCAAATATGGCTAATAACAGGACTGTCCTGGCACACATCAAAATAACACCAAGCAGAGGTCAGGATGTCCAGTGTGATACTGAATTTGACCCACTGAAAACAACAGCATTAAGCTCACATTCACATCTGGCGTCACTAATGGAGATGACAATAATGAGCTGGTCATGCATTACTCCTGTGGATGTAGCAGAAACATTTGACTTGAGAGAGTTCCATCTGTAAAAGCAATGAGTGTGGAGAAATGGACAGGACCAAGTGAGAAGGAGAGAGGAGAAGATGCATATTATGCTGTGGTTCCCTTCAAATCAGGATGTTCAGTCTGCAATTCACAACTAAGATGCCATCCCCATGGCTCTGTTTTTCATACTCACCCTTGTTTTAGCATCAATCTGAGAGCCTCTATCCAGTAACAGGCCAACCATGTTAGTGTTGCCACGCTTGGACGCCACATGTAGAGGAGTAATCCCATTCTACAGGGGGGAGAAAAACAACTTTTAGTCACATTTATTTTGTCTTAACTAGACACATTAAAAGCTTACTTTCTGAGCATTCATTAAAAGGTTACTGATATTGCCATTGAATCATACTGTATCATACTGTTGTATATGAGGGGCCAATGTTATAGTAATTCATTTAAAAATATGAATCATGTATAAAAGAACAATTAAAAGTGAAATCTCATAATTAAGTAAAATCCCCTTCAAAATAAAATAACATGTACCATGTTATTTTTCAACAAAATTGAATTTACAGTTTAGTATTTCATTTAAAGGTAAAGACAGTTCACATGAAATAAAATGGCAGACACTCGTTATTGTGTATTCCTTCTTGAAACAATTAAATATCTACTCAGCTAACTCATTAAACACATTTTATTTCAAAATAAAATATATTAGCATTGGAATGTTATATCTTGTGCTTTTCATTTCTATGTTGAAGGCTCTTAAATTGGTACACACTGAAAGTAGGTTTGTTTGTTTCTTTTGTCCAGAGCCACTTGACCTGTGCTGTACTCTGTACTCTCAAACTGGAGGATGGTATGCCTCACAGACAGAGAACGAGTGCATGAAACACGTAGGACTTCAAATCTCTGTAACCTATTTGGTCACCACCCAAACAATCTCGTGAGAAATGCTTCTGAACTCCATATATTGTGCGAGAGTGCGCTTTTGTATTTTTTTGTTTTCTTTTGTAAGAAGTGAGAGGAGAGCTATTTTTATCCACACTGCTCACATGCCTAAAAATAGGACATCTGAGTTTGTTTTCTAGATGATATTGATTAAAGGGACAAAACATACACAACTTAAGATCTGTCTGGGTTGTGTCTTGCGGGCTTTCTTTGCGTGTGAGTGCTCGTAGATCTTGCAGCCCACACACACTGACAAGGCTCAGGAGAAAAAGGATGACAGAGGGACACAAAGACTAAGAACTTTAGATTTGATTACTGTGTAGTTCAGCAGCCGCGAGAGATCAACACGTCTTCACCAATTTGACAACACATTCACTGCCTTAAGAAAGGCAATAAAACATTTTTTTTAAAACACTAGCCACTAAAAGCTGACAAACATGCACCACGTGATGTGCTGAAGTCGTAAATAATGTTGAAAAATGAGCTAACAATGTTTATTTTAGTTTTACCATTTTGCATGCATAATTCCAATATTATTGATGATATTGACTATACAGCTATGTTTAGCATTTTACTAGCATGTTAATCAGTTTTAGTGTCCCACAGGAACTTCCGAGATGTTTTGTGAATTACTTGCATTTTTGTATTTACTTGTGTTTTCCAAACTGCAGTGTCTTTCAGCATGCAGCATGCCAGTGCAACCTTAAAGAACATTTGGCAAACGCTCGGATTATGTTCAATGACATTTTTGAAATAATTTATTTCTGTAATATCTGTGCATGGAAACTAAAGTGTGGTTACACCGTGTCTACACAGGAGATTAAGTGTGAGCAGCACGTTAGCATATCAGCAGCAGCAGCTTCTTTAGTCTGTCTGTGTCTACACAGGATGCTTTCAGGCACAGTTTTGAGTTTGAACCCCATGTTTTGGCAGCGTGTAAAAATATGTTTCTGGTCGCGTTTACATATGTATAGCACAAGTAAAATGCGAGCCGTTATGCAGCCTGTGTAGACAACTGGATTAATTACAATAGAAGCGTGTCTGTTCTGTCAGACGACTGAAAACATGGCTGAAACATCTCTTGTCTAGACACGGTGCTAGGCAACTAAAACATGTGGATATGGTTTGGGTTAGGTTTAGGTTAGAGATTCTTGATGGCTCCCCCTGCCTGAGTCCACTAAGCAGGCAGTTTGGAATACGTAGCCAAAGGCAAGGCACAGGTAAGCGCATGTCACTCAAGACTCCACACATAATATGGACCCGCATTCAGCCAAGAAGAGCCCTAAAACTACAAAGTGGCAAGGGAGCGGAGAAGGAGAATGCAGGAGACCATGGAGTGCCCAAGGTGAACCCAGTTGGGGTTAGGCGCTCAAGCAAAAAAGGTTGGGGTTAAAGCAGACTGGAGGTAAAGAGATTAGCCAAGGCCAGGAAGAAAAGCCAAGATCCAAGAGGAAAATGGACGAGGTCAGGGCCACCCAGGCCATCGGTATTGTCCTGGGGAGAAGATGGTTAAGGTGAAGGTGGACTGTGGGTCAAATGAATACGATAAAAAATTGCTACAAGGGTTAGAGTTAGGTCTAGACAACTACATCACTTGGTTAAGGGAAAGATAGGGGTTACTGTTAAAAGCCATCCTTAACTGATGGATTGAGACGGAAAGAGGACTTCCTGCACGAAAGTCAAACGGCTGACACTCCCATCGACCACGCTGACCTCTACATTCCTTCTCTCTACAAAAAGGACACACTGCCACCTGCAATGGCACTGAACATTGGCACAAGATGTAGCGTGCACTTCAGATTTGAATGAATTCATATGGATGTGTTTGCTAGGAATACTGGGCTGAAAGTGGTCAAATGTTTTCTTTTGTCTGCTTGTCCATTTGCATATGTTTTCTTAAGTTACTAGCTAATAGCCCTGAGAGTCAGTAGCCACAATATTGTGCAAAAGTGTTTCAGTAGAATTATAGTGTCTTTCAATGCACTTATCAGGCCCAAATAACTGTACTTATAAGCGTGGATTCCTACCCTTGCCGTGAAGTCGACTGCTGCCCCTCTGTTCAGCAGGAGTGTGGCCACATTGACGTTGCCATAGTGGGCAGCGATATGCAGGGGGGTGAATCCACTCTGGAAGACAGACAGGAAAGAGACAGACACACAGAGAGGAGGAAACAGGTCAGACATTATCCTTTACTTCATGTCCTTGAACTGTGACTCGTGTCTCTATTTGGTCTTCCCAGCATGCAGCAGTCGCATTAAGCATCACAGGTGAACAAAAACTAAACTGAATGCAAAGAAAATGGAAAAGTTTAAAAGTAAAAATCTATTTTTTTTTTTAAATATTCATGTCAGAATATGTAGCACCCAGACACACAACCCCAAAACACACTCAGACACGTCACTTCCATGCAAGTTATCAACCACAGAAACAAAAGTAAAGAAAGGCAATTTCCTTGGCTTCAAAAACCAACTTGAAATGAAAAAGACGAAACAGCAGAACAAATAGTTACACACAGATTGTCATCAAGATTGACATGAAGATGGACAAACAATATTAGCTACCCAAACAACACCAAATTATAGTAAAATCATAAAGTGGCGCATAATGAGGAGGGTACATTTCTGATCAACACCAAAGTGCACTATGTTAACAGTATGTCATAGAAGTATTAGAGTTAGCAATGAGAAATATATGAGAAAAGATAGAGATTGCAGAGCAGGTTGGAAATTCTTGCCTTACCTTGCCATTCTGTAAGTGTGGTCCGATTTAATGTGAAAAAGTTGTTTACAAAAGTGTGAAGAATACAGTGACTAACGTGATGGTTTAAAAACTTTACACAGTCAAAAGCTTAGAATGGTGCAAATTAAGGTAGCGTGGATGCAACATGCTATTCAATGCCAAGTCTTTGGCCAAGCAGGTAATAATTTTAAAGTGTTATAAGCTTCCCATGCCATTATTGATTAGCATTGTCTGTAGTAGTAAAAGAGTCAAAGTTATATACCAGTAACTTGAAGAAAAACATGCTTAAAGTACTTGATCAGGAAGCTGTTAAGTATGGAAGACCAGGACTGCCAATATTAAAATAAAATTATTTCAATCTATTTCAATTTTCCATTTGTGTGTACATTAAATATGTCAGGAAAAAAACTACTCTGCATTTTAATTTTCATCTTTAAAAATGCATAATTACTGCCCAATTGAAAAAATGAAAATTGTATTGACAAATCATTTTCAGTTTACTCCAAAGCAAAACACTGCCATATAGATTTAGCATGAAAAATGACTATTCATTTTCATTTTTTAAAATAGCAGACAATGTTCAATCTAAACGTAAACATTTTTATTTTGAAGCTGGATTTGAATTATGTCCTAATTTTAACTAATACCTTAAGAAAATGAAATGATGTTTTTATGATAATTTTTATTATGGAAGGATTCTCCCTTTGTGAAATTTGTCAAGGTCAATGAAATAGACACCATTTCATTTCATTTGCTCTGGTGTCTGGACAAATTTGAACAAAATGTAAAAGTCCAGTTTGCATTTTCAAGATCACGTAGGTTGCACATGGTCTGATCATTTGAAAATGACAACAAAAACTCAATTTTACATAAAATTTTGTTAGCATTGTCGCAATGCAAATTATTGGTCAATAAAGTTTTTGTTTTGGTAGTATTTATGCATTTTGAAGCATGAAAATAAAAATCTGATTTTCATCTTTTTAATTTTAATTTAAATTTCATCATATATCATGGGCACATAGATGGAAAATACATTTTCAATTTGATTAAATGATTTCATTTTTATTTTGGCAGCACTGGACTTCCATAAACGGAAGTATATTGTATGCAGTATATTATAATATTTACAATAATTTAACCAATACTTTTTTAAACTAAGTAGTTGAAATCATGCAACATGACATAAACAGACAAACTTACAAGACAGACTAGTGGACAATATACAATACATTCATAGCTGTTCCAAAAATGCATTGGCACAGTATTCATCAAATCAAAATCTAGCAGCAGGAAAATGTAATCATTTAAAATAAATCAATAAACCATATGTCTCAATAATGAAGTTGCTTAGAGGTACAGTATTTCTAAATGTACTGAAAGTCACATATGACAAAACCAAAAGGGGCTTTCTGAGCCAGTGATGAATTTAATATAAACTGGAAAAAAGAAAGAAAATGCATACAGACAGAGTATGAATAAACAAAATTTAAAACCTAAAACGAAAGATAAGCACAGTGTGTGCAGTGTCTGAGCGTAGGACACACGGCAGCAGCTTGGCCATTCGTGTCAGCCGTGCATGTTGACCTCTTATTATACCAAACAGAAACTGTGGAAAGTGTAAAATGAACCAAATGATTCTTTATTTACACCATGCAGTGCTGTGGAAGTTAAATAAATAAATGGTGGAAAGAATGAAAATAACAAAGGGATGGGACTGTGTAGTGAATCTGCGGAGAATTAAAGGAGCGTGTGTATACCTCAGTAGTCCTATTGACCATCATCTGAAGCAGGAGGAATGAGGGAGGGAAAGATGAGTTCAGTTAGGCTTGTTTAATACATTATTGCACTGTAGGCGGATGCACAGCAGCTCAAAGGCAGCTGTGCAGTCAGGTACTAAAGTGGCAAGCGACGTGGCTGGGGTGGTCAACGCCTAAAATCTTGTGGAGATGCAACTAATGAATGTTTTTCATCTGTCATTTGTTTTTGTGATTCATTGTTTGGTCTAAAATTTTAAAGAACAGTGAACAATGATTATAGCAACTTCCCAGAGTCCAGTAACGTCTTCAAATGTCTTTTTTTCTCTACCAACAATCCAAAATCCACAGATATTCAAGTTACAAAGATATTAAACGTGGACAAAAAGCAGAAGATCATCACAACTAAGAAAGTCTTCAATACAAACCTTTTAATGCATTGCAAGAAACAACACATGTAACCTCTTAAAATGGTATGATCAGTAGCTAATGGTGGCTAATGTTAACTTTAGCTAGATGGAGGTTTGTGTAACTGACATTATTGAGTCAGTATGCTGACCTTATAACTCTTCTCTACTTGTGCTACTGTTAGACCACATTTTAGTATGTCACTGATAAACTTTTATTACAAAAGTAAAACAAGGTAAAGTCAATGTGCCATTTAATTACAACTTGGGTCTTATTTTTGAAGCTTTGGTCATCATTTTTAATGGTTATGATAACATTGTACTGTAACTAAGTAATTGCTCAGATGCCAGAACAAGCTAACCTTTAATTTAGATTATGTAAAAACAGGAAAACAGTGCTGTTTCTTACCCCAACAGGGTAACAACAGAACACTCTGACAGCTATATTTTCCAGTAAGAATCTTGGTTTAGTGAACTGAGATGTAAGCTGCTCATTTCAGATAACTGTCACTGGACTGCTTTCCCGAGGTATTTGATTAGCACTGTGCTTTGTGTGTGTTGTGTTTGAGTATGACTGTACATGCTGTACACTCATAGCGGTTCTCCTCTGGGCCTTTCATATGACTCATATTGAGCAGGGCTGCATCACAACAGCTGAACCACATATGGCATTATACTAAATGCATGCATATACCCCGAGCTGCCTCCACTGTGTTTTGTTACATAACAACATAATTGGTGCCTAGTTGAAATATACTGCAGTTACTATAGAAGCAATACTTAACATTCAGGAAGACTGATAAACAAGCGTGTAATGCAGTAAATCATCTTCACTCTAGCCACGTCACTTAAAGCCGCTATCAGAGGAACAGTCATAACTAAAAATGAGTCTTCCTACATCAACAGGTAAATAAGGTGAATACCAGATACCAATACCAGATTGACACTTAAACCCCTCCCATCCCTTGCAGATGGTCAAAAAGACATTTTAAATACAACCTCCACCCACACCCCACCCCCCCCATTGGTTGCATGCAGCCTTAAATATCACCACCATACAACCTGCAGACAGTGGCACATTCCATGCAGAGGACAGTGCTACACTTAGACACCGGTGCAGCGAGGTAGGAGGGGGTGATGGGGGAAGTGTGTGAGAGGTAGCATTTAAAGAGAGAAAGGAAAAAGAGGGAGAGACCCAGTTAGTGGCAGGACCAGGAGTGACGTGGCAGGCACAGAGACACTGAATGAGAGAGAGGAAGAGAGAAATAGAGAGGTGCAAAGACAGACAGATGGAGACACAAACACACTATACACAGGTATACAGCTTCGTAGGAAAAGTACATCACGATAAGTTAGTGGTCTACTGTCACACACGAAATCATACATATATACTTTAGGGGACCCTATTTACATCTGCTGTGATTGGTATCTGGATATTTATCTGGATAAGGTAAAACTTACTAACTGCCACCACAAACATGTGATACAATGACATCCAATCTGCAAGACCACATCCAGAGTTTACAGAACTGGCCACAGCATTGTCAGTTATCATATGAAGCTTTCATGCTCTGTCAATAAGCTTTAAACCAGGAAGTAACATACTTCATATCACAGCTGAGCTGACAAAGGTAGTTTTAGTCACCAGTGAGGGAGCAGCACTGCTAAAAGCTACTGATTCGGTCAGTAACATGACTCAGGATAGTCCATTCAGCTTGAAGATCCGGTGTTAAAGATTTGTTCGTACATGAACTGAACACCTCTAGACTGTTAAGAGACAGCATGGAATGTCTCACGCTTTGTTGATCAACCCTCCACCTCCAACTCCTCCCTAAGAGGTTTTGCGGCGCAACATCCAGAGACATCTGCCTTTGCGCTTGATATACTACAGTCATTATTAGTACTACAAAAGATCACTCACTTGTCAGGAAAATATAAACGCAGGTCATTCTACGTGTTTGGCCAAACGACCAATGATGACGTTTTTCTGTTGAGGACAGCCTCTTTTTTCTTGCTGCTGCCACCTGATCCTGTGACTTTGCCACTGACTATTACGGGGCTTCCACCCATGAAACCTGGGTGGGATTAATTATGACTTGCGACGTACTTAAAATGGTGAAAAAACAATGTTGAGTAATGCAATGACAATGGCATTGCCATGCCATGATGGTGACATATCAAGACTGTCAAATGAAGCTTAGTATTCCACTTCCATTACGACCGTGATGACACACTGGGACCCACAGGATTTCCATTCAGATGTCTAGTGCCACCCATAACCCATTTGTGTATAGAAACGTCAAGACAACGCGTAGGTGGGAATGTCATCGTTATGGGCTGAGAGAGCATCACTGTGGGTAGAAACCTCATCACTGAGGGTACTAACGTCATCACCACTGGCAGTAATGTCATAACAACTACAGCTGAGCCCACACATAAGAAGTCCACACAATTGGACTGTAACATCACCTTCCATGTAATTGTTTGTTGCCAGCTTTCCACCTACTTAATGAGCAAGAAAAATTAGTCCCTGTGATTATGAAGAGGATATAATGAGAACAGCGTGATCAGATTGACGATTATCAGGATAACTTATCCAGATACAGATCACATTTTCTTAGGAGATGTAAACAAGGTCTTTCCATCCAAAGACTCTTACAGGACTTAAAAGAAATTTAAAAGAAATTTCTGAAAGCACAGCATTCTGTTCCTCAAATATCACCAGACCCTGCATAGCTAAATCGATCACAGCCCCATACAATTCATAGACTTCATAAAAGTCCTAATAACCACAGTATGGACACACTGGCACAAACACGTAGAACCACATTAGCTTGACTTCCACACATGCCAACCCTTTGGAGTCAAACCGTGCTATGGTCATACCTTCGACTGGACATCAGCGTTGTGGTCGTTCTGTAGGAGCAGGGCAGCTGACTTGGTGTCGTCCTTGCGGGCAGCAATGTGCAAGGCAGGAAGGCGGACCTTGCCTTTAGTATCGTTCTCCAGTAAGATAGAAACCACCTGGTTGTGGCCCTGCTGGAGGGCAATGGCCAGAGGGGTGAAGCCATCCTGGATGAGGGAAGACAGGGAAGGTAGAGGAGAAGAAAGGTTAAGAGGATTAGCTACATTTCATTTTCAAGAATCTTGGGGACGTCCAGCAAAGTGATGCTGTAATATTTAATGATACTATATAATATACTTGTACTGTACTTTTCAGATGATACATTCATTACAGTGTACACCAGCACTAATTCCATCCATAAAACAACAGAGTCTGTCCTGAGTTTTCCTTTTTAACACCAATACTGTTTTTATTCACTGATTATTTCCAATCGCTTCTATTTTGCTGTTGTTGTTTTTTTAATCACTGTTAAGCTACCATCAATGAAATATAATACTTCCTGCATGTGTTTAAAATGAAAAGCCTACCAAGACAGGGAGGGACTATAATGTTTGAGCGCTAGGAACTCTAACAAGTTTGGTGATCCCCTGACTTCATGTAGCGCCATCATCAGGTCATTAGGTCATTAGGCCTAAGGTCTTGACGAATACTGGGTGGACTGCCATGAAATTTTGTACGACATCATAATTCCCAGACAATGTGTCCTAAAGACTTTGGTGGTCCCACACATTTCCTCTTGCGCCACTAGCATGTTGACATTTTTCATGCAGAGTGGAATGTCTCCACATCTCCTGGATGGACTGCCGTGAAATTTTGTACAGATATTCATATCCCCAGAGGATGATTCCTAATGACTGACTTTTCTATCTAGCACCATCATCAGGTCAAATACCTGAAAAACGAATGACGTTCCCATCAGTCTCACATGTACTTGGTGAGGGAAAATGCACATCACAGGAAGGCATAACAAAAGAAAATGAGAAGCTGCACACTCATAACTTCAATGCATTTATTTCAACATTTAAAGTTTGACGTTTTGGCAATCAGCCTTATTCAGGATCTTGATGAATGCTGTTTGCCAAAACGTCAGTGTTTTTTTAAACATTAGTTGCTAAACATCAGCAGGTAAACATTGACATTACCATTTAGGTCAAATCACTCACCACCACGTACAGCCTCACAGAGCTGCTAACATGGCTCTAGACTCATTCACTAAAACTTCGTCAATCCTCTGATTCTCCACGTATTTTTCCTGACTGAAAATGTCAAAGTTGTGGTGGGATCTCTGGGGCAGATCCTAATTGTGATGCCACCACACTAGTCCTATGTCATTGTCTTATTAAATACATAAACTGTTTCTGAAACTATTGCACACACACACTTCTCTCACCTCTGTAGCAGTGCTCTGGTTGCCTCCATTCTCCAGAAGGTATCGCACCACATCCATGTGATTCTCCTGGGCGGCCATGTACAAAGGAGTGAATCCATTCTACAGCAATACAAGAGGTTACAAACAAACTACTGGTCATGAAAAAAATCTTTACTATATACTGTATTTACTCAACAAAGTCCAAAATAAACCCTTGCCTCTCTAACATGATATAAGTCATGACTAATACAAGAGGTGCTATTGTCAGTTACTTTTAAGAGGACAACAGCATCATCAGCAGAGTGCAGAGGCTCACCTGAGACTGTGAGTTGATGTCAGCTCCTCGTTTGACCAGGATCTTTACTACTTCAGCCTGACCAGCTAATGAAGAAATGTGAAGTGCTGTGTTTCCTTTCTGGATTAACAGAAAACATAAAAGTGCAATGAGAAGAAGCATTTCCTTACAAAAATAATGGCCTAGCCTTATGGTTATGGCTGAATTTTAAACAGTTGAGCTGTGAAGTGATGCTCTGCAATAATGAATAGCTCGGAGTATTGATGAGTCCCAGTCTTAATTCTTTATTTCAGCGAAGGCTAATGAATCTATTACCAATAGATTGGTTGAGAGTAGAATCTCAAATCCACATAAATTGATGCCTCTGCGATCATCCTGCACAATGTGACTGTTTGTAGTATGTACAGAATATGCAGTTAACAGGCCACATATAGATCCTGACACTGTGAAATGCACTCAACACATTGTTAGAGCTCAAGGATACACACAATGCATCTTGGTGAGGAAAACTGAATGCAAACATAACTTGTGTTTGTTTACAAGAAAACTCCGCAGGGCAGCTTTAAGATGCTTGTGTTACTGAACACTATATATACTACAATGTCACATATATGTATTCTGTATACAGTATGTATACAATTAATGTTGAGTCGGTGTGTACATATGCAAAGACAATGTCGGACTCCGTAGTTTTCTCTGGGCCCCTACCAAACCTTACTAGCGATGACATGTATAGCCGCATGTCATCATTCAACCGCTGGTTGTCGAGGTGGTGTCCAGGTAATGATGTGGGCTTTGTAGATAATTGGCGGACTTTCTGGAGAAGACCTGGTCTGATTAGGAGAGATGGCATTCATCCAACTTTGGATGGGGCCGCTCTCATATCTAGAAATCTGGCCGACTTTATTAGTGGCCCAAAGCCGTGACTGCTCAGAGTTGAGACCAGGAGGCAGAGTCGCAGTCCTACACGCTTCTCTGCGCTTCCACAGTTACCCAGCCTAAACTCCATAGAGAGGGTGTCTGCCCCCCGACCACTTAAATTCTTTAAATCAAAAGCAAACAGAGGAGGAG
>LKNJ01000229.1:110831-276467 GCA_002120245.1 Maccullochella peelii | reverse complement strand
TTTGATAAAGCTTATAGTAGGGCTGACTCAGGTGAGCCCTGAGCCACCCCTTAGTTATGCTGCTATAGGTCTAGACTGCGGGGAGACTTCCTATGATTCACTGAGCTCCTCTCTCTTCCTCTCCCTCTCCATCTGTATGCACCCAATGCTTGTTACTAACTTGACTGCTTCCCTTTCTCTCCTCTCTCTCTCTCCTTCTGTTGCTTTCTGCAAGTGTTTCTGCCTCCAGAGCTGCGGAGTCTGGATCTGTGGTTGCAGAGCTGTGTAGTCTGTGGTTGCGGGCCGCCTGCTGCCCCCGTGTTCCTGCTCGGTGGCCGCTGCTGCTATTGTTGTTATTGGTCTAATTATTAGTATTACTATTACAATATTGCTATTAGTATTATTTTTATTAATATTAACATACCAATACCATTACCACTGCTATTACTTTACATCTGTATGTAGAACTGTGCTGTACTACTGTTCTCTTTCCTCCAGCTCTCTCTCTCTCTCTCTCTCTCTCTCTCTCTCAACCCAACCAGTCGAGGCAGATGACCGACTGCTCACCCAGAACTTGGTTCTGCTCGAGGTTTCTGCCTGTTAAAAGAGAGTTTTTCCTTGCCACTGTCGCTTGTGCTTGCTCATGGTGGGGAATTGTTTGGTCTCTGTAAATATAAGGAGTCGGTATAGACCTGCTCTATATGAAAAAGTGGCCTGAGATAACTTTTTTATGACATGGCGCTATATAACTAAAACTGAAATGAATTTAATTATCCAGGAAAGCACAAATAATTAGATGGAAACAGATATTTCTTTGACTCGAAGTTTCACGTTATTATTTGAAAAAAAAGTCAGCCCTGTGATTGACATGTCTGTGCATCAGCCATTATGTTTCTTCAAATTGATTCATGTCATTGTGGATGGCTACAAGATAAAAATGCTCATTCTGTTTGCAGCATAGGACTTTGATTTCACTAACTAGTCATGAATAAGTAAATTCCGGTTTGCACACAGCCTGCCCTGCTGAACAGATATTGATTGAATCAAAATATCTGGTCGGGAGATTGGTGCCCTCTACCCTCCCTCGCTCCTGGTTTCCTGCTGCAGTGGCGAGCACTGTGTGGGCACCGAGCCGCTCTATGGTGAAAGAACGCACGCGAAATCAGACAGTTCATAAAACTTAGTTTAGTTAAACATAAAAATAAAAAAAGAGAGATGAAAAGTACAGTATAAGGATGTGGAAATATACAGTATTTCATAATGAATTATATACCAATATTAAATAAATTTGATGCTTTGAAGGCACAACAATTGCATTGCCAATGAATATTAGGTTAGAAAATACAACATTTGCCGATTTGACGTGACGTCCGGTATAAACCACACCCACTTCCGGCCTTCTACAGATACAGAGACAGATACAGATAATGACATCTCTGTACACCTCTAATAGTAACTTCAGACCAAGACTAAAAATAATTAATTTTTACTGAGTCATAGAATCTTGTATTTGAAATTGGTCAACACAGTAATCATAATCTTGAACAGTATCAGTTAGTTAATGCACATGTTTTTCAGGTATTGTAATGAAACGAGTCAGAAATGCACTGATGGAATAAATATTTTCTTTAAAAAAAAAAAATCTACATTGGTTTTATTTACTTGTTTCCCCTGAGTCGAGTTTGTGATGTTTTTCTTTGTCTCAGAGCAATAAAACTATTTATTCTACATGTAAATTTTTATTACAATTATGTTACATTGGTCTGATTCACAGACTTCACTAGTTTTCCCAAAATGATATGTAGTCTGAAATAAGTCTTCAAACACAGGTCTGTATGTGTGTATACAGGTCTAGTGTGTATGTTGTGATTCATCGCTGAGCCACACTGAAGTACACTGTGTGCCGCCGCGCATATATGAGAGAGACAGAATTTGCACATTGCCTCAAGTGTTACTTTCACTTTGCCGGTTACAACCGAAGGTGCAAGACACTTTTGGTTTGAAGTGCTAAATATATGACAGCAGAGCAGATACTCAAGAGAGGGCAGAGCATCTACAGCTTCTACAGAAAGTAACACAACACAGAGTTTTTCTTTTGGGACCAGCTCAACACATCCTAATTAAGGTCATGTTTGGGTTACGATGGTAAAGGCATCTCCCGTTCCGGATTATCACAGTGTACATGAAGAATGTGGATATTGTTGTAAATTCTTATAAAAACAAATTTTGCAACACCCAACTATATAAGCTGTGTAGGATGTGGTGTTTACATACATACAAAATAGCTTGAGTCCTGAATTCTACAGGAATATCTATTGTGTGTGCACTAAAAAACACAACTGTGGGATGGACTGCCATGAACATTTTGTACAGACATTCAGGTCCCCTTCAGGATGAATTGGAATAACTTTGGCAATGCCTTAACTTTTCATCTAATTTGTCCAATACTTTGCTTTATGACCAAATACCTGCAAAATTAATGACATTTCCATCAGCCTCTGCTATTGAGTTTTGTGCTAATTAGCAAACAGTAGCATACTAAAAAGCTGGTAAACATTATACTTGCTAAACATCAGTATGTTAGCATTTAACTCAAAAGCAGCAACAAGCACCGACTAGATGCTAGCATGGCTGTAGACTCCTATAGGGGATATTTACTAAGCCTGTCGCAAATTATCGTCAGGGGCACGACTAAGCAAAGACTAAAGATGTAAATGAGTGCAGCCAAAGTTCATTATCTCTCCTCAAGTGCAGCTAAATAAGATCTGATGGCGGGCTATTTTGAAGCGATGCGCATATGTAGAAAGTAATGGAGTGCAAAGGAAAATGTTGTCTCCGGCTGAACTTGTAAATTTGTTAAAGAGGAGATACTTTTATAACTGCAAGTGTGTATTCATCCCACAAGAGGAAGTCCATATATGAGGAAATATAAATAGCTTGATGTTGGCAGGTCAACAAAAATATCAGTGATTGAATAACTTTTGATAGAACTTTAAAACTCCTTTGACTAGATCATTTATGTAAACGGAAAAAAGTAAGTATTGCTGGCTGCTTCAGACATATTGCACTGGCCTGGATCTGCTCTGAGACATTAAAAGGGAGGAAAAATAAGCAGGAGGCAACTGCGGGAAACAGAGAGGTAAAGTCTGAAAAATAACAGGCAGTTGCATTGCTGTTCTTTTGTTCTTTTGTCTTGTGTTGTAGTGCTGATTGGTGCACTCCAGTAAAGTAACTTTGTAATACAACTGCGTTTCTCTCTCGCTCTGTTAGTCTCTCTCACTCACTGTAAATCATTAATTGCCACCGATTTCAGACCGGCTGGTCCCAGGTGTTAAATTCCAGACGGAGTTTTGTCTGCTGCAGTGGTCAGTCCGCAGTTATAAATCAGGTGCTAAGGATATTTGTATACATTTCCATTCCCTCCTCCCACATTTTGCACCTATAAACAGAAACTCCTTTAAATATGTATTGCATGAGACCAAACGTGCATTTTTCAGTTGTGCTGCTTTTCTTTGATTTTACCTGTGCAAAACTTCAGTGCAGTCCTTTAGTAAATGAACGAATGCAATTTCTGTTCAGCGCTAAAAGGGCCACAGATCTTCATAAATATCCTCCTTAATCTTGTTAATTCACTTTTTGTGATATTGAGAGACAATGGAAGGGTTTGCCTTATCTCACTATTGAACAGGAGTCTAAGGCTGTGCAGTCATTAATACCTAAGATAATCATGTTTCCATTCTACGTAACCACGAGGCCACGCCCCCTACAGTTGTTGTTTCCTCACTCAATGCATTTTTTAAATATGCTGGAAGAGAGGGTTCTAGTGGAATTTGAGGGTGCAGTTACACTTTAAACTACACTACCATGCAACGATATGTTACAACAAACAACCAACTTGACCAATGGCTGCCTGGAACGGAGGGAAAAATACAGCCAAAAACCTAAAACTGTATACCATGCATCAGAAAAAATGTAATTTCGTGTCCCATGATGGTTTACTGTATATGCTGCTTCAGACGTCAGATTAAAATTGTCCAGAAGAAACTTTGTTGTGTTTTTTGTTATTAAAATCATTAATTGATTATCAGGGGTTAGCCTACAAATATTGACATTGGAAATCCAAAATCTAGTTGTCACACACTGTCGTATAGATTTGTGGCATCGGTTGTTATTTCCTGCTGACGGTCTGGCCACTCTGTGCTAAATCAAACCACTACCATCATCTTGGTAGGTGCAAGAAGCCTGTGTAAGGAAACAAGTAGTGGCAAGTGAAAGCCTCCATTCACAGCCTGACATTCTCCCTCTCTGGTAGCAGGGTGACCTTGATGAGAAAGGCGAGGCGTCGAGCTAGGGGAAGACGGGACGGGGGTGAGGAGCTGACGCCAGTCCTCCACTGTGGTCTGTCAGACTGTTATCAATGCTGCTGAGCTGCATTTGTGGGCGCGACAGGGAGGGCAGTGGAGAAAGGCCGAGACAGTGAACCACAGAGAAGAAGGAATTAAGGATAGATGGCGGCAGGAAAGGTGGCTCCAGGAGATGGCGACCATGCAGGGTCGAAGGATGCTGGTTGTCCCCCTTGCTGCCTGGCTGTCAGCCCCACATTAATGAAGTTAAATGAGGGCACGGGCTTGGCAGAGCGCATTCTGGAAATCGGTGATCACTGGTGGCCAGAAGGAAAGAGAGCAACAAAGAAAAGGGTCTGCCGGTGATTGACAGAGTGCAGGAGACGCAGTGCTGGCTCAGTCAATCAATAACTCCTTTCCTCTCGGGTCGAACCCCCCTCACCGGCCTCATCAGCGGCCCCCATCTCTGACCTGACAGGGGCCTCTCTCCATGTGTCATCGCACTGAAAGGAAAAGTCACCTTCTTCTGTCGTTTAATGGGATTCTTTAATAATGGGGGTATCTGGGAGCAACAAAAGAGACCTGCCTTTTCATTCTTTAATGGAGCCGCTCCTGGTTGCTGCCAGAGAGCCAGCAAGACTTTCATTATTCATACTGTATGGCTCCGGCTCCGAGACAAGGTGACGGGGTCGAAGAGGCAATGATAGCAAAATGTAGTTTTTGTCAGTCCAAATATTTGAATAGTTTGCTAAATTAATGAGTGGAGGAGGTTTGTCGTGGCCACTTCATAAAACAAATTAGCAGTGTATGTGGTCAATTTTCAGGCCATGAATTTGTTACATTAGTAGGTAATTTCTGGGATTTTACATTACACTATCCAAGTCTCGACACTTCAGGAATTGGCCAATGTTTTATGTAAAGAGCAGATATGGCATACCTGGTTATTTCTCCGATGTATGCCTCATATCCATTTACAGTAAATGCTCAGGAATTGTACATGATGGCAACTTCGTCACACCACTGTAGGTCAGTAAGCATTGATTTGGGGATTTGCAGCACAAAATATGAAGACATTGAGGCTAAAACTGCGCAAAGTAAATGACTATGTTGTAACGTTTAGTTAGGACCAAAACTTATTCTAAATGTACTGTTCTGCACAGACATGTTGACCAATACATTTTGAGAAGTAGACATCAAATAATGCCGATAATATCATCAATGCAAGTTGTGTTTCTTGTCTCTCCTAAAGAGTGGTGGCACCCAACTAGGCGGAAGCGCTACCATTAGCGTGGTGCTCAAAGTTAAAATTATTTCAACTTTGACCTTGTTTGCCGCTGACCTTTCAAAGTGCAACAAATGAGATAACAGCTGTATGTGATGTAGCCAGAAGTGAAACATGCAAGCAGGGGAGGTAGAGAGTGATGGTGGAAAGACTTCAGAGTTCTCCGAACTCTATAACACAACATTAAAAACATACCATGATCTCGCCAAGAAGAATAATGCATGGCGAAATGTCAGCTGTCAGATGGGGCTACCAGGTTTGTGACTAGTCATCTAGTTTACAAACTTAGCTAAATCCAATGTTAAAGTTAACATTTTTTCATGACGTATCAAAAAGTGTCTGCACTATGCTCTGTGCCCTACCTCGTGGTGAGTGAAGAGCCAATTTCTTATCATCTGAAGGCAGCTTTATGTGGACTTAAATGCAGTGTTGCTTTGAACCAATCTACTCTTACTTTTCCTTCATATGGTCAGTGTCTCTGCTTCAAGTACAAAATTGGACTGATAAAAAGAAACTTGCCCAAAGGCTATGACTGGACTTCAGTCAGTTTCAGACCTTAACATCTTAACATCAAAGACAGCTTCTTCTTACTGTATGTCCAGCTTGGTCTCAGAGGTCAGCAGATCCACTGCTGCTTGGTTTCTTCCCGTCCAATTAATCTGGCACGGTGTAAACTTTGAGGGGGGAAAAATACTGTTTACTGTTTCTCAGACTGTTTCAAGAGATGAAAAATTTAGAAAACCTGATCTAAGTCATATTGTTGAGAATCCAGACTAGCCAGTATACTTCAAATGTGCTGTTATGCTGTTTTTTTGTTTTTTTTTTATAGCTTTATGCGTGAAGTCCATGATATTTTAATGTTAAATTGTGTTAAATTCTGACCACCTGCTAAACATTGCCACCCTTTAAATGCTGGTCGGATGGTTTCAGATGGATCTTCAATGTCACAATTCAGCTCCATGTAAATCAAATTGAAGAAATGTTTCTTTTGGAAGATGCTCTCTCTTTGATTAGCTAAACCACTGTAAAAGAAGCACATCACAAAAACAATCAAACCACAAATGAGAATTTCCAAGTGAATGCCAGACGCTGCACGGCCCAGCTAAATATTTTTTCCTTCAATTACCTTCAAGCGTCTTGAGTTCGGTCGGGCCTGTCAAAACATCCAGCTCTCTCTTTTAGCGCTCTAATTACATTTTCATTGAGAACAAGGTCCAATTTGCAATAACAACGAGGGGGAAAAGGTTCTCTTTAGGCCTTCCAGTGACAGGTGGACAATGTAAATGCTATTATGCATCAGAATGAGACAATGCAAGTGTGGATCACAGTACCATCCCACAGACGTTTCAAGGAAATCTTAAACAATACTTTAAGGGGGCTTTTTTCCTGAGTCATGTTCTTTGTTTGTTCCCTTTATTATCCTTAATTTGCCATCCATCCAGCGGTGATGAGGAGTCTCACTTCACTTGTTCCATTAACTTCATTGCTAATAATATATTTCATTATGGCCTGTTATTGGAAAGAATATTGCAATCTGCTCATGATAGCTCACGTCCAAAATTGTTAATTAGGTAAATGAATGGTGAAGCCCAAATAAATAAATAAAGAACACAAATTAGCATAGCGTAATTGAATGTCACTCTTGGTTATTCTGCTCTTTGAACTGATGGATGGGTACCATCCACGCCACAGGTTGTAATGGAAAAGCGAACAACTCCTCAGTAAACATACACAAACACAACACAGAGTCACACACACTGGTTATCTCTGTGCATTAATCTACAGTATTGACAACAACACTCAACATAACATGAGGACTCTGCGGGCAAACATCCTCTATCTGATGTGTACACACTTAATCGCATCTCAACAGGCTGCTTTGCCATTGATCAATGAATCGGAAAGATTTATTTCACAAGTCCAGCGGTCACATAAAAACACAACTAAAGGAAAATACAATATAACTGAAGTGTTGCCACTCAGTGACAATGACACCTTGACCTTTCACTTTTGATATGTAGCCAATCTCAGCCATATCAGAGTCACAATATTAAAGCTGTATAGACAAAGCTGACTTTTTGACGCAAGTGTTATGGTACAATTGTCAGGTTTTCCCAGTATGGAAAATTGTAATTTGTAAGTAATTTCATATTTTAAGTCCAGCTAATGATGGAAAAATGGTGGAAAAATAAAAAAGTGGAACAACAACTGAAATCCTTTGATTACTTAAAGGTACATAAATCAATTTCTGGCCTCAAAATACAAAAAATCAAGCTGATAGATACACGATCAACACCCTATCACCAGATTCTAAAGTTGTTATGGCTAATGTGTTGGCAAACAGTGGCCTCATCGCACAACCAGCAGACATTTGGAGTATTTTTCTGTCCACCTGATGAATGAAAGTCCAAGACTCACTCTCATTTTAGGTCTAGCTTGATTTCCACCACCTCCAGAGAAAATATCTGGCTGCTAGATGTTTGTTTTCAGCTAGTTGCTAATTTTGTCTGTCTGATGTTTGGTGTTGGGCAGATGGCACACAGTGAGTTTATCAAAGCATGATTGGGCGAAACTGCTGCTACGCTAAAAAACAAGCCCTGTAGAGCTGCAGAGGATTGTAATAATTCTGTTGGATTTCAGCATTATAAGCTACCCTTGAATGTTATATAATATGTAATTTGATTCAGTTTTGATTCTATCAGCAATATTGGTTAATGCAGGTTTAAGTGAAGCAGCCCCACTTGGGAACGCTACTCCATTAAAGGTGCTGCACAATGTAAAAATTTGCAATAAAATGTGTTTAAAAGTTAATAAATGTTCTCATTGTGACCGATGTTCTTTTCACAGTGCATGCCCATTATTATTGCATAGTACATTACAGAGCTCCCTTTGCTCATTAAACTGTCTCTGCTTCCTCACACCTGCAACTTGAATTTGAGTAAGAAAAAGATGTGTTTTGGACGAACCTAAACCTGTGAGTATTTTTATGCTGCAGCTGGTCAAACTACTCCATGTACTGCTGGCTAGTTTAAACTCTAACAATGGATCACATGTTAGGAACTTGCATGTTAAACCTTCATCTGTAAAGTAATGAACAATTGTAGCTCTCAGATAAAGACGTTGGAAAAGAAACTTCAATATTTCTCTCTGAAATGTGGTGGAGTAAAAGTCTCCTTAAAATTATTTAGGCTGATTGGGTGGTATAAATTCAGTTATATTCTAAAATCTTACCCACTGCAGCTAAAACAGCTCAATTTTTCACCTTTGTTATGTTGCCAAATTTTGTTGCATCCAGATGGCTGAGACTACACAATAGTCAAGCTAAATACTGACGTTTTGAAATGAGAAAAGAAGTGTAACTACCCTTGCAGAATTTATAGGCATGTTAGATACGGAAATTAGCTTTAAAATGTGAAATGACGCCTTCACTACTTGATTAGTAGCCATTGCTGCTGAAATTAAGTTGGCTGTGACTGTGAATACCAAGCTGCAGGATGTGTGAGCTCAAAAAGCACATTTGTTTCCCTTCCTCCTGCTGAAGTACCTTTTTCAGAGCATCAGTATCGCCGGAGAAGATCACACCCTGTATGGCACCAGCTCCATCACGACTCCTGTTGCCTGGCCTGGAGACAGATTTAAGAGACAAAGGCAGGCGGGATGGCCGCAAGAAAAAAAAAAAGGTCTCTTTGCTAGCGCCTAATGAGGATAAGAAAAAATATGGAGTCTTTTCTTTTCCTTCTTAACTCCTTGAGATGCCTGGGCAGGGCTGATAAAGAAAGCGAGTTCATTTTATGGAGCTGGCTGCGGCAGAGATGGAGGAAATAGAAAAGTTTAAAGGTGCTGCCGCCTGCACTGATGGACAAATGTGTCGGAAACAACCTTCAGCTGCTTCTCCGCTGTTATTGATCAAAGAAAACTGACCACCTAACTTTAGTAAAGCGCTTGCTGCTTCATTTTCTCACTGATTTGCCTTTTACCCCTTTGCTAGTTTTCTTATTCATTATTCATTTTGCCATCATTCTTATTTTATTGTAGATGAGTTTGAGTACATTTGGAAACCAGGACCTTTCGTTTACTGACAAGTGGGCATTCAATACTATTAACTATTAAACAGATTAAACAAACATGAATTAGGCTGGTCACAGACCATAGTAGAGCTGATTTAGGTTAACAGAGCCCCAGAAGGTTCAGCTGTAACTGTGACTGCTCCTGAAAGCGCATCTCAACATGTACTTTGACCTCAGTGTCAATCTCAGAAACGGATTGTCCTTGCATTTTTGTAACACTGAGAAACTGATCCAAAAATCATATTCTAAGGTACTGGCTATGCCTCATGACTTTCAACGGCCCAATCAGGAATTCAGAGGCCAAACTGTATTAGCAACAGTAGTGGAACAATGTCACACCGGGTTCGTTTGGTTGGTTGTTACCGTTCCACATTAATGTACTGCAGCCATGTGTAACTTGTATGGAGCCCCAAAACGAACACAATTTTGTATATTTTTCACTTGTCTTATAACCTTTGACTACATTTTGCTCCATAAACTTAAAGGACATCTAGCTAGCATCCTTATCATGCCTCCACCATCACTGGCTTCACCAGTTGCTTATAATAAACAGATAACAGTAATTGCACACAAACCTTTCAGCAAATCCTCTAGAGTATACCACCCCGGCATTACACACACAAATATGAGTATGTTACAAATAAATCCTTGAACAACTTCAGTTCTCTCGGGCATACATTGTCTAAGTCTCTGGAACTGTTCTGGGGGGTTGAACACCATTCTTCCAAAAGATATTCCGTCATTTGGTGTTTTGATGACAGCTTCAAAATCTCCCATGGGTGTTCAGTTGGGTTGAGATCAGGAGTCTGCGAAGACTCCCATCATTTTTATGCTCGTGAAACCATTCATGGACCTGTTGTGACCTGTATCAAAACATGTGCATTCTCCACTCATTTATTCAGGTTTTTCCTTTAATTTGTCATGCATCTGTATACACCCTCTGCCAGTGTTTCCTGGCTGCTGAGACTTGAGTTCACCGTCCTAGTCTGACTTTTCCAGTTATCCTACTTCTGTTTGGTGTTTTCAGTGCCATCGATTGATGGACGGCAAGTTCATCAATCTGACCTTGATGGTTGTAGTGTTTTTTCTTTTGCAGAGATAAGAGTGTATCTACAGCATCCTGTTACATTAATGCTAACCATAGCCATCTAAGTTACAGTGCCGTGCCAACAGCTATCACCTTTTTGGGAGCTCCTGTGGTTTATAATTATATTAACCTATATCCATTTGCTGCTGATCTCTCCTGTTTTTGGGAGATCTTTAGCTACTTGGACTCTGAGCCCAAGCTAACTGTCCATGCATGACTTAGGAGCAACACAGCAAAACAATGTTAACTATCCCTTTATAACTCCACTCAAGCTGCTTGGTGGTGGACAGTGATGCACTGTGGCTGTACTGGGCAGCTCTAACTTGTGTGAATGAATGGTTTTAACAGTGTGAGTGCAAAAGAAAGAACTACTGGCGAAGTACAGTCAGATCCCCCAACAGATCATTTCAATCCCCTTCCCCTCACAGTCACCCCTAACATTTTTCTGGTAAACACTGTGCCGAGAGAGCTACAGGTGCTGTCCTGTCACTTCCAATTAGATACCAGCTATCCAAATGTAGAGCTCTGTTAAGCAAGTGTCAGGACATCATTAGCAACGGGTCAAACTGCATTATGCTCAGACACCCCAATCGTTATGGCCAAACAGGCTGGCTTGTACACAGCACACAGAAAATAGGTGTCAGTTGTAGGTAAACAAGACTTCACTCAAACATGCATAACATTCCAGGAAGATTTTCCCAGTCAGAGAATTGTACAGTAGGCTATATTTTCTCCTCAGACAAAAGCTTGAATGTCCGGCTTTAAGTACAGCAGCGAGCGTTTGTCTGGTGAAACTAAAGAACATGTTTGATGTCCTGCCAAGCCTCGAAGACATAAGGAGTGCTTCACCAGCCGTTTTGCTCACAAGTCTCCAAACGTTTACAGGTAAACCTGCTTACTGATGCTGGCTCACTAAAAACCAAGAAAAGCCAGTTGAACTGACAGGATAAAGCAGGATGTACATATGCAGTATAAGATAATTACTGCACAGCTGTCAGAGCTGCAGCAAGCAAACAACAAAGAAAAGGAGTCACAAACTGTCTTTAGACAAAATACACAGCTTTCAAAAAAGTCAAATCTGAAGCAGTACTTCTTTATGTTTCAGGCGTTCCGAAGAGTTCAGGTGTGGTTTATGGGTTTATTTTTGGTTGTATTTCTGCAGACACTATATGTATGCATGTACCTGTGCAGATTCCTGTTGTTGCATTTGTGCATGCATGTCTGTGTATGTATTTAGATACGTTTGTGTGTAGGTATGTACCAACAGTATAGATGTTGGGAAGATACACTATCTATGTTTAATGTTTACTTTTTTTACAACAGTACACTTTGGGTGGGGGTGATGGTCTGAGTGTTTTGTGAGATTGTGAGAATAGTTGGGATGATCTGATAATGGGGTATTTACAGTTTGATGTATACACTCAGTGGCCACATTATCAGGTACACATATACAATCTATTGCAATTCAATACAACAGCTCTGTCATTAAATTCTACCTTTACCAAAGCTCCTAATCTTCAGTTTTTTGGTGACATTGTCAGAAATGTGTGAATTAAATTTATTGAGAGATCAGTGGCTGTGTTGTGCTGGACTGCATTATATTGAGGCTGATGGGAATGTCATTGTTTTGTCATAAATCAAATTATTAGGCAAATTGAAAATTTGAAATTATGGTGGTGCTAGATGAAAAGTCAGGGGGTGACAAAAGTTCTTAAACTTTATCCTACGGTGAACATGAATGTCTGTACCAAATTTCATGGCAATCCATACAATCATTGTTGAGATATTTCAATCAAAACCACAAATAGGAACCTCATGGTGGCCCTAAAGGAAAGGTCAGGTGATCACCAGGCCAGTAGGAATCATCCTTTTGGACCATGAATGTTAGTACCAAATGTCATGGCAATCCATTCAACACTTGTTGAGATACTACAGTCTGGACAAAAGTAGTGACCTGGCCAAGCAACTCAGCGACCAACATTGCCATTCCTAGAACCATGCCACGAGCATCGCCAATAAAAATGAATGAATACATAATTACAAAAAAAAAGACCCAGTCTGACAACAGTCATTGAAGGGTCAGTTGATCTAGTTTTGGTTTTATTTGTTTTGAGAAGCCTTCAGATGTTTGAACCTGATAAGACCAGAGTGCTACAGGCTAAGTTGGCTGGATGACTCACCTCCAAATGCAGCAGATACAAAAAAAATGTCAAAACTTTTATTAGGCAAGCTAGATTGATTTCAGTCTCCTGGATCAAAACATATACAGTACTGTGTAATTTCCCCCTTTTCACTCATTCATCTGTTGAAGCTTTCAATCAGTCTTGAAATCCCACTGTTCTCATCTAGACCGTCATCCTGTTGACTTTCCATTGACTTTAGTTTAATTAGAAATAGTTACATCAGATTCTGTGTATTGGAACGTGGCACACACCTATAATGACATACAATAATCTCAAAGCACCTATCAGTCACAGAATTAGTAACCATCCCTCGATGTTCCTGCGATCCGGTGTTTTGCCTTAAGGCACTTTCCATTAACCTTCAGCTCTTTTTAAAACACACCCATTAATGATTAAACTCCCTCAGTGCAACTTCCTATAACAAATCTATTAGTGCCCAATCCTGTATATTTCTTCAGGCACGCCCCAAGCTAAACGGTTTTCAGAGCTACTGTTTCTCATTACAGTAGTAAACATTTGAAACAGGATGACCTGTTCACTCCAAAAGCCTGTAAACCGCTGTAGGGCTAAATAATTCTCTCTATTAAATCTGCTACCAGTATAAAGCTGCATTCAGAGGAAAACCTTGTAGCCTCTAACAAATCTAATTTTCTGGATTGTAGAGAAACAGTCCTATTCCTTTTCTTTGACTGATGTACTATGCATGTCTGACAGTTCATTGGGAGTTTTGATTGTGTTTCATAAAACCACTAACACATTGCATTCAAGTAAAAGTAAAAAGGAGTTACGAGGCAGAAAGTTTAATACTGTCCTTTCTCTGTGTGTCTGCCCGGGAGAAATCGAGCAGAGCAAAGCGAAAAGCAGCGGGATGTTTTGAAATGGATTAATGCTCCCACCATTTGAGGTTAACAGCCTGTCGCTGAGCTTCCTTATCAGATGGCCAAGATCAATGGCACAAACACATCCGCTCCTCGAACAATCTGCAGTGTTGCTGGACACTGCACTGAGAATGAAATAAAATCATTATCCAGCTGCTCTTGAAGCTATTTTATACCCATTTGTCTTCTGAATCTCACACAGTGTAAAGAGCAACATCCATTGACCTGTTTAGGTAAGAGTGATATTCTTGTTGGAAGACAGTTTAAAAACTTGAAAACAAGGTGACGCCTGACACGAAAAAGAACAGAATCTTTTTTTAGATATACAATCTGAAATTCTCTGGGTGATTAAAATTTTGGACATGTGGACTCTGATGTATGTTTAGGGGCATGTTACATTTCCTAGCAACAGGCACTGTAGTCTGTAAGTAGTATGTTACCAGTTTTCAACAGTGCATGAATTGTTCCAGTTCTCACCACGGACTACCGTCATGTTAGAATTCTGTTCAATTTAGCATGTTTACTTATAAATCAGTACTTTCTAAGAAATGTAGGTGCTCACGGTGTCTGGCAAAATAGGCCATTTCCTGTTCGAACATATAAAGAGGCAAAAATGAGGCTCTGTGTGAGGTACAATATGTGTTGTACTTCAGTCGCAAAGCTGATGGATAAGAGTGCAAAATGATCCGTACAGAGCCCAGCAGGTATTTCTTGATTTGTACCATCAAATATGTAGACTGTTAAAGTACTGGCACCCTTTTTTATTCCAATTCAAGCCTTGTTTTTTATCTAAATAATAGTAAATATTATTGCTGGGAAGTTCAAGTGTTACATGGCCTCTGTATATACCGGGTCTAGAGTTTCTAAAGTATCAGCCACCATGCAGTGTTTCCTTTTTCAGTTCAGGTTTTGTTTTCAATGCAAAATTCTATTTTCAATGCCAGAATTTAAAGTCACTGTCCTGGCTCCATTTAAATCGGTATGTATGTATCATGACAGCAGCAGGAATAAGAAATGCATTGGAGAAAATTTAAGTATTTAAATCAATACAGAAAACTATTAATTACACTAACAGAACTATAAGAAGTCTAACTACCAAGCAAACAGTAGCAGTAAACAGTGAGTCTACTGTCTGACTCTGGTACATGAAGAGTGTTCTTCAGCATATGGCAGCAGTACAGCATGTACGAGAAGTGTATATATATTAAGCCCAGAGGGTAAAACGGGTCAGTCGGTCTCCACCCGCAATGCTTAAAGCAAGATATACTTTGTCACACAGTAATGAGTGAGTTTGTAACCCTTTTTAAGGTTGTAATGCTTCCATTTCGATAAGTGTGAGGCTATGACTATTTCTTGGAAGCAGTATGTGACAGAGCAGACCTTGTACATAGTGAAAAAATATGAGTAGAAAATATTTGTTCATTCATTTTTTTGCCAGCACTAGTAAATAACAGATTGATGGATTTAAAAGAACAAAAAAAAACTGGGTAAACACTGTTAACACTGAAGAAACTGCATAAGAATGTATAACTCGTCCATGCTGCGTCATTTGGTTATGCTGATCATTCAGCCAGAGGAAGCCAGAGTTATCCTACATTTTGAAGGTAAAAATGAGGCAATTATTCCTTCACACTGTGTAATAGAAAAGTAATACAACAAGGAACACCTCTTGGGATGCAAGCATATAAATTAATATTATTACTTTTGAAGAAATTGACATGCAAATATATTCAGCCCCTGTGTTTTTTGTCATTATGCTAAGTTTAAGCAGTTCTCTTGGAACATTTTTTGATAAGAGACTAATACAGATTTCAGGTTAGGTTTGTGTCATTCCTTTGTGTCTGTCAACCACCTTAACAACACACACTGTGCAAGACGACATCCAAGCTCAGCTGTGAATGGCCTCAGCACCCTCGTTTCTCTCCTTTCACAATGAAACGCATAATCAATTCCTTCATCACAAGAAAAGAAACTCAAGATCCTCCTGTGCCACCTCAGTCCCAAAGGTCTGACAAGGACGCTTCAACAGGAATCAACAGGTGATCCTGTCGGTGGTAAAAAGTTCATCTGGAGTGTTGTGCAGCTGCTTAGCTCTGCATTTCATTTCTGAAGGACTTACTGTAGAGTCTAACTGCAGCTGAACGGAAACAGCAGTCAGACGGCTCAGTATGGTGCTTCTCTCTCATTGGATTCATCATTGATATAAAAAAATATTGATTAATGCATCTTTGAATGTCAGATGTTTTTGATGACACTTAGCTGCATCGTGTTTTTTGTTGCTGCAAATATATAAAACGTAAGTACATCATTTCCAAGACCAACATATTGATACGAGGTGCCTTTTCAGCGCTGCAGGCAGAAGTCGGGTAACATCTGAGTTGAGCGCTGTGATCACGTCTTTGTTTTCTTGACATTAATCTTGAAGTAATTGTGCTCACATCAGTTGGTAAGACGCTGAGTGTCTCTCGGGAAATCAAAAAGGGACTCTGCTGAAGCAGACAGTGCTATGTTGTTGAAGTGGGACTTGTCGATGAAAAAAGAAAACTTTGGGGAACCTTGGTAGCACAGCACTACTCAAAAAACATCTCAAATATTTGAATGAATATTTCAAAACAAACCTTTCACAGTCTCAAAATATATGTACAGTGAAATACATTTTGCTGTCACAGTCAACAAATAGAGTAAAAAAAGCCATCAATCCAATGAATATCAGTGTAAACAAAATCTGTACTTTATCATCGAGACTGTCCTCCCAGGAAGGACGACAGCATCAGATTCAGCAAGTGCCCCAAAACAACATATGTTTACGTTCAAGTGACAAAGCCCTTTTCCGACTGTAGTATATATGATGGGAGCAAACAAGGAAGTCAGGTGACGCTGTTATAAAGCCACAATGGGAGGAGGTCAGGATGGATGCATGGGTCAACAAAAGATCAGACTTTAACACGGGAGACTGCTGTTCATTTTCCGTTTCCTACCAACAGTCAAAGTTGTTGACTAAACTAACTTAAACTAAGTATTTATTATTGTAACCACGACGACGAAGCTCCCCTTACCTTAGTGAAGTAGTCAGTTTAACCCAAACCACAAAGTTTCCCTAAGCCAAGTCGTTTTTGTGCCTAAACCTTCAACAGTGATTTGTAACAGTTTTGGAAGGCACATGCAAATGATGTCGTCCTGCAGCCCTGTCTCAGGTGCCCTGGAGCCCCGCTCCTGATACTGTGTTCATGTCATAATAGAACCAGTGTAAGATAAGGAGAAAATAAATCCAATATGGCCAGGGAAAGGTCAGTTAGACTATACTGGTGATTTTTCATTTTGCTGGTAAATTTTCATGTTTTAGCCCAACAGCTATAAAATGCAAACCCCTACATTGTTGTAAACAATTCTCCACAGGATTTTAGATAGATTTTTTTTTAGATTGATTTTAGATTTAGATTTATTTCATTACTGTAGAAAAATTGACTTGCAGACAATTCAAACTTGAGATAAGTAATCCATCACAGTAAACCATTCCTCACCTCTCACCTATTTATTTATTGTTAAAGTCATCATGTCAACACCATCATGTGGTACTGCTGCTGCTAGCAGAGATCATTTTTATGCCTCTCTTCGGTGATGCATTCAAGAACACTCCTGCATGTGGGAATTGCTAAACAGTAAAAAAAACACTTTGCTGTTCTGCAGCCGATTCTCGAAAGTCAGAGGTTGGAACTGTCGAAAGCCAACAGTCATGTAGCTGCAACAACAACAAGAAGAAAATATTATGAAATCTTTATTGTAATGGAATAGTTTCTCAAGTCTCTACAGGTTATTTTTCACATTGTAATGAAATAAATGTCAACCAGTGGCTGCCTGAAAGGTAGAAAACCTTCCTAGCCCTGTAATAGAAAAAGAAGAAAACAAAAAAGTTCCCTCATGTACTACTTTTACTTCACAAGTAAAAGTATGGTATTCATACTTTTCCCTTATTAGCAGCTCATTCTACATACAATAATCTCTGCTAAAATGTTGATAAAAATAAAGAAAGTCTGATTCTTATTGTGCACACCTTGTCCAGCCAGCATCAGGACAAGTTAGTTACTGAAGGAAGGAGTCCAGCTAAAAAGAAAAGGTCATCTGGGAGTGTACAGCAGTGGGATGCCTTAAAGGTTGCCTCTATCAAGCTCTATCAAATATTAATGACATCAGAGCCCCTGACAGGACCCCCCGGCAGACAAACAAGTCCATTTAGCAAAGGGGGTGCTTTAAGAAGCCACAAGCACCGGGATGCAACACTTTGTTGTTGTTCTGCTTCAACCTGATCCTTTCTGTTAGATTGACACTTTGTGCAGCTCTATCTGTAGCCCTTCAACAAAGCCTCAGCTGTCCTGTGCTGCAGCATTGTGGGGCAGCACGAGGTGTTTTCAGACGCAGCATTCCTGGATTTCTTTTAAAAGGTCACAGGCAGGTGGACTGCAATTGCCCTTATGTTTCCAGTATTTTGTGTTAACTTATCGATCCAGTTATGTCAACGAGGGAAGCATAAAGATTACAGCCGAGTGTGCTATCTCTGCACCCCTGCCTTATTAACTATGCAGCTGGTCTGGAGACATTATGCCTGGCAGTATAGGGGGCCAAAACTAATATTTAACTGGGAAAATATGCCCATAAATAAGTCCTACGTCGTCCTTTCTATAATGGAATATTGGCAACACTCCTAACAGAAATCATCTGAAACGGTGCAACTGTTTCTCTGCTTCATTCCAAAAAAGGATATTTTACCTCAGAAAGGGCAAGAATGGTAAACATTGCAATAAAAGATGAAAATGTGTATTTTTTCCTAGACAGTCTAAAAAAACAGGTACTGTTGTTTACCTCTTTCCATAGTTGCTTTTGACTTATTGTAACCTGAGATGAAGACTTTTCCCTGTGGGGTATTAGAATGAAGAGATGCAGCGAGGCAGTTACAGGTGTTGGCCAGATGTTCATGCAGAATGCTGGGAGATGCATGCAGTGTTTCGGCAGTATATTTATCATTGATGTCATTGTTTTTGGCACTGGGAATCTGTTTTTTATAAGGATTCAGGCACATTAAGGACATAATCACTCAAGACATAAACTGAATTTGCACACAGTGAAAGCCACTAAAATTTACAGTGTTTTTTTGCTCAATAATAAGATAAACCACACAATCTTTTCACGCACACTTACAGACTTGAAGTCAATGACAAACTCTCACACACATTTTCAACTAATTTCTCCTGATATTACAGGTTACATGTATTATTATTTATATTTTAGCACAATTCCGATCTCTCTATCATTTCATGGTAAGATCACATATTGGAAGAATATCCTGTAGTTTCCTTGATTTAAGTGTGGATAGTAATAGAAAATCTGGCATTCAGACTAAATGCAAATCAGAAGAGGCTCAATTTGTTTCTGTAGGCTTTCTATGAGTGTTTTTTTGCTGCACTCAACTAGTACTCATTTGGAGCTGAGCTGTTGTGCATCTTGTTTGGTTGGTGAATTTATGAAACATCTTAATATTGTACAGGTTGCAGAACTATTGCACTGGTACACATTCTTTCTCTCATTTGAAGCACAGACCAAACATTTCTGAATAACAAATGTTTGTACAATAACCTGTTGGAATTCAACAGGGCCTCTACTCAGAGCAGACACACACATACATAAAGAGGGGGATTTTCAGCTGTACTCTGGTTTAAGTCTAAAGAAAAAAGATAAAAACATGACGACTTGTTCTGAGTCAGTGGAACCACAGCGGCTTTGCAAAAAGCTTTTTACTGCCTTGTGCTCTTTTGACCGAGCCGAAAGGTCAGAAAAGTTGCTGTTTGCTTACAACAAACTACCACACACACCCTAAACAACTGAAACTCGACATCGCATATGTTGACGATGTGAAATTAATGAATTGCTTGCTTGTTGCTTTTATGTCCTCAATACCTTCAACCCGTCGAGATGAACCCTGTCAACAGACCTGCAGATGCCCTCCTCTTCCCTCAGCTTTGATCCAGTGCTTAATAATAGATTGTGGTCAGCTAGTCAAGTCTTCCTCTTGCTTAGGGGGGCCTCCAAGGGCTGCAGTTAGAAGGCTACTGTACTGCACGGACAGGGAAAACCGGCTTCCCTGCCCACGGCTACTTGCTTTAATTTCCTGTTTGTAATAGTTTCTGTTGCGGCTCGGCAGGCGAGTCGGAGGTTTGTGCAGTCACACTGGGGGACTCGTAGAGAGACTCCAAGAGGAGACGTGCTGCAGTTCACTTCCATGTAAAGAAAATGAACAGAGAAAAATAACCACAAGGAATTGCTTTATGTAATCTTTTATGTCTGAGTCTGCATCCTCAATTTATGAGGCTGTAAACAGTATGCGCATATTTCATCACTGCGAGGCGAGACAGTGTGTGTGTGTGTGGGCGTGTGTGGATGTGTATGCATGTGGTGGAGAGGGGAGGGGGGTGTAAAAGCACCACAATATTAGAATGTGAATAATGCAATACACCTTTTCAGTGTGAAAAAAGACAGGGCCATTAAAAAGCTCCAAAGTGAAATTGATGATAAGCAGCAGAGTTGCTGGGCAATCCACCACAGCAGAGCAGCAGCAGTGTGAGTGGTCTCTGAGTAGTTAGATGAAGCTGCTTGGCTATAGTCGAACATGCAGTGATTGACTTACAATTGAACAGGCAACACTCTCCATCTGGGACAGCTACAGCCTTAGTGCTGTATGGAAAGACACCCCAGTCTTGTGAAACTTTGTGTAATGAACATGAAATCTTAAATGTAAAAACATGCACCATAAGTGAGAGGTTTCATCACCATCAAAGGTAGAAGGAGAAAGGCAGTTGTTTGATACTGTGTAGAGGTCACTGTTTGTAGATGGGCACATACATTTACATTCATATACCACATTTTTTTAAGTCTGTCTTAACCAATACTTAAATGCAATTTTTAAATATATATATATACACCAGGTGGCGCCAGTCAGAAATGTTCAAATCCTACACATACTGGCTTTTTAGAGCCATGTTTTACTAAAACACTTTAAAACTAACATACTATACTCTTACATGGGATTTGTTGTTGTTTTGTCTGATTTTTGTATATCTTATTTACAGCATATTGATGTTAATTAATGTGTGTTGTCCCTTATAAAAAAAATTAATCAATTATGCAAAGCAAAGTAAAGTACTAGTGTACATCACAGCTTTTGGGTCATCCCCAAGCAGTTAGAGGATAGGTTCACAATTTCAAAGTCTGTCTTAAACATGAACATTGAAACTGTTTTTGCGTGTTGTAATCATCCCTCCTGTTTTTAAGGCACTTAAAATTTAAGTGATGGGGGATACAATCCTCAGCCCTCATTTTGTGCAATAAAGTATTTAAAGTTTATCTAAGCTGATATCAGGGTTTCAAAGTTACAGTCTTTTTAGTATAAAATTTCTTCTTTGTGTTTCCCCGGACAGTGTTTCCCTCTTGAGTTGCAGTGGAAGGATAGCAACAAAAACAGCAAATTTTGTACTAAAAAGACAGTAACTGGAAGAAATCCATTTCATTTGTCTGACTCAGACTGCTGAAAGCTAATATTACCTTCAGATAAACTTTTGAATACATTTTTGCACACAAAGAGGACTGTAGATTTTCAAATACATTGGAAGCACATCATGAAGGGATCTCTTATTGGCTAGTATGAACAAGAAGAATGATTACAACAAGCAAGACTTAAAACTGTGAACCTATCCTTTAGGGACACGTGCACTACTTTGCATTAGACATAACTAGCTGTCCAGTGAATTTAACTGCACACATCAATAGCTAATGCTTTTTTCACATAGTGGTTTGGCTAATAGTGGTTGTTTCACAAATTGAACTAATTGGATTAAACAATCAGCTGAGAAGTGAAACTCTATTTAGCTACAGAGCGTGGCTCCCATAGAGAGGAACAAAGGAGATTCAAGGATCAAGGTATGCTCGAGTTTGTGCACATTTACATGTACATGCGTGTGCATTTATTTTGACAGGTGTTCATTTAGCCCATGCTGGATATCAATTTGTGAGTGTGTACTGGAGAAGTCTGGGAAGAGAGCATTGGCGTATTGACGTATGAGTTAAGGCGAGACTGCACCATGGCAAAATGTGAACCACATCCTGTTTACATGCGAATCAATCAAACCATTAAGTAAGTCTAAATGGTGAGAAACGTCCAGGTCACACAGGGGAGGAGGAATCCTGGATGAGGCTTGATCAAGTAGGACAGAGGAGGCGAGAATGTGTGCAAGTACATGGTGTTATATATTCATAAATAGATATGGATAGAAAGAGAGAGAACATTGTGCTCTTTTCCATCCTGAACACTCAGTGATATAAAATAACTTTAAAGACATAAAACAACGCAGTGCCTGGTGAGCTGGATGACAGACCAGAGAGTGGGGAGAGGTAAATTATTGTAATAGACAGGCTTGTGAGAAAGCTTTATGTGAATAAAACCCATCAACTTTTTATCACCAAATTTCAGAAGCGACATCAGCTTCTCTAATTAAGTGTCAAAAACATCAGCAACAACCTCTGTGGGTCTCAGAAAATGGTTCAATAACTGTAGGTAACAGTGGCTTTTCATTGTGCTGTCACCCAGGTAGAAAACTAAGAAGTTCTCACTTATATATTCTGTCAAAGAATGTTTTGCTGAGCATGCATGCTTTTTTCATCACATTATGCACACCTGGGAACCTGTACTTCTTCAGATTTCTGCTGTTGGCCAATGAGCAACTATATCAGATGAGTTAGGATTGAAGTGCCTTGCTTAGAAGGCACCCTGTTACCATCTTTTGTTTGCATTCAACCTTTCTCATCAAAATTCACTTTGTGTATCATTTGGACCTAACAAACCTCATGAATCCTCCATTCCCTGACCAGCCTTCACTCGCACTGTGAACAGCCACTGCAGCTCTTTCAAATGCCACAAATTGAACCAATCAGATATGTTCAACATCAAAACACACTCAACTCTCGGTTCTGTCATTTATCCATGAAAGCAAATGTAAAACTTTGATATAGCTCACTAGGGTTTCACACGGCAACTTTTCTGTTTAATTGGTTGTTGGAGATACTAGTCTATAAAATCCCACACTACTCCAGCGTTTTATAAACCCTAAAACGGAGACCTTTTAAAACGCTGCTGACCCCATTCAAGTTTGAAAACACCAGGATTGCGTTTTAGTGAGGACGGGTGGGAACGGAGACATTTTAAAACGATGACGCAGACACCCACGTTCGCTACGACGTGTCCTTCCCTGATTCATCATGCCCCTATCATGTGACCATTTTTCCCAAAGAATAAAAACCAAACGAAAACAGCCTTGACTACCAGCGGTTAATTAAACATGGATAGCGAATTACAAAACTTACTTTCAGTAACAGTTTCACCTGGTCGTCGGTCCAAACAGAGAAATCTCTGTTCTTACTTTTCTCCATTGCTGTTCTTCGTTCGTAGTACTTTCTGCAACTAACTAAGCAACCAACCGTAGAGTAGACAATCTGCTTCCTGTTTACATCAGCACCTGCATGCCCAGTGTAGGTGAATGGTCATGTGATATGCATTTTCTTGTGTGCACAGAGGTGGTTTTTGTTTTAAAACGCCATTTTAAAATGAAAACGTATTAGTGTGGATGTAGCCTTACAGTAGATGAAATAGGTTGTTTGTCAGTACCTTCAAAGATGATCCCTAGGAATGTTCCTAAAATGACTTATTTGAGTATTGTCAGATCTGCCAACTCTATGGTTCAGATCAAGTTAAGTTTAGGCAACTAAAACTACTTGGTTAAGGTTAAAACTGCACTAATCAATATTTGTATATAAACAATGGGTTAAATTACTGTGTAAGGTGAAAGGTGTCGCTCGTATTGATGAACCCAGAGATGTATCACCCAACTCTGCAGTTAGTGTTGCCAACTATTTTCATCATTAAATAAATTATTTAACACAAAAAGAACTGCCAGTGTCGGGAAACAAGACCTGCTGATGCAGCCTTTTCACATGGAGTATGAGCAACACAGCGACCCTTCTTGTGACCAATTGCACTTAATAAGAGCAAAAGCTGAAATATGTACTGTAAAATAGAAAATGTAAAAGTAAAATCTTTGTTTCCATTACGCAGGAAGTATGCACACCCTCACATCTTCATTGAAATAACTGCCTGAAACAACAGAATCCCCTGGCTAATACCACTGTTCTAAATTTGTATTATACTGATCCCTACATCAGCATGGATTAGCGCTTTCCATCACTTGTGTGTTTTCGAAAGAACAAGCTGGGATGGTACCATGGCATCAATTAGTCATGTAAATTTCAATCTCGTTATTTAGACCAGGTTTTGATACCTCTATTCTGAGCGGTGGGGTTTAAATAAAAGCTTAAAATGGAATGAGGAATCTCTCCTGATGGTATCCACACAGCTGCGGATAAAATATTAAACAGAGACCTCCGGGGCACGACGGCTATCTGATAGGCAATAAAAACCACTTGAACAATTTGAAACAGTGCTAATTGGGATGAGAACGACAATGAGGCAGGAGGGGAGACACAATGAGAAAGTTATGAAAAGGCAGATAGCATGTGATCACAGTTCAGTTTGTATTACATTCCCTTTATTACCTCTGATTTCATCTTACACAAAAAAACAATATGCCATGTCTTCCCTCCTGCTCCGTACGCCTCACCATCTGTTGTTTTTCTTACTGAATTGTTCTCTTATGTTGCACTTCGCTTTTACTGGGCCAAGATTGTCTAACTGTACCTCAATTTCTACAGAGATGAAAAAATGAAATGAACAAAAGTCCTATTTCTACACAGATACATTTTCTCTTGGCCCAGAATGGAATGAGTCTATCTGTGGCCCTCACAGAAAATGTAATCTCACTTCAAGAAAAAAAGAAAGTGGCCAACTTTGGCTCTGGGTGATGTGGAACTCAAGGTAGATAGATAGAGCTGCATACCTCCTAAGAATCTGAGCGCTGTCAGTGCACGGCATCAACAAAGTACTTTTCTCAGTGCTTCCTCTCAGGCCTTTGATATATTTAATAAATGTTAATAGAATACAGAGTGCTCGGGGTAGAGTTTAGGAATTACAAATTGCTGAGCTCATTCGCAGGCATCCTCAAGGGACTTCTTGGACTCCAACACCTTGACACATTCCCTCGAGGGCTCCAAACAGGAAGGAATGAGAATCTTGCAAGAATGTAAATTGACTGGAGGGAGAGGCTGCCAAGTGAACGCGCAGATGGTTGTGTCAAGCTGGCAAAGGACAGTGGGGAGGGGGGGGGGGGGGGGNGGGGGGGGGTGGCACGTGGCTGTCTTTGGCACACCGTAAGCATCTGGCACCGGTGGCACAAGAAAAACCTGCATCCCCACAACACCACTACCACCCTCATCACTGACGACTACGCCACCTTCCCCCTCTATATTTGGTTTATCTCACCGCCCAGCGTTCAGGAAGACAATAGGGCTGTGAAAATGAAGCCTGTGTGTCCCCTTGCTGCAGGGGCATCTGTTTGTGCTATGAATGTGGACGGCTCAAGGTTTACCAAGCCCAGGACTGAGTGTTGTGCAGGGCTGGGTGGTCACAGGCACGTGAAGCATAAAGGAGAGTTGTAGCTGCAGTAAATGAGAGGTTTTGTTAAAGATGGAAACCTTACTCCTGCAGCACAGTCTTCTCTTGAATGAACTGATGAAGTTGTACACAGCGAGCTCCCCAGTGGCAGCCTCTTACACACTTTATGGCTCATCTTGGTCTTGCAGGCCTTGTTGGGTTTAAGGGAAGTATGACGGAAATGTTTTCCTGGTCTTCAACTGTACCCTTTAAAAGATGACTGTAATGTTATTGCTCCGTCTCAAATACACAAAAGGAAGGAAACAAATGAGCAGTTTTTGCCTTGAAATCTGTTCGAATTCAAAACAGTCCATGCTTTGTACTCCAACAGCGGACGTTCCTAAGATGTACTGTGTGTCGGACACATTGCATCCCCTGTTGTCCTATCAGTAAGCTACTATTGTTATCTTCGCTAATTCGAAATGAAGAAAATTAGCGTGCTCTGCTGAACAGATAATCATGACACCAAACCATCTGAGAAGTAATGTGAGGAAGCAACATGATAAATGAAAAAAAATGTGGATTAAGGTAAGGCATAAAATAACTGTAACTGCCAGTTAGCTTTTCACTTGGTAGCAGAGGTACTGCAAATGAACATAATAAAGTTAATTCTGCGACGTAGTTTACAAGTAGGCAACATAGGTTGCATACAAATTATTCGGAATAAAATACATATTAGTTTGAATTTTCTCAAACTTGATTTTTTGAAAAAGTGACAGGCCTAATAGTTAAATTTGCTCCATTTTGACCATCCACGTCTACTGCTTACACGGTAATAACACAATAATATAACACTTCGAAAGGGCAAATATGTACTTTTACTTTTAATACATTTGCTGCCCATACTTCTGTACAGTAGCTACTTTTTCTTTAGTAAAAATTGAAATGTAGGACTGCCACTGGCCCACATCTGTGATCCTTTCAGCAACTGAACAAAATGGACAGTCTGATTATCAGGCTAGACTTCCACCTGTAATGGAGTATTTTTCTTTAATTGTAAAGATCTGAATACTTCATATACAGAGCTATAGAGACAGATAGAGACGAAAGAGATAGATAAAATATACAATTATAACAGTACTTGAACTGAAGATATGGAAAAGCAGCCAGTGGGAAGCATAAGTCATAGCCTGCTCCCTCTCATGTTTTACACACCAAAACACGCAGAGAAAACACTGCTCAGCGCTCTCGTCCCCCCCGTGTCTGCTCTATTCTTTTCCCATTGCAACAAAACTCATTACGGTGCTCACTGCAAGGAAATATCTTCTGACCTGAAATGTTTCATAACTGCCTAGCGTAGCATGTTATTAAAGTAAAGCGCCAACATTTTGGGAAATGTTTGTTCTCTGTCTTAGCAGCAGTTGTATGAGAAGTTCAATATCCTTTTCATTTTTCAGTTTTAAGGTAGCTCTGTGACGTGTTTAGCCTAGCTTAGCACAAAGCCTGGAAGCAGGGGGAAACTGCTTCCTTGGCTCTGTCAAAAGGTGCCTTCCAACTACTTTAAAGCTCTCATATTTACATGGTGTCTAATAGGTATTAAACAACTCTAGAAAGGGAAGGCAAGACACTGTGGCTTGACAAGCAGTTAGCTTGCACATTCCAGCTATTTACCGACAAACAACTTCTGGGCTTAGAGTCACACATAGCACCTTCTGAAATCCTGTGCTAATAGGGAAGTTGCTGTCTTTTCACACTTTCACCAGCTTGCTAAGATACAACATTGAAACTAATTTTGAGTTATTGGAAGGCATATTTACTTCACTTTTGGCAGAGGCTAGCTGTTTGTATCTGCTTCCAGAGTTTGTACAAAGCTAGGCTAATGATGTGCTAGGCAAGGCTATAACAAAGTATCTCTAGATTAAACAAAGAAAGATAAAACTGATCTTCTCATGTAACTCCCAGTACTGTATGACAGAAAACATTTGTTACCAAATTGAGTAATCTCAGATGTGATTTAGTCCAAATGATGGGGCTTAGTTTGCATGCACAACAGCTACCGTACTGTATGCAGTATCTACTAGGTGTTAAAAGGCCAAAATGTATAATTTGTCATCACATTTTAGAGCCTGTACACCAACAGTGTGTTGGCACTTTGGCAGGCATCTCATTAATGAGTTTAACGTATGAGACCGACAATCTGGTATCCATTTACCCCCTATGTGGAGATTCCTGCTAAGACCCAATCACTTGGCAGAGACCTGGCTTCGCAGCATCCAAAACCAGCCGCACAGTGAATAATACATCGAACACACTGGCAAAACACACAGCAGCGTCTCATCTACACTGGCATGCAAACAAATCCACACATTACAAGGGCAAAACAGGCTGGCTGACATACTTGTTTTATAGTCAACAGTGTATCACAAGATTTTGATGAGTTCTACACCAAAACATTGTGCACTGTATCTGTCCTTATATCACTTGTACTCAACCGTTGAAGGAACTTACTATCTTTAAAGTGAACATAAGCAAAAAAACTGAATATAGAAAAATAACAGACCTCTGCACAGACAGATTTCTGGAGCACTTTTTGATGGATTGCAGGTAGCCATCGTTCACAGACAGTGACATTTGTACAAACTGCTTTCTAAGACTTCAACCTACCTGGTTTTAATGCAGAATTTTGATGTCAAATTCCCCACGTGGATTATTCATGTTAGCTACTACTGCCTAGTTTTAATCTCAGTGTCTGTACCATGCCCAGAAGAAAACATACAGAGAGATATTGCTGTTCTGCAAAATCACCAGAGCATATGGAAAGTCAGATCAATTGTAACCCTACTATACACATAAAATGCATATACCATGAATGCACTTAACTTTATCCTAGTGGCAACAAATCACTTACTTTTTCTATCTTTATCTGCTTTGCCCTCAAACATCAGACTTCTTAAATAACAGTGACATTGCTGCAGAGATGTGTTGCCAACTGACAGTTGCCAATAGATAATGATACACACTGTCATGAATGATAAAAAGACCCCCCACTGCAGAGGACCAGTGTGAGTCAAGTTAAAATTTTTGTATCATCTGCTCTCCAGAAGAGTCTTCTGAGAGACAGAGGATTATGGACCCAGTCCACACTCACGCTGCTGGGCCTCACACCACCAGCTGCTGAGCTGGGGAGGGGGTCTGCTGGGGTCTCAGAGAGACTCAGACCACTTCAAGAGCTTTCAGACAGGAGCACTGCACTGGTTTATCCAGCAGGTGGTGTTTAACCAGCTCGTCAAGCTTAAGGGTGCTACTGGGACTCATCGGCTGCCAGATGACCTGTCCTGTGCTGCAGGCTGCCAGGATTTAAGGACAATTCCCACTTCAGACACCCTGACCTCTGTGATATTCAATGTATTCTGGTTGTTTTGTGATCAATTGCTGTGATTTAATTCTTTGCAGACCCCTTTCTCTCAACCTCTACTCCTACATTTGTTTCTTACATTTCCTAGAACTGCTTTTGTCTGTCCGCAGAGAAAGGGCCCGGACTTATTTGCATTAGCTGCGGGTAGAAGGAGATATAATGATAACAATAACTGCAGTAATAATAAAAGAGCACACAAACCGCCTTATGGCTGCGTTGTATTCTGGTCTACTGAGACTACTGTGAGTGTAGAAATTGGTCTTTTTGCCTTTTCTCCAATATATTTCTCTCTGTATCATTGTTGAGAAATTGTGAAATAAGTTCTTGCTCTTTTATTGTGAGGGACCAACATCAAAATTTGACATTTATTGTTGATGTTTTAGATCACTGAAAATGTTTCTCCCTCAAACTTGGGAACAGCAAATATCTGGATATCTTAGCCATTTCCCTTTGAACCTCTGATTGGTGATGACTTGATTGGGAAAACTCCTGAAATCCACTCACTCAGGCCAGTCTGCTATACTTGAACTGGACAGCCTCCACTCAGCAGGTTTAGTCGGAGGAGCGGCTGTCGACCAATCAGGGAAAAGTGTTGTGACTTTTCCACCTTTGAGGACTTAAAAATACTAATACAAAATGTATTAACAGGTAATAGTGAGGATCATTATTCTGAATCAAACTAAACTATAAAAACGCAATGACTTTTTAGTCAGTACAGGTTTGATTATATCTCTGTGGAGAAAAAATAACTTTTACTGACTTTTGGATGGATTCAGAAAAGTTCCAGTAGTGCTATTTTCTATCAACAAAACAAACCTATTAAACCACACAAGTAAATACACTAAATTTAGATGTTCTAATACTTTGCTGATGGTATCTATCAAATAATAACAGAGCGGCTAAGGACCGAGTGGAGCCAATTATTACCCACAAAGCATTTCATTACCACCATCACACTAGTAACAAGTCTTACGTTTCAGGCTGTGCTAGATGACAGTTTGTGATGAATGTGGTTAAAACAGAGAGTGAAGTTCATCCATTATTGTAGTGTAAACAATACTTCAGACAATTCAAACAATTACGACAGACAATGCTGACTGAACTGCTTCACCATTGGAGACTTTTTGAAACAATATACTACTCAACCACACACACACACACACACACACACACACTCTCACACTCACGAGCCGGCCTACCACAGCCTAGCCTGGCCACGACCCTGTTTTAAATTACCACTTTCTGATGCAATTACCTCCCTTGCTGCGGAGGTTGATGTTGGCTTTTTGTTTCACCACCATTTGTTTTCTCTGTGCGTTCTCTCCGGAGCATCCTGACAAAGACTCCATGACCTTGCCTCCCATTTAGACATCGCTACCCGACCGCGCGAAAAAACCCACTCTGGGGGCGGAAAAAAAAAGAAATCACAATTGAAGAACGATTCCCAGCGGCAACTCTGGAATAAGAAGGGAAATGGGATGTTCACTGATGTGCTGAAGTGTGCGTGTGCATGCATGCAGGTTGGGTGAGTGTGTGTACACTGGCAATTCCTGCATCCCTGTGTAAGTGTGTGGCAGTAGCAAACTACAAAAGACGACGAGGCAGCAGTATTAACATCGTGTTGTTGTCTTTTCGGCTTCCTGTGTCGCGTGGACACTGTAAAATCACACGTTGGGAGAAGAAGCTGCCGGAGAACTGCTTCCTTCAGCACTTGATCAAGTTTCTAAAATAAAATGTAAAACTTTGCATCACTTCACAGAGACTCTCTCAGTACATACACTTTGCCTGCCACTCCACAGAAGCAGAAAAATATGACTGGAACTAGGTCTGTTGCCATTTTCGGAGCCCACAAGATGGGAATTTACAAATCAAGGTTGTTAATTGATATTGATTTATATGAGTCATCTCATAAGTAAGGTGCCAAATGGTTGTCATTTATGAAATTACATGTGAAGTTACATCCTGATATTAGCATAAAATCAAAACAGAATTGTTGCCAGGTTTACTAACAATGGGCACAATTATCTGGTTTTTGGTTTCATTCAGTCCAGTGCGTGCTGTTTGGGCCATAAAAATCAGTGTGGACAGATGGCTGATCAGTAAATTACATATAAAAATCCAGTTAATGCCGAAACAGATGAACAGAAAACAGATAAAAGCAGCAAATGAATAAAGTACTGATAGTCATTATCACAATTCATTTATCACTTATGCAATGGCCTTCTGTGTCCTCACTTCACCCACTGCAGCGATGCAGTGTCTCCTGCCTGCTAATAACACGATCAAGGTGTGAAATCAACACAGAGATGCAGCATCTGTTAGCCGCCTCAAGTAACTCTGGCAATAAACACATTTAACTAATGCCTTGGTTGGAAAGAAAACGCTTCCTTGGCAACTTTAATTTTGTTGATTCAGTGCCTGAAAACGTTGTTCATCAGGTAGCCATCAATGCACTGTTTCAAAAATCCACTAAAAACTATGTTAAAGGCACAATCTGTCAGTTTTTGACTATATGAATAACAAGTATATATACAATTTCCTCCAAACTAAATGACAAAACACATTGCTTGTCATTGCCCTCCAAATATGTTCATTGTAACACAAGTGACATATGTCCAGTACAAAAATGATTAAGCATTAACTGATCTGCCACTGCCACTTGGTTATGGTTAAGGCTTAGCTAGGTTCAGGCACAAAAAGATTATGGTGGGGGTTAAAACAAAGCAACCATGACTGTTGGTAGGAAATAGGAACTGAGTAGCAGTCTCCCATGCCCAAGTTACATGCTTTGTTGACTAATCCATCCACTCCGACTTCCTCCCAACAAGGCTTAGTGGCTTTAACGACGTCATGCTATTTATGCCTTTGTCACCGACAAACAACAGTCATAATTCTCACGGTCACTAGAGGTCCTTGTCAGGTTAACTTGAACATAGGTCTATGCACTGAACGTGCCTTGGTTTCATGTGAGGACAGTCACAAGAGTTTGCATTGCACATGAAAAATGAGAATTTATGTGTTTTTCAACATACAATTTAAAGTATTGGCCTGTTTTACTTGGTTGCAACACTTCTGATGTAAAAGCAACATTAAAAATGTGATTGTCTGTGTATTACAAAACCAATGAATTTGGGAGTTTTGAATTTTGATCATGAGTCCTGGTTCACACTTGTATTGTACCTTTAAAGAACGATTTTTGATTATACCTTCCATTTCCAGGCAGTTTTGTTATTTCGTGGTGTATTTTTCTCATTTCCAACCGCTACAATAGAGTTTCTAAAACATCAATGGCAAACGTCAGGCTTTGGTGTCAAAGAGCCAAGGGTTTATTTCTAATCTTACAATTCTGCACTGACATTCAATAATCAAACAGGGAGAAATCCATCATAGAAGGTGCACAGAGACTAATTTCTCCACCAACAGTTGCCCCAAGAGACTGAGTGCAATACATCCATGTGTTGTGTTGGGAATAAGTGGGACAGACTCATATGTGGTCTTACCACTACTGATACTGCTCTCTTCACCAACAGAAACACAGTTAAATTCAAAATTCACGGATCATAGCGCTAATGCATTATTTGTCAGCTGCTGGTGGAAAATGACAGACAGGAAGATTGTTTATGTTACTGATCTGTATATTGTGTGCATCATGCATGGATGTACGTGTGTGTGTATGTACTGTACCGTGCACATTTGGACAAATGTGTAGGCGTAGGTGTGTATATTCTGTATATGTCTGGATACTGTACGTGACCTTTTGGAGTATGCGTGCATCACTTGGGTGTTTGTGTGTGAGAGTGCGCACGGGGAGGTGGAATAAGTACACAAAACCACGTTAGAGCTGTCACAAGCAGAGCTGAAATTGGATTAGTGTCACCCGTGATAAGGCGAAGGGGCGAAAGAGGGAAGAGGAGAAAATTGGAAGAAAGGAAACGGCTATTTCACCACCACTACCTCCCTCTCCACCTCCACCATAATTTCATTTCAAATTCCACTGAATGCATAACCGCACTGCCATGCCGTTATGGAGCCGGCTGAAGTTAATGGAATATTTATATGCAGACTGTGGCACCCTGAATTTCCTTTCTTTCCCCAACAGCGTGCAACCCCCCACCCCCCCACCCCCCGCACACCTTTCTCCTATCGCTCGTTCTAGAATTGCCTTTGTTAGGATTTGACACTATTTTTACACCTCCAAGAGCACTGTATTTCCAGCGGCTAAAGTTGAGAGGGCCTGTTGAGAGACAGAGCTTTTGGTCAGGTGCTATTAGCCTCACTGCACTATGCCACAAAGAAATCAAAGCAAAAGGAGTAACAACAGACGGCCCCACATCACGTACTTTTTAAATGGCGGCAGAATATTACATTAATGCTAATGCAGAGAGAGCACAGAGGGAGGACACAGCTGTACGGGCATGTGACGAACCATAACAATAATCTGGACTGATATCGCCCAAATTGCTGCATTAAATAATGATGGAAGGCTGGAGGGAGCCGCCGTTACAGGAGATTGAGAGCAGGTCTGCGTAGAGAAAGTGAAAAGAGAAAAGTAGCAGGTGGAGTAAAGGATACTGGGGGAAAGATAGAGATGCTGACACTGAAACTGAAAAGAAACAGAGGGAGGAAGCAGGGAGGGAGGAGAGAGGGAAGAAATCGCAGGGGAGCTATAAATACAGCGAGAGAGGCCCTTGGTTGCTGCATAAAGCCACAATAAGATGCTCCGACATCGTTAGCATTCAGCTAGCGTAGCATTATAGCCCAGCTCCTGCTGTGTCTATAGTAAAACCAATAAGAGGGGGGTATCATGGGATTGTGCTGGAGAAATATGGCACATTCTATTGCAGTAGGGGGGGGAGGCTGGGCACTGAGAGAGGGGATTGAGAGATAGGACGGTTGGGATACAGATAGACTCCCATTAAATATTCAACCACGGGGTCACAGCAGTTACAGCTCCTCCACAGAGGCAGAGATTTCCATTTTGCCACATCCTAGGATTCATCCCTGTAGCTTTTGTGCAGTCACAGTCCTGCTACACCGAAGGGATTTACAATTTTATCTGGAGGGGCTGCTGGCTGCAAACAATAAGAAGCAGTTTATGGTGTGTTTGTGTCACCCAATAATTTGCGGTCTGACTCATGCGAAATGCTTAAATAACCTGCTTCGTGCCAATGCTTTAATCAATGTCCCACATTTGAATAGAGAGCTCTTTTCCTGCTTTGACAATATAAAAATGATATATCACTTTTTGCTGGAGTTGAATAGGTTCTGACTATGCATGGTTTCCTCCAGTGACCCAGATAGTCCCCAGAGATTGGATCACTCCTCCGTTAGGCTGGCTGAGCCTGATAACTCCTTTACCAGATAACAAGCAGGAACAGAAAGGAAACATACATGAGTAAGAGTGAAAAAGACACCACCTGTACGTGTGGTGGAGGAAACAGGAAAACAGGGCTGTGTGTATCTGTGTGTTTGTGTTGTTCACATCAAACAACAGGAGGGAGGTGTTCCTTGGCTCCCTGTTAGCGTTTGAAAAATGACATAAATGGACACCTTTTGAAACAGCGACACCTCTCTCTTTGTGGGAAGGATGGAAGGAAGGAAGGCAGGGTGTAATATTGGCGGAGTGAAAGAAGATGAGTCATGTCGTCTTTAATGAAAGCACCCACGGCATCTGTGAGGAGTTGTGGTTGGCACCATCAGCACATTGTTATCTCCCTCTGTTCCCCAGCTAAGAGGCAGCGGCAGGCCTCCCTGGCCGTCACGTGGCACCGTCGCACTAGAGGCCATTAAGGAAAGCTAGCAGCACCTGGCAAATAGGTGAACATTGGGGAGACAGAGGAAATGGAGGGAAAAAGAAGAAAAAAGAAATGGAACAGAGAGCGGCTCATTATCCCTCAGAGCAGGTATCATAGGCTAGCTGTTGGCACACCTTTGGTTCTCTACTGGAGTGTAGGTGCGAGGAGGAAAGTGGTAGCTGGAAAAATTCATCCTGGCTGAAAGTGTTTTCTTAATTAGACCTCTACATGGTTGGTGTGAGCCTCCTAACCTTTCAGGTCAAAATTTAAATATGTAAAAAGTAAAAGTTCCAAATCTGGTCTTTTTATGGAGGAAAATTATGTTTTGAATCAGGTCTGTATATTTTACAACCTGGACAGATATAAAAGGCCACAAATGTCATGAAATAACAGAATGCCTGATCTTCCTTGTCTGGACTTACCAAAAGGCCAGTCACACATTTCTTCTCATTTTCAAGCTCATTTCCCCCCCAGCAGGAGCATTGGATAAACCAGTCATAAATCAAGGTGTTGTAACAGTGCCCCCTAGTGGACATGAGGAGAAAAGTGGTGAGGCTTTACCTTGAATTTGCAGGTTCTCTGTGTGCATGTCACCTCACTTTGACACCGTGAAGTAGCTACACTAGTTGACAGTTGTTTAATAAAGCTTCAGCTTTTGATTAATTACTTATATGCCTGGCTTTATGATGACAGAAAGTTTCTTTTAAAATGTAAAAGCAGTTTCTGCTGGTCAAAACAGACATCATGATATGAGTCAAAACACAAAGGTTTGTCACATTTCAACCTTCACTGATTAGCGGTATATAATGGCAGCCTTAACAGGAGGCCTGAACGGTTTGAAAGGATTTATTAAGCTTCACTTCACATAACAACAAACAATACGAAACCTTTCAAATGCCAATCTAAACAAAATGCCCGTCAGTTTAATGTGCACCTGACTGTAATTATGCAAATTTGAGGTAATTAGCCAAGAAACCTGGTAGCTGTAATGAGTTGTTACAAAAGAGTACAGGCTAATTTCGGATAATGAGCCTCACATTGTGCACTCTAGTTTACATAACAGAGAAACTAAATGTCTTTTTTAAGGGATTCCCATATACAGCAACTGCCACCCACAGACTTCATCTCCATACAAATACCTTACAAATTACACCCAGTATGTTTCCCAGTCCATGCAGCTGAGTCTGAAAACATTTTCTTTAGCCTTTTCTTTGCTACCTGCCACAAACATGCCTTGGTGCTGCTATTTTGGCCCAGGTCACCTGTTGACCTGACAGGCAAGTGTCAGGGGAGAGCGCACATGTCAGCTGCAGGTGGAAACTCTCAGCAGGGAGCGAGTCTGTGGCGCTGGCTGGCACAGTTGAAACCCAGGATAACACAGCACTGAGGGACTGCAGGTAAGGGGACTTCTCTTTTCACCGTCACAACCTTATTTTTCACCTTTTTGGTTTTATTTTATGTGTTTGACTGTAGTTAACTGATGGGATGGGAGCATACGCGCAGCCTGATTTCCCAGTGATCTTTTTTCAGTAGCTTGTATTTGCCACAGTGGTGAAATTGTATAGTAAGTGTGGAACAAAGCAGCAATAGACACGCACCGTTTCTTCCTGAAAAATACTTCCCTTTTTGAGAATCTTGCTCTTTTCTTAGATGTAGCTGTTGTCTGAGGAGGTTACCTAAGGTTTCATGAGGTTGTGTGTGACAGAGGTAAAAGTATATTTCCTTCTTTCCTTCCATGCATGCAGGTGGCTTTAAAATTTTCTTTTAGCATTGCAATTAACCTTTACACATAAGCCAAATGTCTGTCTTATTTTAATCTCATGAGAAGAAAGTACCAAAGGTCTGTCCTCTCAAGGAAGAATGGATTTTAAGAGATTCACCCATCAGTCATTTTAAACTGCTGTGCTGACCAGAACAAAGATGACTCCAACCTGTATTTATGTAATTTCTTCCCCTTGTCTCTCCTCAGCTAAGCAGTTAACTTCGGCATCAGTCTGGAGGTTTCCAACCCTCTAAAGATGTACGGCCTGTATTTGGAAGCAGTGAACGATTACATTAATGAATCCTATGGAGAGGATGTGTGGAGATTGATCGAAAACCGAGCAGAAATACCCCACCTCAAGTTTGTCAGACATCAGATGTACAAGTAGGTTGTTGTTTTTGTTAATCAAGTTTCCCCATTATACTCTGGTGACTGCACATATTGGGACAAATCTGTACAATGGCTTGGTTTTCAGTGCTTGAACAGCAACAAACACTGTATTTTTTTTAACAAAAGACTCACCAGACACATATTGAGAACTGTCATAGCATACAAGTATAATAGCACAGCAACCTTACAATGCTTAGACCATTGCTCAATTCAAGTGCAGCAATATATTTGTTGGCAGTCGCATTCATGAAATATTTATTCTTTGGTTAGACAAACTCTGTTTAGGAGCCTAAGCATTGTAGTCTCCAGCTGAACTGCTGACTACTGAGTGTTGAAACTATGACAATGCACTTCCACAAGGAGCAATGTCATAAACAGCTGTACAACAAAAATGATTAATATAATGAATAGCTTTCCTTCCTTCTTTACAGTGACAACCTGATCCTGAGGTTGGCAAAGGCAGCAGGCGAGGTTCTGGGAAAGACCCATGATGAGCTGATGTATGCCTTCGGGGTCTATATGGTCAAAAGGATTGGAAACTACGGCTACGAGCGGATCCTAAAGGTGATATAGGAACCTTGGTTGTCTTTCGCTAACAGCAGCAATAAATACATGTACTCCTTTCTACTCTCCATCACTGACTGATAATAGCGTCTAAATGCATACTCTGCTCATCTGATTTTTTCCAAGAAAAAATCCTCTGGCACTTGGCAAGTGATACAATATGTTTCACATTTCCTAATGAATGGAATAAGAACTGGGTAGTTAGCATGAGTGGTTATAGCTAAATATAGCTGAACAGAAAGTTTAAAAAGCATCAGTTCCCTAATGGGCGATCTCATTTATTAATTGAAAATAAACCAAGAATAGAAAATACATCACTGTATAAACAGTACAGTATTTGTATCTATAGTGGGGCTGAAAGGTGATCTTTGGGAGGTGGGAGGTATGGTCTATAAACACAAAAGCAATGACTGCTTAGCACCAAAGAGACATTTAAAAAAATGTAAACTACCAAGTATTCTGACAGCATGAAAAATAACTTGTTTACAATTTAAATATCATCATCATCCATCTTTTCTAGGTGTTGGGGCGAAATGTGCGCGACTTCATCAATGAGCTGGACAACCTGCACGAGTACTTTCGCTTCTCCTTCCCCAAGGTGCAGCCGCCGAGCTTCTGCGTGGAGGAGGAGTGCGAGACGAGCCTCACGCTGCACTACCGCAGCACCCGCAAGGGCTTCACTCAGTTTGTCAAAGGTAACAAGAAGCACGGGGGGGGCACTGGTGTTACACCAGTTTACCATAGTGACAGAAAACCCCAGACCTCTTTGTAGTGCAGAGTTTACATCTTCACCCAGCATTTATTTACCCATTGCATGCTAGGATAGGCTCTAGCCTCATGAACCTGAATGTGATTAAGCATGTAATAAAAAAAAGACTGAACAATTACTCTGAATGTTGTTTGGCTTGTCCAGTGTAGAAGACAGAAGACAGTGTTTGACTAACACAGGACACAACATACACTATCAGTCTTTTTGCATGTTTTACCTCATTTACTTCAAATTACACATACTTGACATTACTGCAGACCACTTCCCAAACCATGCCATAGTGTTTTAGATGTTTTGATAAATTGTCCTACCTTCCAGGGAGCCACATGACTACATTTATGTTAGAAAAGTCAAAATTTCCAGAGAAACTTGTCTGAGATAGACCATGCAGTGTACAACATGTCTTGTATTTTTTTTATCAAAGTTCTTTTTTTTTGTTGCAATGCACTGTGGATAAACCAATCTGCACTTCCAGCTGCCTTACCACGAAAAGATAATTCAACTTGGATGACATAAAAGCAAAATTACATGCACTGTAATGGGCAATATGTTAATTTCCAAGTATTTGCACATTCATTTTCATACTGTAGTGAACTATACTGAAACCAGTTGGAAGGTTGGAAAAGTCATTCAGAGCACTGGGGTGTGCTTTCCAATAGCCTGTAGTAATGCAAATTAAATGTAAATTGCAGTAAACAGACTAAGACATCCAAGACATGAATGAACTATAAGCTTTGAGTTATATATATTCATAAATTGTTTTATCTAAGAATGTTAAATAACAGGTGAATATCGGATCAAGAAAATCAATAATCCACTAGTTAGTTAATAGTTTTATATGGGTAATAGTTTTACCTTTTCTTGTTTGTTTTTTGAACTGTCAGTGTTTTCTGCCCATTTTTCTCTTCAATTTCCCCCCTCCTTTTACTAGAAAATTGACTAAAGCGATGCCTCGTGTACAGTATGCTGTGTTAAAAAATAAAATAAATCACTTGGTTCACAGGGACAAGGCAGTCGTCACGCCATCAGGCAAAGTTCATCTATCCAGGCAAAGTCATTGATTCAAAATAAAACAGTGACTCTAGTAAACTCTTCAGTTTATTCTGAAATTAAGCTTACACAAGCCCATTTTGACTGAATCGCTCATAAGCAAAAGTTGAAATCTACACATCCATGACCGGTGTGTGTAATTGACTCCTGCAGGGCAGCTCTCTCAAGTGGGACGGCAATTCTACAACACAGATATCGAGGTGGAAATCCTGTCTAAAGAGGAAACCGAGAAAATGACGTATGTGGTACGTACTCGGGCTTCGGTCGAGTATCTGTCGAGCATCTTTCCTTGACCCTGTGTCAGTTCAATCAGCATGAAAATGATTCCATCATCTCCAGGCGGAGTTCTTGTTTACACTCAGGCTGCAAGTGTTTATTGGATGGAGATAAGTGTTTATTGGGATGGAACTCTGGGTAAACTCAGAATTTACAGCAAAATAAATGTGAAATGTGTAACCTCATGTACCTGTTGTCATACCGTCTAGCATCAGCTAACATCAATGTCACCTCTGTTGTTTAAGAGTTTGTCCCATAAGCAGAAAGTCACAGTTTTGATTCCTGAAACAGCTAGCGAGTCTTTCACTATCCAATGAACCCCAAGTTGCTCTCATTATCATAGAGTAACTGATGAGGTCCAATGGTATCTATTTATTTTTTATTTTGGCATCACTTTTTAATAAGGCATAGTTTATAAGTTGTAACTAATTACATTATTGATGTTAATCACCATTTAATAATGCTCTATAGAACAGAAAGATCAGCTATTGTAACAATATTTAGGGTGGGGGCCAGATTCCACATAACGTCTTTAACTGCAAACTTGACTATAGGAAGTGACATATTCACAACCTTTAATTAATGACTCATTAACATGTACAACATTAGACGTGATGGCTTATTAGAAAGTCATTAATAAAGGCTTCTTCCATTATAATCCATCAGTTCTGGAAATCTAAATATTAACAAGTTGTAATTAAAAAGATTTTTGGTACAGATGCTCTGCATCTCTTTTCCAGAGAGACCTGACAGCCCAAAAGTTGTTCTTATTAGACAATGTCACTTTTTCTGTTCTTTAGACATACAGTTTCCAGTTCATTAGGTACACCTAGCTAAAATGAATGCAGTTTAATACAGTCCTGCAAGAAATCCTCCCTTCATGAAGGTTATAATGTTCAGTTTTGGTTGAAACTGTTTTAGAGAGGTGTTGATTCAACTGTATGATACTGAGTGTATGTGGGCAAGCAAGGAAACCAAGTATGTTTTCACTGTGATCAGCCAAAAAGCTGCATTTTTCAGTTGACCTTAGCTTACAGCTTCAGTAGCAGTATAACTTGTTCTGATGAGAAAAGCTACAAGTAATGAGCAATTATAAAGATAGTGGTAGTTTAAACATAATGTCACAAGTGCATGGAAGAGATAAATGAGACTAACATTCATAGTCATGTTCAGCCCCTAAGGGCAAATAGCTTTTGCTTGACAAACACAACGTTATCCAGAAAGAAATGAAAGAATAGAAAATATTTTGTGAGGATATTTGCTCACACAGATTGCTTTTCAAATTATACACATGCACTTTTAACAGATTTCAAAAGCTCAAAGTCTTGAAAATACTTCATTACATCAATGATTTTGGTTTATCAACTGCAGTAAGGAAAAATAACCCAAACTGTATTTTTTGTTATTCAAACCATCACAAAAATATTGACTTGTATTTCAAAGGTGTAATTAACTTCTCTCTGCTCATCCAGGTTTATAAGATGAACTTCGACAACGCCGCCTTCAAACACCGCATGCCCCAGCAGAAGACAGCGCCGAGCTACGAGAAGCTGCCAATGAAGCGAGGTATCTTTTTTGACATGTTCCCCTTCAGCGTCATCTTTCGACGGGACATGACCATGTACCGCATCGGTGACGGCCTCAAAGAGGTCTTCTCTGACCTCCAGGGCAAGAAGGTCAACGAGGAGTTCACTCTGGTCCGACCCATGCTGGAGTTCAGCTGGGATAATGTGAGTTTGGAAAGAGTGGCCCAATTCTACTTGTCATATTTGAAATATTAAATAGCTCATGTTACTTAAATCACTGCCTTGCTGACTTACTAAGCCACAAAAGTCTTTCTGCTTACTCATCAGATCTACACCCATTTGAACAATGTGTTTGAGCTGTTGTCTAAAGCGGTGGTGGAGAGCAAGCAGAAGGTCAACATCCCCAAACTGAGCAAGGAGGAGCCTGAGGAGAAGGAAGAGAATGAGAAAGTAAAGAGGGAAGAAGAAAGAGGTACCAGTCTTTCCATTTCAATCTTTTTTTTTTTCATTTCAAATGCATAATGTATAAAAAAGGGTTCATTTTTAATGGATGGGATCACAAAATGTCCATCCCTTCATTTCACTCCCTAATTTTTGTCCAAGGTTATTGTATCTGGACAGAGCAATAGAACATTTATAATATGTCCAGGCGGAAATGAGTCAAAATATTGTTCATTTAACAACAAAGTTAAATGCACTGCATCCTCAAAGCACATATTTAAAGACATACTGTAAAGAGAAATATGTTTTGCATGTCAATGCAACAAGGATGCTGATCTAAACCAAAAACGTAGCCAGCAGTCTGGTGAATTCTTCTCCAAAATTAGTTGTCAGAATAAAAGGGATGAAAAGAAATAGAACAAGGAGATTAATTTGTTGCGTACTGCTAAGGATGCAATTATTTCAAGACTAAATGACAATACAAATTTTTATTTTAATGTGTAAGAATGAAACATAACGGATATGGCCCAGAACCATCAAGAATGCACTAGAACAGAACTTATAAGATGATGAAGTTAGAATATAGTTTTACTGGTCTCCTGACTGTGTGATAGGAATTCACTGCACCATCTTCACATACTTTTGCCCTTGTTAACTCAGTTACTAAACTCACACCCAGGTTAATTCAGTCATCCGTACTCTCACTGTTTCTGCTGCTGTCCCTCCATCAGAGCCGAAGGCAGTGGAGGAGATGAAGGGCACAGACCAGGAGTACAGCAGCGCTCTCACCCAATACAACAGCTCTGCCAACTCTGGAGGGGAAGATATTGAATTGCTGGCATTCCAGACTGTCACCGGTCAGAACATTTTACACTTTAATGTTTGCAAACAGTATTTGTTAGTTTGCTCTTTTGAAAACATTTGGCTTACATTTCTATCTTGTGGCTGTTTTGAGTATAACAATGACATTTAGTAAGAGTATCAATTATCTGAACTTTTAACAATTACTTAACTTCTAAACTATCAGTTTTAAGTGTGCAAAAGGATTACTGCTTTAAGACAACCAATGCCCTACCCATAACAGCATTTAATATATTAGTCCTAAAAATCAATGTTTTTAATTGCCACAATCCTGTTGACCTGTCCCTCATGGTTCTTCCCAGGAAAGTGTAGTGAGACCATCTTTGAGGACATGCGGGAGCCTCCAAAGAAACCTCTCCACCTGAAGGGCCAGATGAAGTATGTCCCCCAGTGGGACTCCCTCATCTTCCTGGGGACACCCATGTAAGACCACAGCCTACAGACTGACTATGGTTATGTTTTGACTCAGATCAAGAGGTCTTCACGGGTCCACTTGGTTCCTAGAAACTGGGACCCAACCCCAGGCCAGGTCCAACTACAATTAACTAATAGCTTTGGGTAGGGTTCTGTTGCCGCAGGTATCGGGTCTGTATGTCAATGTGTCTAATACCTGAGTGAATCCAAGCTTATCATGTGTTGTGTTGTAGTCACCGCAGGGAAAACAATTGCTTTTTGAGGTGAGACAGAGAGTGATTACATTCACTCTCTCAATTCAGCAAAAAATGACAGGCTGCTGCTCTTTTCATTTATAGTGTATCATGCTACTGCCAGTGTTGGTGTTTCAGTACTAAATTGTTTCACTGACAGTGGGTTGCTTTTCCCCCACAAATCGTATTTAATTTTGTAGACTGGATTTATGCTAATTTAGTGAATTTCTTTCTGTCATTTAGCAGTTTATGTTTCTTCATTTCTTCTCCTTATTCTTGCAGTATAGAGACGGTGGAGGACATGATAAAGATGGGTGTGTACGTGAATGATTTGAACCTGCATGACTCCAGCAGAGAGCTGATTTTGGCTGGGACACAACAATCGGCTGAGCTGCAGCTGGCCCTCGATCAGGTGAAGACTGAATCCTTAGTCTCCACAGATAGAGCATTGTACTAACAAAACAGATTTGTGTTCAGCTGGGGAACTCAATTGTACCAATCACAGACCAGGGGGGCAGTTCGAAGTGGTTAATATTGCCTTATAAAATGTACTATTAGACTAAAAAGACTTATGTGATTGAAAGCAGAAGTCATTATATGATACGCTGACTGCACAAAATGGAAGAACTGCTGGTTCTCTCCATGAAACTGCCTGACCAGGTGAGACCAGGTGAAAGCTCTGCTCCCCTATTGATTTCACCCATTAAATCCACTTCAGTCATGCAGAGCAAGATGTGGATTAAGAGGATTAGAGAAGGCATAGAGGGAATTTTGAGCTTTAAGAGAGGTGAGATTGTAACTGTAGACTCTTGTGTCCCATTTCTGATCCTCTAGGAGCAACAGAAATATGCTCAGCTGCAGGAAATTATCAAAAAGCTGGATGAAGAGAAGAAGAGAGGAGATTCTTTGCTGTACGCCATGATTCCTAAAGCTGTGGCCGACCGCCTCAGGAAGGGGATCACTGCACTGGAGACATGCCAGGTACAAGACACTGCTGTTAACAAGGATAGTGGTACTCAGAAACCACAAAATAGCAGAGCACCAGGTTCTGAAAAATGTCTAACTGCTAAATTGAGGCCACAGATTTTTTTGTGACCAACAGAAGAGCTAGATTTGGCTTCAATCGCAGCAGTTGTGCAAGTAAGGACAAGAAGGGTGAGGGCATTGTTGAGCAACTGGTTAACAATGTTGCAAATTTTTAAAACATCAAAAATATAAATGTGCAAAATTAAAATCTTGTAAAACCAAATTACATTACCACAAACTAACCAAGAAGGAATATCCATCCAAAATAAACTAAACATGACAATAAAACAACTGATAAGAATCTCCTTCTGGCATGAGGCACCTGGTGAGTATACTGCTGTTTGCTCACAGTGTGACATTATCATAACTTTATGTTTGCTCATATCCCAGGTCTTCCCAGATGTGACCATCCTGTTCAGCGACGTGGTCAAGTTTAACGAGATCTGCATCCACATCACACCCATGCAGGTGGTGGACATGCTCAATGAGATCTACATTGTCTTCGACACACTCAGCGAGAAGCACAACGTTTACAAGGTCAGTCCAAGAAAGCAGCACAGCCTGATGTATCTGCATATGATTCAGATGCTTTCAACTGTCTCGTGCATTGTGAGGTGTATATTTGACACTTTGTTTATGGTCAGTTTTTGTTGCCTACTAATGTTTTTTCTCTCCAAAATGTAAAAATGGTAGCAATTATTTAATTTACATTTGACTATTTCCCTTCTGTCCAGGTGGAGACGATTCGTGATGCTTACATGGTGGTGGCGGGCGTGCCCAACAAGACCACCTTTCACGCGCACCATATCTGTGACATGGCCCTGGACATGCTGAGCTCCATCGACCACCTTAAAGACCCCTCCACTGGAGATAACATCCAGATCAGAGTCGGTGAGCAGTACAACTGTCTGGAGCTTTAGTGGCTCAGCCATAAGGCACCCAGATAATTTAACTGTTTTGGGTTTTGCCTGTTGCTGGCCATCGGGAGGTCACTGCTCAGGGCCAGCCAGCCATCACTGCCTCTGAACTGATTCAGTTTCTACATCCTTGTACTTCAGACATTTCCAGGTTGGGCTTTTAATCCACTCATCCACTCAACCACTCTGCCACCTTTAAGTGACAGCCCCCAAAAATATAATCTTGGGATCTTGGGGCATAACAGAAAGATTTTTCCTCAACCAGAGGACCCAGGTAAAGTACACAGATCAAGACATGGATTCCTTATTGTCACAAGGGGTCGCTGTTCTGATGTCAACCCTAACCACAGACATCTTAGGAGAAAAACAAGAGATTTTCCCAATATGGATCATGTTTTTATTGTTTGTACATCCCCAACTGTGTTTAAGATTTAGTCAACTTATTTTACCTGAGGACTTGAGACCACCAGGTAAGCCAACTACTCAGAGAAAAGATCTGATTGACACACAAACTGTGATCAAATATCACTGTACATTCATTCAGCCATCTATTCTGTAAACTATACATTCTGATCAGGGTGTCCTGGGATGGAACCTATCCTAGCATGGACTGGGCTAGAAGGTGGTCCCTTGACAGGTCGCCAATCTTGATGCTAAACACCTGAAGAAAACATTGCTTTCCTGAGACTCTGTTTCTCCAACGGCAGAAAAACATCCAGTCAAGGCTGTCAAGTTATTAGTATTAATCTACAAACCTATCACTCCTGCACAAATATATTATGCATCATTATCATGTTAAGGGGCAGTAACAGTCTTAAACTGTCTTAAACTTTAACTTCTAGTTAAAACATGAACCAATTTACAATTGTATTTTCCACTCTAAACACAGAAGAAAGGATATATTGTCTGCAGATTGGAGTTTTGACCCTCATTGCCGTCACTATTGGTTGCTTTAATGACAACCTTGAAATTCAAGAGTCAGGATAAATGTTGGCTGTGATGTGTGCAAGCTAAATTACTACTATAAATGTAAACCAGTTTTTTTGTCCGTGAGGAAAATTTGAAAATAAAACATGGATTCAGGCAGTTTATGAATAATGCAGCTCATGTTTGGTTCTATTAACTGTTTTCCTCTCTCAGGTATTCACTCAGGTATGGTGGTGGCTGGTGTGGTGGGTCTGAAGATGCCTCGCTACTGTCTGTTTGGCGACACTGTGAACACAGCCTCAAGGATGGAGAGCAATGGAGTGGTGACTACACTAAAATTTTTAACAACCCATCGTGCAGCAAAATGTGCTAAATAACCCACAGCAATAGTATAAATAACTGCAATAACATTCATGATTTCCCTCAGTCAATTCATGTAGATTACTATAGAAAACCATTTTCTGTCTAATGATGCCATTGTGCATGCTGCTTTTTAGCTAATACAACAGGGTAATCACTTAATTTGCTTTCCATTACTTATAGTAATATAAGTTAATGTCATGTTTTGTGGGAAATCTGTTCTATGATGAAATGAAAATTAAAAAGGAGGGAGTTTGCAGGCTTAATTTCCTCACTATACACTCCCTTAAAGGAAGAAAACCCTGAATGAACTCTCATTTTAGAGTCCAGTAAGCTAAATGTTTTCGCTTCCCTTTGATGATTTAAAAAGGTTTCAGTACAGATGGAGCGTGTATTTCAATACTCAGCTTTAGCAGTTGTTTTCTGTATGTGCGTCTGTCTGAGCAGGGCATGCAGATACACATCAGTCAGACCACCAAAGACCACCTGGAACATGAGCCCTATATCATTGAGGAGAGGGGCAAAATTTTTGTAAAGGTCAGTGGTTAATGGACCGCCATGGACACATATCTTTTGTTGGACATTTTTTTCTCGGCTTTTATGGCTTTCTTATCCACCATCCACTGATTGAGATGGACATTATGATTAATACTTTACATGTCAGGTTTTGCCAGTCTTGTAGCTGTAATAATTCAAGCACTTTATTACAAGATGATGTATGATTTGAAAAATGGGACAACCTGTTCTAAGCGTTTTAATATCGATTAATTACTTTTAAATGAAATGTTCTTTCCAACATGTATATACAGAATGTTTGATCAAAACACTATCTTCCTAACATCTTCCAGGGAAAAGGCTACATGAAGACCTACTGGCTGAAAGGAAAAAAAGATCTATCATTCAAGACCCCAGCAGAGCTGCGCTACAGCAGTGAACAGAAAGACTCTGAGGACAAGAGCTCTAATGGGTGAGTAGACAAAAGGAGAGCAGTCAGCACCAAAGAATCACTTTTCGTCTATACACAGAGTGGACTCAGGATGCCCCCTATTGCTTCAGTCAGAGCTGTGCTCATTGCCCCCTGCAGCACCAGACAGCAAGCAAACTGAAAGGCTGTTTCAGGTGCTTTTGTTTGTTTGAAGGAGTCATGCTGACCATCAAAAACAAAATTTTCACTGAGATGGGGCAGTGCAACTCTTGGGTAAGCGCCACAAAAAACAAAACAGGGTGAAACAAAACAGGCAATACAGCAGTACAAAAAACACCCCTCTTAACAGTCGCTTTAGTCTGACATCAAGACTTTGAGACTTAATTTTCATTAAATAAGAAATGATTCAGCCACTTGTTCCCAGTGCAGTTTCCCTTGTTTTAAGATTTGTTTGGAAAAGAGGTGTCAGTATCTTGACACACAAAAAAGAAAAGGGCAAGTAAGTGCACTAGTAACATGAAAGGGTTAGAAGATAATAAAAATAATTATAAAATGTATTGATTTAATTGAAAAAAGGTGAAATAACATAAGGCCATATTTATTTGCTTAATTGAAGAAAATATGATTGTAGGACCTTTATTCTAGGCTAAATGATTTGTTAAAGTTTTTTTTTGCAGTGTGAGAAGCTTTTGGCAGGAATAAACCGTATCTCAGATCCAAGAGACTAGTGTTTCTACAACTATCATCCCTGGGGCCAAAAGTAAAAATGTTTGATTTCTGGAAGCATGACTACAGACATACTTTGTATGTCTTTTGTGAATCACTAAGAAAGTCTAATGTGTACTAATGTGTAACTGCACTAGTTCCACAAGCACCAATGCCAAACGCATGGCCTCCAACCTCCACATCACTAGCAGTGAGGAGCAAGCTGAAGGGAAGCCAAGCCCAAGCGATCTCCCTCTGGACACCCTGCCCCCACCAGAGGCCGCCAACGAGCCCCCCGCCATGTCAACTGAGCCTCAGGAGAAGGAGAAAGCCAAAAAGACTAAGAACAACAAGGGGGCCAAGTTGGATGTGCCCCAGGGAAACGCCATGCCGGAGTCTTTGCCGCCCGCTGACGGGCTGGAGAACCCGGGTCCTTTACTCAACAACAAGAAAAACAGCTTCAGGCAGCAGTACGCCAAGCTGCCCGCTAACCTGCCCATGCGCAGCACCGCCTGCTCCATTCTGTGAGCAGATGGTTGTAGTGTGAGATTACAAGACGACTTCAACATGTGACAAGGTGTGATGCTGAAAATATCATTGAAGTTTAATCAGGGGCAAGACAAAGCAGGAATCTCAACGTTTTCAATATTTATGGTTACTGACTATCTGCATTTTAACGCATTTTGGATGCCATGTCATGCCAAGGGGTTGTGAGATATAGGCTTTTGTGACATTTTGAGTTATATGGCAACTTAAACTGAAGACCAACACTTTATCTTTTAAACTAACTAATTTCCCACTAAAGTCAACTTAAGGTAAAGTTTGTGCAACATGTAAGGCTCCAAGTACTTGATACTTGGATGCTGTTAATCTTGATTACTTAACAAAAACCCCCTATGCACTCAAAGTCACAAAAAAATATCAAATGGGGAAAACCAGTATGTTATTTCTTTGTTTCATTGATTTCATGCATCGAACGATTTGTCTTGTACAGAAAGTACTTAAAATCAGTTATATCAACACCCTGAATACAGGTTTCACAACATGCTTGCCTTATGTCGACTGTTTCAAGAAAAAAAAAAAAAAAAAGGAAGTACAATGTCACAAACAGCGCACGCACAGAAAAACAGAGAACTTCAACTACAGGTAACGACAGCCATGACAATGAGTTTATTTTTTATTTTCTTTATGCCATTTGCTGTATTATTGTGCAGCTCTACAAGCCATTCATGAAGTCACTGCTATTACTGCTCCTGTTAAAATGTATAATGACAACAAATTACAGGATGTTTTGGAAAATTAAAGCAAGCCATTTTGTGACAGGGCTTACATGGTTTTTAACTGAGGCGGGAGCTTCCACAGAAACAGAAAAACTAATTCTATGGATGCTTCATTAAATTCACTGAGAGTAGACAGACAGAGGTTGTATTTTATTTTGTTTAAACTAGGCGTATGGTAATTCAGTAGGCATTTGGCTAGACCTTCACAACAGAGTTCTCGTTCTAATTTCTGTATGTAACTGACTGCATTTGTTTCACTGTATGATAGCGTTTATTTATATAAAACTGTATGTACAGCCACCAAAACCATCATGTTTTCATTTTTTTGTATTTAGGTCTTGACATTCGTACTCATCTACTAGGTTCAAGTGGTTAGTGGTTTCAAAAAACACTGATCTGCCACTTGCAGGTGCAACCAAAATTCTGCTGTTTTTGGCTTGTGGCTTGTGGCTTGTGTGGACCTCCATCCTGATTGCTAAGTATCAAGAAACGCCTAATTTTACAGGGTCGTAGTTTCCTAATAATTTCCTACGAAGTTTTCTGGAAAGAACAATGTCATTTGATACTAATTACAGGGAAAATATTAATCATTAATCATTATCCGTTTACTATTACAAACTTTACCCATATGTGTTGAACTGTATGCTTATATTTAGACAATATTTGCATCTCTGCATGTCAAGTAACCAGCTGTGGACTGCATTAGCTGAAAGATTATCTAGGTTACAACAGCAATTAATTGGAATTAATTCATTAACATAGTTCTCTCCACAAAACTTCTTTGGGAAATTATTCTGAAATTGCAAACCCATTTATTACCATTGTAATTTAATTATTTATTTCAGTTCATCTCTTTATTGTTTAGTCAACAAAATGTCAGAAAATAGTCCCATCACAATTTCTAAGAGCCTCTTCAAAGGTCTTGTGTTGGCCAACAGTCCAAGACCCAAAGTTATTCAACATACAATCATACGAAACAGAGAAAAGTAGCAAATCCTCATATTTGAAAGAGTGAGATCTACAAGTATTTCACACTTTGCTTAAACGATTCATTCAAAAATCAGTCATCAAAGTGTATTTTCTGTTGCTGGACTAATTGAGAAATAATTCTAGCACTACACTGAAAAAGAAGAAAAAGCATCACACTGTCACATACAGTACAGCAGCCCACACTGTTCCTCAGAACTGCAGAGAGGATGTGAGTGAATTATCCTTTTCAAGTGTCATCTGTAGACACTGCTATGCCTTTTAATAACCAGTAGGAGGTGATAGGATAACCACAGGTTCATGGATAATGAACTATTTAACAAATCAGGGACTTGGAACAATGAGTGAGTTATTTTCTGGTTCCCTGAGGTTCTTCACACCTAAAAAAAAACCAAACAAGTGAGATAGAAGGGTTTCATATCTGATCATGCCGTGGGGGGAAAGTGAATCCCTGTTAGCTGCAGACAGATCAAATTAAATATCTGGCCTCCCCTGAACCAGCATCTGTTCTCCCCATCTATCTTATAATGCTGTGAGTGGAAAGACAGCACGAGCGCAGAAAGCACCTAAGCTCACCAAATCCTCCATCCAATTCAGGCTCCAAATCTTCAGGCGTAATTCCCTGACCTCAGTGGTTATGAGGTCAGTTATTCCTGTATTAGTCATCTGGTGATAACACACTGCCATTATGTGAGTGACTGTATGTGTGTGTGTGTGTAAGGTTGGAGGCTGAAGGTCCATGTGATCTCTTAATGAAAGATAAGTGACAGTTCCTCTTATTGTCTCATAACCAAAAGAGGCAAGTGTGTAAGATGTGTACAGTACGAAGGTGAGACGAGTAAGGGCTCATTTCAGGACAAGTGTGCTCCTTCACACACGCTACACTCACTTATACGCACAAACACATGCAAGTGTGCACACTCATGCACACAAATGTTCAGCTGAGTGCTCCCTGCTGATGTTTCCTTGTGAGATGTCATTACACGATAAAGAGGAAGTTATCAGGAAACCGCTTAAGCACTACTTCCTGTCTGTTGCCATGGTGACAGACCTCATTCTGCAGTTGCTAAGTTTACCATGACTTTACTTTAGTTAATTTCTTGCAGGAGGGCTGTGTGGGAAGCAAAACAAAGAGGCAGGTGTATTTCAGTCCACACCGCACACTGGTGGGCTGGTATCTTGTCAAGACACTTCTCTTAGTCCAGCTGGGTCTCGCGTGACCTTTAACCCCGCCATCTGACAACGATTAACATTTGCGAGAGTTCATTGGTTAACTTCAGCCAACAGCCCTTCAGCACAGCTGGTTGCCATTCAGATACACCTACAAATAAACAAACAGCGTTAAAAGCAGGGGACACTTCCTGATTCTAAAAGAATTGTTGAATTCATGACTTCATATGTGCGGCCATTTTTGCAGTAGTTGCCAAGACTGATTGCCCTGTTTGAACAATACCAGGCTCAATATTGGTTACTCTAGATTACATCCTATATTGCCCTAATCTGTATTTACATTTCACTCAATCAAATTAGACTTTAAGAAGATTGACAAGTTTTATGGCAACCAGCTTAAACAAAGCTTCATTCATAAGAGTGATACTGGCCTTCAGATTTTATTAGCCTATGCTGTGACTATAATGAAACTCACCACTCTAGGGGGAATTACTTTATGAAGGGTATTTTTCACCATCAGGGACAAAGTGCATCAATTTACATCACTATGCTGTCAATGTGCAGGATTTAGCCAAGTGGCTAGTTTTATCTGCAGTTAGTTCAAGTTCAAGTTGAGTTTGTCATTTCTTAAAAAAACGAATAAACTTTTTTTTTTAATAAACTAGAATCGCTTCAGGACCAAACTTAACAGCATCAATACACACACTATACAAATCTAAAGTGCACCCCCCCCACAAAAGGCTGACAACATTTAGGTACCCATAGAAAAGATAAGGCATGAATTAAATCAGTCTTAAAAAAATGTTACTAAGCACATTTGACAGTTGTTCTAGAACTTTAAAACAGCAGAAGAGACTAAACATTCAAAGAACAACAAAATATAGCATTAAAAGCAGATATATGTGGCAGATAAGGCAGACTTGAGAGACATTGGTGCACAGAGCAGGATAAAAGTATTGTATCATTTTGAAACAGCATTATTTTTAACCATAAACCTTATATCAAAAGTACCACAGGTTGTTAAAAGTGTTTCGTTTCGGTACAGTCAGTGAACTGAGAGTGCATGCACGTGTGTCAGACTGTGTGACATGCTCCTGGCTACACATTGTTTTGATTCTTCCTTGAATAAGAGACACACAGGGAGGGACATGGTGCTCAGCGACACTGACAGGGGTCGCATTCCAGCAAAGGTGAACACAAAAAAGGGGGCTAAGCCACTCCCTTTTCAACTGGCTGCATCACTGGATTATTGCTGAATTCTTTCTGGGGTTTTCACTTGTCAGAACAAGCAGAGGCACAACGTCAGCAATACAGAGAGAAGCAGGAAGAGGAGCAGGGGGAGAGACGGACAGATTCACAGAGAGTCCCCAGGTGATGACCGAAGGCACGAGAGAAATACATCGGTTTTGAGTTTGAATTTGAATTTCAGAGGGAAACTGAAGATACAGAGAAGCTAGAGAGAGAGAGAGGGGGAGAGAGAGAGAGACACACACACACGCTGAGGGGTGTGTCATAGCAATTTAGTTCCTCAAGGAAGTACAACTCAACATTATCTTAAGACAGGGTGGCAGCACTGACAGAAGCGCTGCAGGAGGGCTGTTTTTTGAGTTTTGGTTCTGATTGTGGTGAAGATGAAGGGATCTTATTAAATCAACTGGCCTGTGCTGTCAACCTGAGACACAGAGCAGAGGGAGAGAGAGATATCTGACACAGAGCAGGAGGGAGGGGGACTCAGCACACGCACTCACAGGTAAGACACTTCTGCTGTGTTCATGTGCCAGTAAAAAAAAAAAACCCTCTGGGCCCAGATTAGTGTCTCCTTTTTTTGTTCTTGGAAAAATTAGTATTCATTGTTGGCACCCAGAAGAGACAGACTGAGTAGAGGGATGATTGGAACAAATTGTGTGGCTTCTGTCCACTTCCCCATCTTGAGCGCAAGTTGGGAGATATGCATGTACGCTCACAGTCATGCTGGAACAAGTACAGTGACATGCAAAGATGTAGAGCTCACACTTTTGTTTGCACACGCTAGGAGTTGCTCAACTCAAATCTCGAGGCAGTGGACTTTCCCTTCTTCACTGGCCTACTTTGATTTGAAGCACTTGAAGTCAGAGAAAAAGACAGTGAAAGGGTGCGATGTCACTCACATTGCGGTGCAGATATGAGGGAGAAATACAACCTGTGGGCCTCTGCTGATGACACCCAGCCATTTAGCCAACTGCTGTCTGTTTCACTTCCCTTTTGAGGCATTGTAAAAGGGTGGCAGGGTTGAGCAACGACAATTCAAAAGAGTTGTGCAATGTTGAAACAGAAACTGCAATATGTGCTTTTTCAAAATGCAAAAGGATTTCAAAATGCTTTCTTGTCTATTACTAAAAGGTTTATGGAGGAAAATAACTAAATATGAAACCAACTTCATCCTTACAAACTTGCATAAAGAATTCAATGCGCCACTGAAGTAAGATAACAGTTATAAGTTACACAAGAAGTTAAAGTAAAAAGAAAGAGCGACACATCCACAACCTTCAGCCCTGTTGCCCCCAGTTCAAAACACACAGCGGAAGTGACACTTCATCCTGACACAAGACTCATCTTGCACAGAAAGCTGCTGTCTAAGACACAGAATTCCTGTTTTACTGTTAGTGTTTAATCCCCTTTGATTCATCACCAGGAGAAAATAATTTCTATAACCACCCTTGTAGCTCAGTGATGACCTTCCAACAATTGCCTCCTTGTTTTCATCTGATTGAGTGGTATGGTTTTTCTGTGTTTTTGTTTCCTGGAACATTCTCATTGTTCAATCTGATCAAGAGCTGTGGGCAACTAAAAGAGACCTAACCCTTCCTCTCAGCGGGGCTGGTGAAAGTCAGTGAGGATGTCTATCTGTCGAACTCACAGTAATAACAGTACAAGGCACATTTTGATCAGCTGAGTCAAAAGGGGCTTCATGAGTCCCCTCTAAGCCCTGTGAGAGGATTTATCTTCACACTTACACACACACATACTGGAAAGGACAAGGACACAAGCACACAAATACACACAAAATATCCAACACATTCTTTTATACCCCAAAAATACCTCAACACAAAAAGAACCAGAAACCACTTTTACTCAAAAATTCACATTAACACAAGTTGATACATGTACACAAACACTGAGGCTCAATGCTGGAGTTATCTCAGGAATTCTAAATATTTACCTCTCCTGCTTGCCTGGATGGCTCCACCAATCAGCACTCTCTCTTTGACTGTCCATTAACCTAACATTTAAAGGACAAGTGTGTAAGATTTAGGGGGCTCTATTGGCAGAAATGGAATATAATATTCACAAGTTTGTTTTCATCAGTGTATAATCACTTGAAAATAAGAATCGTTGTGTTTTAGCTACCTTAGAATGAGCCCTTTATACCTACAGAGGGTGCGGGTCCTCTTCCACGGAGCCCGCCATGTTGCAACGCCATGTTTCTACAGTAGCCCAGAACGGACAAACCAAACACTGGCTCTAGACAGGGCCTTTCGTGTTTTTCGCAGGTTTCGCAGCCACCGTAGGTTCTTCACCGCCTGGCTGTTACAGTAACTTTGAAACCAAGTACAACCATCTCTACTGTGGTAGTTCCACCTCTGCTGTTATTTTTTATTTGGTTCTTCTGACAGTAGGTCTCACACAGTATACAGGTGCTTGTCAATTCCAGCAGGCATTTGGGAAGGAAACACTGGAACATGTAATGCAGTCACTCCCTGTTGGATGTCAACAACCAGCGATGCTTAAAAGCCCTCTTCAATCCATCTGTACCAGAAAATTGATGCTCAACATTGAAAGTGTCCTCAATGTGACCGACTGAACGACGTCCATTACAGAAAAGTGGTTTCATGGTATTGTGCCGCTGTAACACAAAAAATGTTTCAAAAAATGTTTCGCTCTCCAAACGGCCTCAACCCCCTGATAGATCTGCATAAAATAAACAACGTAGATGCACAAAAAGCCAAGCAGCGAGCCGTCTCCAGCAGCGGAATTACATTTCACTATGTGGAATACTGGCTGATGACTACACACTGTGCATGTCCCTCAAATCCCTGTAGCCTTTTTAGCAAATAAATGAGATTGAAGCATGAATCTGAAATAGCTATCACGCTGCTCCACTTCCATTATCAACGTTAAGGGAAATTAATCTAATGAATGTTCTTTAATTCCCCACAGGGAACGCAAAGCTTTTGTAACGAAGCGAGCTATTAGAAATGTGACACTTGTTCAAAATGAATGGTTGTGCATGTAAAATGGAACCTAGTGAGATATCCTATAAAAGTGACTGTTTGTTTAATATGGATGTTGCAGCTGGGATTGGGGTGCACACCAGGGATGGGGAGAGTATCAGCGAGTGCTGCATATTTGCATGATATGATCGTTAATGCGAATGGATCACTTTTTCATTTATTAGTGAGCTGTGGAGTCGTTTGCAGACAGTGCTGACTGTGCATCACTGGAGTTGGACAATGAGAATATCATCATTTGAATAACGCTGTCCAATAAGCAAAAATAGGCATGAAAGAAAGACATTAAAGCAGGGATCAGGCAGTCATTTAACTCACATATTACGGATGTTGCTAATGCACAGGGTGTTTCAATAACAGTAGCTGCTGTTTTACCCAAAGGCAAACCCCAGGCTAATAATTAAGGTAGACATTGGGTTCGGGGTGCTCACTTTCTGTTCTTGTTCCAACACTGATGCAATCTGGAAATAGCAGGCATGGACCTGCCTCAGCTATGCAGCCTACCTGCTCTCAAATACTTGTCCACACAGGCCAGAAGTGGGATTTAGTGCAGAATGTTACACTGAAAGATGCTTCGTAACAGTTTGCATACTCGTGTGAATATAAGGCCAAATTGAACACAGGACGTAGGGGAGAATATACAGCTGTCTCAGTGGCACTGATACATGCAAGAGATACTGTATGTTTTTGCTGACTCGGTCTTACTCATCACCATACTTTGGATTAAAGTGAAGTGGGAGTAAGGCAGTTAAATAAGACTTAAATTGTTCATTATGTGTGTTTGTGGGATTGGAGAAATAACTAGGATTTATATCAAGCCTAAGTATTCTACAAGGACACATATTTGCTTCATCAATTGTAAGAGTCATGTTACTCTGATCCTTTCAATCTTTGTTATTGTGTTGATGTAGGAATTTAACCTTATTTGCTTGCCCAGTCTTTGTACGCTTCTTTAATAAGAACATCAGCTAAATAAAATGTAATTTTTCTCTGTGAATGATCCACTCCACATCTGCCTGCTTTCGTGTTAGAGATTAGGGGAAAATTAAACATAATTAAAAAGGAATTAATTCAAACTGTGTTGACAATCAAAGATAAACAGTGGATTTTGTAGTTGTATGCATGCTGATGACCTCCCGGGGGGGTTCTCTGTGATGGATGCTAGGTGTGGTTAAAATCTCAGTGGAGAAATTCAAAGCCTCTGTGGAGTCTCTTCCATGGTACTTTTCCCTTTTGGCATTATATGTGCATGTCAGATACAAAAACAAACACTGGAACGAACATAACAAAAGCAGTGTTTCAAAATTGTGTTTGTTTTTAACACTGTTTAACTTATCACTGTGGGGATTTTTATAAATAGCCAAATATTTGAGCATTGTTAACAACTGTGTTGCTGAAATTCACTTCAATGATGTGTGTGAAAAAGTGTATGGATAGGTGGCAAACTGAAGGTTAGAGAGTGAAAGTAATAACTGGAGGGTCGCCAGTTCAAATCCCCAGGTGATCTGGGAAATTTGGATGAGAGAAGTGAACATGTGTTGCCCTCCCCAGCCTCCATAACAACAAATAGTTGGCCCTTGAACATGGAACTTAACCTCCAACTACTCCACTGAAGCTGCTGTTGTCTGGCAGTAAAAGACTGAAGTTGTGCCGGGTGGCAACCAGGTGTGAAAATTATGTTCTTCCTCTTCATTTAAGGCTGCATCTATAAATATCTTCAATATTTTTGGCAGAAGGCACTCCTTCTACATTAAGCACTTTTATTTTTATTCGTGCGATGGAGAAAAAGGACAACAGTGTAACTACTCCTATTCTGTATTGACTGAGGCTCTGGATTAACCGTAATCTGGTGGGTATGGAGAGTGACAGGGAATCTTCATACGCACCAACTGTCTCAATCCACTCACAATAGTGTGAGCAGTGAAATGTTTATTAGGAAACCAACATTGCAATTCATCAACATTGTTATTAAAGTGCAAAATACTTTTTCCTTCTCCCTGACAATTCAGGCAACCATGGACGCCTTCAGCTCAAAAGACATGGCCTTGAGGGCGCAGAAGAAGATCCTCAGCTCCATGGCCACCAAAAGCTCTGTCCAAATGTTCATTGACGACACCACCAGTGAGATCCTGGACGAACTGTACCGCGTTTCCAAAGAGTACTCGGGTAATAAAAATGAGGCCCAGAAGGTGATCAAAGACCTGATCAAGATTGCTGTGAAGATTGGCGTGTTATTCAAAAACAACCGTTTCACCACAGAAGAGCTGGGGGTGGCCCAAGATTTTAAGAAAAAGCTGCACCAGGGGGCCATGACGGCTATCAGCTTCTACGAGGTACGTTTCCACATATTAACCTTTTAATGTACAGGACATGTGCAGGCTTTAGAAAGCCAGAACATCTTGTTATTCAGTTTTCTGAAATGAATGTACTCCAGTCTGTCACAAATATTTCCAATTTAACACAGATAAATCAATTAATAAACCAAATAGGGGTAAGGACACTTGTTAACTAAACAGTACATAACCACTATATCGATTTCTATTCTGTCTTCAAGTCAACGTGTACTGTATGTGGCTCAAAATTGCTATGAAGTGTTTGTTGGTTTTATCTAAGTGTAACTACACACTCAATGACTCTTTTAAACTTCTTTCCATCTCTGCTTTCATAACATATGACAGAACATAAATAGGATCATACCTCACTGATTTTATATTTACATCAAAATGACAACTGCAAGAAAGGTTGTCAATAACTGATGAAAAATGACAACCTCTAAAGACTGTATGTAGCAGTATCTAAGTATTTTTTCTCCTTTCTAAGGATGTGCAGATATCCTGATAAAGGACTTGAATAATTCCTAATACACAAGTTTGCTAGTATATACATTTTATATATTGCTCAGTTACAAATACCCTATTAGATTATGTATTTTGTGAAATACAGATATTAGAGAAGCTGCTGATATAGAAAAGCATGAAACCCTCACTCAATAACATTCTGACATTATATTTCCCCTGACTGGTGCAGGTGGACTTTACCTTTGACAAGGCAGTGATGGAGGACCTCCTGACCAGCTGCAGGGATCTGCTGCTGAAGCTGGTCAACACCCACCTCACCCCTAAATCCCATGGTCGCATCAACCACGTCTTCAACCATTACTCCAACCCAGACCTCCTGACCAAACTGTACGACCCCAACGGCCCCTTCCGACCCAACCTTACCAAGATCTGCAAAGGACTCGACAAACTGATGGAGGACGGGACAATATGACATAGAAACAATAAAATGTCAGACACTGGGAAATCTACAGGAAGACTCACTTAAGACTCAGAACTGTTGGACAAAATTGGTCTTACTGCTGCTGAGGACTGGCAATGTGAGAAAAGTGATTGGAGAACAAAACTGCTGCCACACTGTTCTCAAAGAACATGTGTGATAAAAATTAAGTTGGTTGAGTCGTTCCTCAAAGTTTTTAATGTTTAAAGGTGATATATACTGTATAATTGTGATATATGTTTTGAGACAAAGTTCACAGAAACCAAACTTGAATATAAACTGGTTTATATCAGCTGTCTTATTAGAATATGATCATCCAATGTTTAATATTTGAGACCTTGAAATGTTTCATTCAGAACTACTGATGTTATGTATTCCGGAGAGGAGTAGTTCAAACAGCTGGACAGATTGCATAAAGAGGACAGGGAACAATGCCACTGTAATACAGCACTGCCATCCGGTGGTCATCATGATACTTCAGCAACTCAATGTACTGCATTTACTGAGGCGTCCGAAAGACAATGCAGCCAATAATAAAGCAAATAACCCAACAGTGGACAATTACTTTAACCAACACTTTGTAGTCTCAGCTTCAAAACATGTTTAGAAGTACCAACAAAAAGACTGACTCTTAAATGGTGTTGACTGCACAAGCTTGAATGTTAATCCTATAATTCATGTTTTTCTGAAGATTGGATCACAAGTGTTATTCTTTGGTTTTACATTACAAAGACACTGAATATCAACAGACATGGGGGGGGGGGCAAGCCCCAACTGGACATTCCACCTTATAGAACAGTCAAATATTGTAATTTAGCAATACACGCTAAAACATTTTTTTCTTTCTGTAAGCAATAATGTGGTGAAAAGTCAGTTAAAGTTACAGAAAGCTTTGTTTAATGATCAAGTGTTAATGAGAGTCAACGGTTTCTGGAGTTGCCTTAAGGCCAAGAGAGGTCAACCTTGTAAGACAAGTGTAGACAAACATGTGTATTTAGACCTGAACCTAAACATAAAACCAAACATGTTTTTAAATTCTAAAATGAACTATACAAAACATATATAAAATAAAAATATGCCCATAACAAATGTGTAAACAAAATATATTCTAAAAGACATAGTTTAAATTCTTCAACAGTGGCAGACAGATCAATTCATGAGCAATTTTGTGATCTTAATATTACAGTGAACATGATTTATATACTTTACATATCATGGCTAAAGGCTTTAGTCAGGAAACTTGGCCAACATTGCATTATCAGGCTGTGAGGTAGCATTACACACAAACCACTTGTTGAGTAGACGGTATGATGAGTCATATGACTAAACCCACATGTCTTTCTTGTTCTCATTTTCCCACAGCTACGGGCCATATGAAGTTTTTCCATAATCTACAGTATGTCTCAACAAATAAATAAAGGAGGCTACACAAGTGCAATAGTCATTTTAAAAACCTGTTAAAGAGACAGTGTAATTTCCCATTTTAAGGTTTCTGTGGAAACGGCAATATGAAAAGACTCCAAATCCATACAGCAGCAGGGGGGCTCAGCGGGGATCTATTCCTTTATCTGTAACTCTCTATTATCCTGGAGGCCGAACCCTACCATGTGGCTTTCTGGGAAAGTTTCTTTAATGATCAGAGAGAGACAGCAGAAATAACATGTCACAGCTGGAAGATGTCATCTTCCCTGTCTCTCAGCTTCTTGGTGAGTTTGGTGATAGTTAGGGGTAGTGCCCCATGTGCTGCCTGCTGCTGCTCCATTCTGGAAGATGAAATGACACTCTGCGACCTTGGAAGCGGCTGCCAGTCTGATGTCCTGCTGGTGCAAGCTGCTTCTAAGGCGGCAACCCTGCGAAGAATAAACACATTAACAGGTTTCCTATTCATATGTATTGACGACTCTATTTTCAATTGCAACATTTGGTGCCAAAGCAGGAAGTCGTTCATGAGGGAGTATTCATGGATGGGTGTATTAAATGTTTGACTTGGAGACCCAAGTTCATGTAGAGTCTCATACCAGAAGTCAGCATCAAAATTCATGTATTTGGCCATGACCACAATATTTTCTACACCTCACCAAGTGGACCAACCTGAACATACAGTATTTGCAAAATACACTGTCCGTGATACAATGTTCAATATGAACTTGAAAAAAAATAAAATAAAAATTTAAATGTGACCTGGGTGCATGACATTTCCCCCCAAAATGTATTTTTGTATTGCAAAGTGCATATAAACATAATTTGTAGATAATTGAAAAGATTTGTTATGTCTCGCTTGATGGCTACAACAAAGAAGGTGAGATATCAGCAATTAAGCAAAAAAAGAATAGTGATGAGTATATTGACAGCTGTAAAAAATAAATAAATAAATAAATCGTGTAAACAAAAGCAAAAGCTAAGGTGCTTCATGCATGGTGGAAATTTTAATGACATATAGGAAGGCAGGTTTATATACTTTCAGTATAGCATTACTTTCATAGGTCAACCTGGTGGAAAAAAATGTCCATAACGAGCACCAACTGGTTGGTCTTTGGGAGTGACATAAAAAAAAAACAAATGATGTTATGCTATATATGAAATATATTAACACGCCAAACTGCAGCACTTGAAGCAACTTAAATGGCAAGACTTGAGGACTCTGTCACACGACAAACATGGAACATGACTGTGTCTGAACAACCAGAGTAAACAAAGAAGCGGTGAAAGGCATGCAGACGTACCTTTTCTCTGCATCATGGCATCCTTTGACAGCAGCCTGCTTGGAATGACTTATCAAGACATCCAACCTTTTCAAAAAATCCACTGGAGTAAGGTCTGACACCCTTTCTTTGACATCATCTTGCTTTTTCGAAGCACTGTCTTCTCCACTGTCTTCCAAAACCAAATCCACCCCGTTATTACAGTGATCCAAGTCTGACTGCACAGGGATTGACAAGGACTTCTTCAGGAATATCGAGTCATTGGTGTACATCCTGTTTGCTCTTTTGATTTGCTCCATCTGTAAGAGAAGATTACCTTGTCAGCATTTTATAAACTTGTTTTAAGCTTGACTAAAGCTGGTCTCACTTCATTCTAAAAAGTTGGCGATTCATTTTGCTTTATCACGAGCAGGACAGCACTTCAATTCAATTGTTCGTGCATGGACGGACATTTCAGGCAGACGCCCTGCTTCAGCATGCTAATTGGCAACAACTGAAATAATTTAAAGTGCTGCTCTGCTTGTGATTTTTGTTTTTGAGGATTCAGCAGACTTCTACACATATACCAGGTTTAAGTGTGCTGATTCATTATCAACTTTATTTTACTGAACCATTGAGTTTGTACAAGTATGTTGTTACAGTTCAAAATTAAGAAATCCAGTGCAATAGCCAAGATAAAAATAATACTGATTATACAAAAGACAACAATAAGATGTATGTACATGTAGTATTTAAAACAAATAACATTATTTTAAATATATTTATTTTGTATATGTAACTATAGCACAAAGTTATATTCCATGGGGAGGCATGATATCACAATATATATATCGACGTAAAATGAACTGCAGAAGGAACAATAAAGAAACAGAAATAGTTTAAGGATTAACTAATACTTACAGACACTCCATATTTCAGGGACAGGCCTTGCAGAGTTTCTCCTGGCTGAATTTTGTGTTCAATACGTCTTTGGCGAACCGGAGAGAGCGGAGACCGGACCAAACTACCGTAAGACCTCGTACGGCTCCCGCGGAGCAGGCCGTTTCCCCCGGTTGGCAAAGGCGCTCGCTCCCCGGACATGGTCGTAAACCACTTAGCTAGCGTAAAGTTGGCAACTGAGCAAACGGTGGTAAATTACGGTTACCAGCAAACGTTTATGTTGTTTACATCATGGGAATACAGCCTACTTGGCCTATATGTGCGTAAAAGTAACCAAACTAGCAGCTTAGTTAGCTTCCTAGCTAAACTAAGTCACCAACTTAGCTAATTAACGTTGAAACTCGTTGTATTTTTTCCTAGGACCAAACTGTGATTGTATCTTGTTAAAGTCACCAGTCGAAGCTCTGTCACAGCTAATAATAATTAACATACCTGACTACAAGTTTAACCTACCTTATTTCTTACACAAACACTTGAAAGGTTGTTGGAAAAAGTTAACTTAAATGTTTTCATGTCTCCTGTAGTCAGCTGTCAGCTGCCATAAGTTGCCATGGCTGCCGTGTAGGAAGACTTGTCCCATGATTCGTCACAGGCGCTGCATTCCGAACAATTGGAATAAACGGTACAAAATGATGCCTTATATACAGTCAGTGGTTTGAAACAGAATGAATCCATTGTCACGCAGTGATTGAAGATCTCTGATTATTTTACTGTCTTCTGAGCCTTAGACACACTTAGAGATGTGGTGTATTTAAAATATATATTGGAGCTAATGTTTGAAGGTACATTTCCAAACAAAGCCAATGCAAAATATAGCAAGTGGCTTCGTCCAGTCATTACGTTGTAATGGTTGTACGTACTCTCAAAATTAAAAGAAACAACTAGAAATAAAAACAAAACAATTTACCGCCTATAAACTGAGTTGGACGGTATTTTCAAATAGGAAGCTCTTATTTCCCATTTCCTCATTTGACTGGGAACGCAACATTGTTATTCGGATTTAGCTTGTCGAGGTAGCTAGCCAGTTAGCTAACCTGTTACTGAAATAGGCTAAGTTTTTAGATTATCAAGAGGAACAATTATGTCTTTTAAAAGGGAAGGTGATGACAACAGTCAGTTGAACATCCTGAAGGTAACCGTTTATTTTTTAGCTTTTCTAGAAGAGACTTTAGCTGAGATTACACGTTGTTATAGTTAGCATCCTGCTAGGTAACTGTAGCCAGCTGTAGTGTCAGAGATGCATCTTTGAAACTGTGGCAAAGTTAGGAAACGACGAATTAATCACTCTAATTGCTGGCCAACGTCGTTCTCTTGTGTTTCAGAAAAGGCGTGTGGCAGATCTTCTGTCAAATTTTATTCCAGAAGATGAAGCATCTCTTATGAAAAATGGAAGGTGAGATGAACTGCTATGTTTGGGAAAGGAACTCTTGTAGCTTGAGGTTGTAAACGGCTATTCAAACATAGTAAACAAATGAAATAATGAATGAAGTTGAAATTCAACTTGTTCATTCGGTTTCTAGATACACTTGCCTTGTGTGCTCCTACCGTCCTGTGTTTGATACAGTTGATATGCTGACAGTCCACAGAAACGGGAAAAGGCATCTAGAAGGTGAGGCATTTAATGCTAAGAGTCATTTTCAGACACCAAAATATTATTTTTATTTTGATGATTTGGCTCACTGACTCTGCTCTTGAGCAAAATAATACTTTTACTTGTCCAGCTCATTGATTTTCCCACAGTGGCATAATTCAACTAGAGATATTGAAGGGATAGCACTATGGTATGGCAAATTTTCTGGTGGTTGACAAATATATATTGTGTCATGTCACCCAACCAAGTAATTTTAAATGGTTTGGAAAATAAACGTTATTCTTTTTTATGTTGTATTTCTCCAGGATTAAAATCATTCTATGGCAAGAAAGCACAGTTGAAGAATGAAATAACAAAAAGGCAACATGAAAACTACGTCCAGGCTGAAGACAGAAGACAGGTTGGTAACTATAACAGTTATGGGCATACGTTTTTTGCTCTGTCAAGTTGATGTATGTAGTTGTACAGAAGGTCACTAAATCATAATTGGAGAATAACACCATGAGCCTCAGCCAGTCAAAGACTTCTTTGATTGTCGATCCATGTTGTTGTCTTGTACATTGGCATTGTGTGGCACCCCTGCGACTACCATATGACTCTGACAAATTATATCCTGACGACCAGTTTAAAGTTGTTGTTGAAAAGATAAACAAGACTTGACAGAGTATTTAGTAGTTGACTTCTGAGTGAGCTCTCTGTGGTATTTGAGACACTTCTACAATTCCACATGCAGAGTTTTGTTGTGTTTTTAGGAACCCTCCTGTTCAGCCCCTTTACTGGCACAAACACGGAAGCTTACACATCACGCTTTATTGTCGACTGTACCATACAACAGCTGCCATAGAAAAACCAGGTGAGTGAGATGGTTATTTAATATACAAATTCCCACTTATATTTGTAAATATTAGAAAAGGAATTTTAAAAAAACACAATTTTAAACATAAATCTGTCATTATTTTTAAGTACGAAATCTGAAAAAGGACCACTTAGCTTCGCCTCAGATCCCAGTGACAACTCTTCCAGCAAAGCGTCATCTGAACAAGAAAAAGCATGTCGGAAAACTGAAGTTTCAAACAATTTATCACAAAGCAGTTCTAGTGGCTGCACAGCAGGTAAAAGTCTGTCATAGGAAATCTTTTATTTTCAGATTTTGTGTTTGAAGAAAACTCCGATTGTGCTTTAACTGTGGACATGTTTTGTCTTCTGTAGATAGTGAAGAGTCACACCCATCAGAAGACATAAAAGGATCTCAGGCTGCAGTGACACAGGAGGCAGAGCCTATAACAGCCCAGAGGAGGAGAGAGCTGGAGCACTACCTCAAACTGAAAAGGTACAGAACAGGTTTTTTTTTGGTTTGAAGTGAGGCTAGGCATTAGTGGCTGTCTATTCAGTATATTTGACTGTACCAACCTCATGCTTTTAAGTGCATTTCATCTTGCTTTATCCATTTCTTAGTGAGGGGTGGTTGCGAGACCGGAGCGGCCAGTGGGTTAAAGATGAGAATGTGGAATTTGATTCCGATGAGGAGGAGCCACCTTCGCTTGCCCCCCTACCTACAAGTCACTGAGGGGACTAACTGTGGGGAAAAAACAGATGAACTTGTACCACAGTGGTACGTTCAGAAGCCACGTGCAAGGACTTTCTTAAACAGATTTGTATCACCCATCAACCTTTCACTGAATTGCATGGTTTTGCTGTTCTGATTCTACAGCAGCTGTGTAATTTTGGGACTCACTTTAAACTGTTTGTTTTGTTTCTGTTACTACATGGAACATCAGGCAGACTTTAAAACATAAAGATCTCTTCTGGCAGTGGTGTTTTTTTTCAGTGTACTCTCACAAAAACTCCAACCACGGTTGTGTCCTAATGTGTAGTTTTGGCCATAATTCTATTGGTTATGAAAACACTGTATTCACCAAAGTAGTAGTAGTAGTAGCTGAGACCTGAGAACACAGAGACTATACAGTCGGACTACACAGTCCGACTAGTCTCACTTGGCACAAAAAAATGGTCAGACAACAAGCCAACAGTTCTTTCACATTATCTAAACCACTGTTTTTGGAGGTAAAACTGAAAGTGAGCGCACCCAAAATGTTAGTAATAATCACTCATTGCACAGGAAAACTGTGTGCACAACTACGGCAAGTACAGATCAAAGTTGAATCAGGAAGTTGGTCTATAAACTGTGATGGATGTTTGCAACAGACAGTTTGGCTAATAACTGAACTTTAAACAGTGTTACAAACTGACTGCACCATGTTATCCTCCCCAGCATCAGCCTTATGTCTTGTTCATGGACCCTTCAGGATCAGAAGAGCAGCACTGAAAGCTGGACAAACACTTGACTTTTCAGCTGGATGTCTCTAACCTACAGAATTAGTGAGACTATTTCTGTCGTCCTTTGTTGTCTATTTCACCCCTTTCAATTGAGTTCCATCTCCCCTCTGGTAGGACTAATCCTCAGTCAGCTTTACTGTAAATCAGCAGCAGATAGGCTGTATTGTGCTAATCTGGGTAGTGAAGCTACCGGTTAGCATTCTTCTCAGGGGGTTCGTTCAGCACAGTTTGTATAAATTGGATAACACCATCAGGGTCAGTGGGAGGGGGCAGAGGGACTTAACATGGGTTAGTTTCTGATGACACCGCTAATATGTGTCAAAAGCACGCTCAGTTCATCGAAGATCTTTCTCCCTCGTTGTGGAGACTTGGCAGTATGACACGTAAACACCTGTAAAATGCTTTGAAGACAAATTTATGGATGTTTAAATTCTGATTACTTTTAATATCATGTCTGCCATTTCAGTATTATGACTAAGACAATCTTCTGACGCAAATTTGACAAAAACAAATGAAACACAATCTGGTAAATACGTCTTTCACAGCATTCATGGCACCCAGCATGACGATCCAAAAATACACCAGTGTTTTACTGTCAAACAACGATCAAAGGGAAGAGAAAGCCTCGGAATAGATGGTGGCGATTCAACACGGACTTTAAATAATTTTAACATGCCAAGTGTCTGTGAAGCCTGCATGACTTTAAAAATTTACCCTTTGAGAAGTTTTCTGCTCGGTGGTCATGTCAATCTTGACTTTAAGCCAGCGCTTTAAAGAAATTAGGAAATGGGTTAAAGAAATGAGGGGAGGTAGTGCAGGAACCCCAGCAATGCTGTCAAAATCCTCAGAGGTTAGCAGCTGTTTCTGTTCATAAATCTCTGTGGGTCCACACGGGTGCAGCCCTCTTAAAGTTGGTTCCTTATATTTGGAACAAGGTAACTCAAGCCCAGTGGACTAGGTTACATTTCCCATCAGGCTTTGTGGGGTAAAAATAGCTCAGGTGCTTAAGGGAAGTCAGAGGATCAGGAAAGACTGTAAGGAATTAAAGCGCTGTGATGCTTTACATGAAGGGTTCATCCCTAAAATGCTGCACTATATGTCAATCTTGGGGGGATATTATCACAAAAGGTTCACCATAGACTGTAGAGAATACAGTCATTAATAATCTTATGATTTTGTAAATGATGGACCTGTTGAGTTTTACAAAGTTACACAATTTCCTGCAGAATCGCTGTCACATTGTGAACATCTGATTTGGGGTTGAAATCCTATAACTCGAGTATCCCTGGATCAAATACAGATTAATATGACAATTAAAAGTTCAGTTGAGCTTCTGCAGAACATTTCCGTCCAGTTTCAGCTGTAGATACTTGAATGCACCAAACTGTGTGCTGCTTTGGTGCATGTAAACCAATATTTGTTGAGAATAATATTCATATAGCCAGTATAATATACTCATGTCCAGATAAGGTGTAGAAACAATCAAATTAAACTTGCCAAACATTGACAAAAAATACTTGAATATATATTTTTATTTAAAGTATTTACAGTTTCTTTTCTTCCCACAGATAGCACCACATTGAAAATGTTTTTATGAATGAAAAGCGTTAACCTTCTGTTTGGGATGATGTTGGCAAACTAAAAGCACACAAAAAAAAGACACTTCACATTTTGCTTGTGACCTATACATGCCTTTATGATGAATTCAGAAGTCTACAAAAAGCTGGCTGCGGTAAATGAAATGAAATGGCTGGACATGGCTGTTAGGTGGGTTGCACCATGCACAACGACCCAGCTAAATTTGGGAGGATTCATTCAGCTCTGCGGCACCACATTGAGAAAGCTGGCAGGAGGCTGTCTGTGGCAGTCTGTTTGCAGGCTGAAGTGGTTGTTCTTCTGTTTGCTCCTTGTTGCTTTCATCTTAATCTCTGCTGGCGAACTGCAGAGAGAAGAAAGATGAGATTAGAAAAAATGTCACACAAAATAACAGTCAAAAAGATGGTTGCGCAAGATCTTTATCAGCCCTAAAAGTTAAGCCCAAAAATCTGTATTTTAGTCTACATTTAAATCTTATGACACCTGGCATCTTCACACATCAGTGGCTCAAAATGGCAGCCGCTCTTCCCCATATTTTGATTTCAGCTCATCTTGCCCAGTGCATCTTAAATATTTATTCCAATCTTTCCATAATTCTACATGGACACTCAGAATGATTTTCTGAGCGTTTCTCACTCATGTCGTTGTTTCGTGTGATGGCCATGGCAGCTCTGGCGCGGGGGCCCTGCTGGGTGAAGTGGTAGCCGAATTTGAGGATGCTGGAGTTGTTCTCCAACATGGACGCGATCTCCATCTCAACCGAGTCTCCCAACTTCTGCCTCTGTACCAGAGAGAAGAGGAGAAGCAGCTCACTCAAAAAGAGGTCTCGACCATTTCAGGTAAGTGACACTGGCTCTGACAAGATGAGAAAAAATGATAATTTGGCTACAACACCTTACTAACACATGAGGAGGACAAGTGTTACAACTCAAAACACATTAAAGCTGATATGCTGCTTATGTGTCCCCCATCAGTCACTCCAGTGAGATGTACAGCACATCAGTAGTTTCAGTTATGTGTTTCAGACCTGGTTGTCAATCTTTAACTCCACCAGTGTGGCATTGTTGGCCATTGCTTTGATGATCGCCATCATGCCGTCTGCCGTGATGAAGTTGGACTCGATATTAAGACTCTGCAAGCTGGTGTTCTCCTGCAGCATCTCAGCACATGCCTGGTACACGCACACACACAATGAAAAAAATAATCACATTCATACTTGCCAAACTCCTGCTTTGTGACCTTTGGAAAACATTTTCATTGCCCAGTGCAAGTGAAAACCCTGAATCTCCCAAATATTGCGTAATGAACTGAGAAACTGAGAACTGCAAGTTACTTAGACCTTTATTTTATTTTAGGATTATGGGTTCAATACCCAACAAATAGTCAATATGAAATCAAATTCTTACTGTAGAACTTAAGGGAACTAACTGATATAAATGACAAAGATGCAGAAAAGTATCTGCTTGCAAGGTTTAAATGTCTACGTATGACATCAGTGGCTCTAAGAATATGTATTATTTTTCCATACCAAAGAAATGAAAACTGAAACAATAGCAAACACGTAGCATTCGTCAGCCATCCTGTTGCAATGAATAATCAGCGTCATTTCATATTGCACTCACATAGGCCACGGGGTCGTTGCTACGGGTCGCAGCGATGCTCAGAAACTCCACATGAGAGTTTCCCTTCATCGCCTCAAAGATCTCTTTCAGTGTTGGGATGGGAATGTCCTGCAGCACAGACAGAGGGACGTCACCTTTACGAGGTCGGGTTCTCAACCAAGTACTGCTGATTTGATCCACTATGAATATTTGTTAATAAGGAAAATCGTTTGATGTAGTGTTGTTATTGTCACTTTCAGAGAGACTGAACAGCAGAGCAAAACTATGTAGGTCTGGAAAGAGATTTGGGAAATCTGTAAAGTTCAGCTGCATGGTTGACTTTGATGCACATGCTGATATTTATATTTCTGATGAACTGAAGCAATACACTCAAACCTGTTAACATCACTGCCTTTTCATGTTCGGCTGACCTTGATGTTGTTGAGGTTGACTTCAGTCAGGCTGCTGTCATTGTTGTGGATTCTCTCCAGGGTTTCCTCCACGTTGGTGGTGTTGGGCGGCTCATCGGGGAAGATCTTGAATGGATCTGGTTTGACTACACCTGTAGGAGAGACAACATCACAGGTTAGGCTACAGAGTGGCATAGTGACATACTGTATGTTACATTCACTATACAGTACATCTACAGAAATGTCTTGTCTTAGATTGTAATGGGCCTGTAAACGTTTAAACTTTAAGAACATATCGTCTATGAAACTTAAACATTTAAATGACACATGCATAATAAGAAAAACCTCAACATGTTGTAGCCTTCCTCAGGCTGACAAAATGACTCTTTGATTGCCTTTGATTTTTTAGCTTTTTCTCTTCATGTAGTTTATATAAAGCAACTTCCAATAAGTTCCTGTTCTGCACATTTAAGGCACAATATGGGTATAATTTGAAAGTTGTGATACCAGTGCCAGTACGATACTGGTACCGATACAGAAACAATGCTTTTTATGATACCTTCCTAAATAAAGTCTAAAAGCAAAACTTTAATTGAAATAAGGAAATATCTAATCAAAAGAAGACGTAAGGGTAACACTTTACAATACGGTACACAAAAATGTGAGTAGTTTCTAAGGAATGAGAGAGGAATGAATCAGGAACGACCTGAATGAGTTGTTAATGACTAGTTCCTGAATAACTCCTAATTGAGGACTATATAGTAGATAATGATGAGTTACTAGAGAACAGTCTGGGAGATACTATATTAATCATTAGGTAATGATTAGTTCATAAGCATCGGAATACCGACCACTTTTCTTCATAAGTCATTCCTGATTAGATCTGAACTAGTAGCCACTCACTCATTAATAATTACTTTGTTTGTGCACCCCCCAAGTAAAGTGGTACAATACTTGGTTACTTCATCATTATCTGACTATTATTTTATGGAAGTTTTGATTGGACTTTAATAGTTTAATAGTTGTATCTTCTTATGACTTTCTACAATATCTATACCAATTAAAAAAAAGCTAAAATTGTTTATGAAATCATGTCAAACGTACTGTTGATGCCCTCCGTGTTGGCGATCCGGCCTGTGGTGCCCAGAGCATCGTAGTACTGCTTGTTGCTCATCAGCGTGTACATTCCAAGAATAGCTGCAAGTACAGGAAAACAATCATATGAATACAAGGTAAACATATCTGTGATATTTGATTAAGATCATACTATATGCCCTGGATTGTGCTTTTGTCACCTCCCAAGACAAATTAATGTACATTGCTGCATTTGCAAATAACATGTCCAAAACAAAAACAGGCCCAGTTAGGGGGTCCCTCGTCTCATGTGTGGCTCTAATCTGTGTGTCTGTTTTGATAAGATAAAGATATTGTTGTCTGAGCTCAGCAGGAAAGAGGGTGAGAGGGTGGGCCTCTAACTTTCTCAGTGTTATTCAAGCTGATGTTGAGTCAGTGTTAAAATACCACACACATTTAAGGGAAGGAGTATACTGCAATCTATATTTATGAACATGAACAGCTTCTCTGTCAAGACAGAAATCAGCGAGATAAGAGTCAGTGTTTGGCATTGGTCCGTAGAGAGTGAGCTGGGAAGAATGAAGGCTTGGAGACTTTCTGTACATTATACAGAACTATTTCTTATGTCTGGCTCTATTTATATATATATATATAGGTAGAAAGAATATGACTTCTACACTATGTGACATCTGAACCAAGAGAGCAGAAAGTCAAATTCTTACTTTATAATTGCCCCTAAAAATACATAGTAGACACTGAAAAAAATGAAACAACTCTTTTAATCAGCCATGGTGGAAGAGGTACTCCTTTGCCTAAGTAAAAGTAGCAATAACTTGGTGTAAATATACTCCATTGCAAGTAAAAGTTTTATATTTAGAATTTTATGCAAGTAACACAGTAACAGTACAGTATTATCAACACAATTAACTAGACTTAAACCTGCAATAAACATTTGTACTGAGTACTTTTGCAAAACAAAGTACTCATTATGCAGCATGCCCCCTTTCAGAGTGCTTGCTGATGCATTTTGATGTTAAAGTTGGTGGAGAAGGAGCTAATTTTTAACTTTTCATACTGCTTGGTAGTTTAATCTATAGCATTCCATCATATTTTATGAGCAGACTATATGTTTTGTATGTAAAATCTGAATGTGCAACGTTAGAAGTAACTGTAGCTGTCAGACAAATGTAGTAATGTGAAGAAAAAAGTACAATATTTCCTTCTGAAATGTAAGTAGAAGAGCACAAATTAAAAATACTCAGCTAAAGTATACAAGCACCTCTTGAATACATATACTTAGTTACTCTCCAGCCAAATTATCTGCCAGTTGGTGGCATATTTTAACTTGTATCCACTGTAGTTTCATTGGTTTGGAGATTAAGTGACAATGTATTAAAGAAAACTGAATAAATTATCAAGAATGTCTCTTGATAATATACAGCAAGGCTATATTACATTTAGAACATGCAGAATCTATACATATAGAATATATTATATATATATNNTATATATATTATACCCAGAATTAATGACTTTTCTCCCACCTCACCTTCATTTTCTGTTGTTGCTGTTGATGACCAGGAGGAGGCAGACCTGCTGGTTCTTTTCTTGCTCTTGTTGCAACTAAACGGTGTCACATGCCAACTGCTGTGACAGCAACCCCCCCTCCCCTGTACCCTCACTCCACCTTCCCACCCACCAGCCTCCTGACCCAGTGTGGGGGAACCATGGGAAGGGCCTTGTGAGGAGAGGGAGGCCAGGGAGACAGCTGACTGCTCGGGGGGGCGTTAACGACCATAAACACCCCCAACAAGTCATCCGGTTTGGCCCTGAGAATAACCCACGGTAGCTTTACAGCACAAACTAGACTGCAGATAACTAAAAAGTTCAATATAGCAGCGTGTTAATATAAATACAACGTGAAAATTAAGTCATCAGGGTGGCTTGTTTGGACCATTCTCCCTCTGAGCTCATGAAGTGGGTCGGCCAAGCTATTTATCCCCTTTTATTCTGTTTGCCAAAAAACCCAAACAAAAGACTGACAGAGGCTAACTGAGGTTTAATCCTCATCTGGACCCCATCCAGGGTTAAAACGGCAGTCTCTCTAACAGGCCGACGGAGCCGGACAAACAGGCTCCCCTGCTCTGCCTTTCCGGATGCCTGCCTGCCTGTTTGGCCTGTCAGAGAAGTGTGGCCGGATTTTAAAAGGATCACACTCAATAAAGAAAACACGTTTTATGATTCAATTTAACCTAACATCTATTCATCATACAGATCATGCATATGAGGCTTTTATAAAATGTGGGGTTTTCAGGTTAACAAGGAAGACTGTCTAATACAGCTAGTGTAACTTACAGGGGTACGTTACAGGGGTTCTTTAAGCATTTTGAAGTATCCACCAATATAAGATTATTTTGTTAAAATGAGTCTAGCTTTTACTATGCAGCTCTTCTCTGTCGTACCTCATCCAGGTCCAGACATCTTGCCCTACATCTTAATTTAATTATTTAACAGAGACAATGCACTACGCGAGGCAGGCCTGTCAAGCTTTGGATTTCTCCACATGCCAAACTGCATGTGTCTGCAGTAAGAGTGATACTCGGCATTTAAAAAGTTTGGAGGGTGGTGTCTGTTTTGTTTTTTTTACCTTTCCAAATCCAAAACCACAAGAGCAAAAGTGCAAGAAATGGACTTAACAATGCGTTTGTCTGCTCCAATGTAAGCTTCAATAATTTGCATGTCTGAACTAGCTTATTAGCGTTAGCAGTAGTAAACGAGCGTTACTTCTAATGACCAGGAGCGTAATGTTTATGGACATTATGGAAGTTTACCCAGGATAGCGTTACATTTGCCAAGCACATGTTAGTCCTTATTCTAAAAGCTTTTTCTCTTTAAACGTTCATGTGAAAGCAGGGTATGTTAGAACGAAAAACTGTCTGATCTTACATGTCTTCTACGTGGATCGTCAACTCATGAGGAGACTGACTTTTGCCTGGAACATGTAGCTTTAACCTCAGTCTTTCAGCCTGATGTCATGGATGCAGACATAAAGTGCATATTTAAGACCCCTTTTACAATATTCTCATTCTAAAACAAGTCGTTTGGAGCAATCGTTAACGCTAGCATAATTAGCTAGCTATGTTTTGTATATTATATTCTTTCTCTGAAATCAAGGATGCATGGATGTAGTAAAATTACTACACATTTTCACATTACCATTATACTGCATTTGTGTCATAACTAATGGGGACAGGGCTTAGCGAACACTTATTTTTGATCTAATTGTGTCAGATTTAGTTAATGTCTATCATTTTCATCTGCAGTCCAGTCAGCTACCATAATTACCCTTTCTAGTCTTAGCTTGTAATGTTGGTAACAGATGAATAATACTAATATGGCTAGTACTACTTTAAAACCATTACAGTACATTAATAAAATGTAAAATCCACAAATCTTAAATCGAGTCATATTTAAATAAAGAACTATTTCCAAAAGACTCCCACAAGACTTCTCACATTACACTGTTGATTTTAAGCTTCAATAAAATGACTGAGCTTCAGGAAACATGCTAAACTATGGCCTGTCTATCTGTGAACACAGTAGCTTCCCCACTGGTCTGTTTTAAACAGATAGAGTATCTTTGTCTCTACCATCCCCGTGTCCACTCCACCCTTCCTTTGGTGGCCTGGGGCCAGGCTTATTTATTTTTGTGTTGCTGAGCGTGGGGAATTGGACCCCATCGCATGTCTGGCCATGTCTGTTAGCCAGGGACTACTGAGCTGTCTCAGTTTTGAGTGAAACAATATGAAGCTAACAGCAGAGAGATAACTGGGTCTGTATAATCGACCAATGTGGGTCAGAGCCACTGTGATGAAACACTGTGCTGTGTATGTACAGTATGTCTTCATAAGTACCTGCTAATGGGAAACAGCATGAGGATAAACAGGTGACATCATAGAAAGAATAGAGCTTTTTCAGAGCTGACTTTTATGCATGTCACGGCAGGAAACTTAATGTAATTGATAACATTAAGAATGACTGCATTCCATTCAGATGAGCTATAGTTCCAGCCAGAGTCCTGGTATGCTGGCTCACTGGCATGGCTTACTGATGGAACTGAGCCATCATTACCGAACTGTGTTTCACATGTGTTTTTCCTGCTTTGACAAGTCAAAATGTCTGCCATGAAAAAGGTCTAAAGTCAGTCAGATCAAAGTGTCACAATCAAACCTGGACTTCAGCACAGCTGGACCATTACTGTTCTGATATTATGGAGATGAGATCCTGGTTTGTAGCTCGGGGCAACAATCTGAGACATGGGGTTAACCCAGCAAGTTTTTCCCCCTGTCTGTCAGATTATATAGATCAGTGATTCCAAACTTGTTTTCTGTCATGTCCACATTTGGAAGCTGAAAGAATGTCATGCCTTTCTTGGCACATAAAGTAACTGTATTTTTATATACAGTAATAATAAATAATACTATTGGGGAAACTACTATCAAAAGGAGACACATTTAAAAGTTTAATTGAAATAACATCATCAAGAACACTAACTTTCTTTTTGCTTCTTTTCAATTTTCTGTTTCAAAATGTAGTTAAACTTTTTACACACAAGGCTCCCGTGCTATATTGACACTAAACTCGAATCACCAGTTTTTTCTTTTCTTCCCTGTCAAACTTTTGTCTATTTTGTACTTTACATGTCGTTTTGCTCTCTGAATACATTTTGAATCTTGATAGCCTTGCTAGCATCAGAGCACTCGTTTCATTATCGTTCCCAATGGAGTCAGATTCACACACCTACAGATATTTTGATAGCAGAAAAAGCACAATGATGGCTCCCGTCCAGCAATTAACGCAATGCAATGCAGCAATTATTACCTACTGTACACCTATGTTGTGTCAAAAAGGCCTATTCAACTTTAGATTCACTCCACATTCCCCCATCATAGTCATACTAGTCGTAGTAACAGTAATAGTGTTTGTCTAACCTGCAATATCACACATCTCTGCGTCAGTGGCGTTTTTCAGAGCCTCTTCCAGCTCCGGCTCCAGGATCACCTGCTCGTGCTTGGGGATCTCCGGTGGTTTCTTGGGCACGAAGGCCCTTCCTGGAGATAGAAAGAAAGAATAGATGAGTTAAGAAAAAAAGGTAGAGGGGCAATCAGAGATGAGAAGGAAGAGAACATTTTGAAAATAGATGGCAGACAGAAAGAAGGGAAAGAAGAGGATATGGACAGAGCCAAGTAGGAGGAGAGAAAAAGAGTCAGACAGTGTGTACGTTTGTGTGTATTTATGCATCAGTCTGCAAACCAAATTTCCCAACATTTTTTTTTTTTTTATCTTAATTAAGTTTCTGGAGTCTGAATGTTTTAAACCGTAAATGTGTAATGTGTTTTGGTAAAAGCTCTGTTTGGATCATGTTTCCCAAAACACGAGTAAGCCAGGGCTTATCACGGATTTGTGGACCAACTCTAATAAACACAGTTTTCCACTGGGGCCTAGATTGTGCTTTCTTATCTTTTCCTTTGTGCTTTTCTCATTCATCTTCACAATTTCAGTTGTGAATCACAGCAAAGATTTTAGACAGGACATAGATATGCCTGTTGTATTATTGGTTTCCATTTATTAGATGAGTTGCACAGGACCTACAGTACAAATATTCTCAGCTAAATGATTTCCTGGTGTAGGTCCGGACATGTCAGCCTGTGGGACTATGATGGAAATGGCCCCAAAACTCAGTGAGCTGCAAAAAACCCCACACAGACCTGAAACTAAGAGCCTGAGCTGCTGTGCAGTGGTGCATCGCAGAGTACAAAAGTGGGGAAAAAAAGTCTATGGAGATTTAGGGCTTCGCATGAACTGTGTGTGAAGATGTCAAGAGCTATTGTAACCATGCTATATATCCAGTATATGTGGTATTATGTAAGCTCTGCTGATGTTTTACAATGCAGAGTGTGGTCTGTGCAAAAAACTGGGGGGAATATCTCCTCTTCCAGGATAATGTGATGGAGACACAAGCAGCAGCTTTTACTGTTTAAACATCGATCCTTCATTGTCTGAAGGATGTCTAGTGTTGGGGATGTCATACGCTGACATGTTGGAGCTCTAATTTGTTGTTTATAATTACAAGAGAATTATTTTTTTTCTGACTGATGACTTAAATTGAATATTTTGTGGCCGTGTGTCTACCAGAGTTCCTCAGACAGGACGCCTGCTCCCCCACCTTTCTTCTCCCCAGTGAAGGGCACCAGGTCCTGCCTGTCCTCGTGCTCCAGGGCCTCCTTCTCCAAGTGCTGCTGCAGGGCGTCACGGTCAAATGGACCCGTTGGGCTCTTCTTCGTCTGGTCACGCTGCCGGAAGCCAGCAGGCAGCATGGCATTCTGGGAGAACAAGAGGTCAAATGTTATGCTGATGTGACATTAAGACTAGAGAACATGAGAGAATGGATTCATTGTTATTTCAGTGGATGGACTGAGTGATCTGCTACAGTCAGGTAGTGCATCCCTTTCAAAATGTGTGTACAACATTTTCATTGTTTAAATACTGATTGTACCTTTAATTTGCTTGATGCATCAATACCCACAAGGCATGAATGAAAGTGAAATTATTTTCCAATTTATGAACATCTTCACTAATTTCCCTGATTTTTCTTCCTTCCAGCAGCAAATGTGTCCCACAATGGAGAGCCTTGTGACCTTACATAAGTCAGGTGAGAGTATGCATGAACCCTACAAATGTTTTTTAAATTTAAAATGAAAACTGAGAAGGAACCATGAAAAAACACACACATATCTGTTACTAAGATATGTGCAAGAACATTAAAATCTAAAATGTAATGATCTTCAGTCTGTTCATTTACTTGGTTGTTTTCAAAAGAAATAAAGGCCTGAAGCATTTTCTTTTATTATTTCAATTTGGGAACGTTTGTTATGGCAACACTTGCTTTTACTGCGGGGACGCTTGATTTCATACTTCAATTGATCTTTGGCCCTTGTTCTCTTGCTGCTCACTTCTTGTATGTAGCGCATTTAATCACTGGTGGGCTCACTGAAGGAAAGACATTGCAATAAAGTGGAAGTGAATGTGCCTCTCATCTTTGACGTCCTGTATCCTGCAGGTTTTTGTTTTGCTGACAGTTAACAAGCTACACCTGGTGTCAGGTAGATACAGACCACACTGATTAACTACCTGGGGGAACTAAAACCTGAGGGACTTTTGGGCCTCAAGGAACCAGATCTGACCACCAAGGTTTTGCAGCAATTAAAGAAAGTGATCAGGAGCCGACCACTTGACAGGTTAAGACAAATCACGTGTTTCCTCGTACCTCGGGGTCCAACTCCTGCAGCTCACTGTCCAGCCGATCCAGCTCTTCGGCACTGAGGCCCTTGAGGATGGCATCCTCGTCGATGTCCCTGGGGTCCGACATGGCTCCTGAGGCTCCGGCTCACATACACACACACTCACGCATACACACCGCTGCACACCCCTGGGCGAGAGGGCACTGTGAGAGAAGGGGGTGAGAGAGGGGGGTTGAATCATAGTGAGGGTCTGTCAGGGCTCCAGGGGGTCCCCTGCACCGCACTTTGGGAACCACTGTCCTTGCCAAACTGTTTCATGATCTTCATTGAGCTTATCGGCTGCCCTATCCAGAGCACTTCAATAATGCGATGATGATAATAATAGATGCATTTCCAATAATAAATCTGCAATACTCAGGAGGGCCGAGTCTTTATAAATATGATGCAGCAGCCTCCAGGTCACACGCTTACATAAGCTTCATTTTCACCTTAAAACACACAAGAGGTGAATAACCACCCACGGATGCCCTGCAGTTTGAAAGGCGAAGCGGTAGAGCGTGGCAGAGAAGTGAAAGAGAGCGAGGGAGAACAAAGTCTTTGTAAGTCTAAACTCTTAGCCCACCACACAGAAACTAAGAATAGCAGAATGGAGAGAGGAGACGGGCGGAAAGTGCAATCCCTTATTTATCATTGACAGACACTCGTTCATACAGTAGTGGACACACCCAAACATATCTGCACCCAGTGATGAAAAGGCACAGACACACAAACACATGACGACAAACAAGTCTCCGATACAGCACAGAGCAGCACGTTCAAACTACACAGCAAACTAGGCAATACCACAACAATAACTGGGTCAAAGTATGAGTAATGCAGCTATGGGGTTTGTGAGGTCCAGTGTTTTCATTTTCAGTCCAAATTTCATCCCAACTTGGCCAGAGAAGAAAACCCACCACAGTCCAGGTCACAGAATGTGGTTTCATTCAGCCAGTCTGCTTGTGTAATGTCAGAAACCATTAACATCTGCGATCTGTGATGGCAACAAGAGTTCAAGTATGTTACAGCAGGCAGCTTTCTGCATAAGTATATAATCACGTTTATGCTCAGGGATTAATTAAAGCGATCTTTGGTGATGAAGGCCATTATTAACTTTCATAAAATGTTAATACACTGCTGTATTAAATACTGTAATGTTAAAGTCCAACTGAAATCACAATTAGTCTTCCCTCTTTCCAGTCAAAAGTATGTCCAAGTGATTTTTAAATAATTTACTGTTAATATTTTTTTATTATTGAATGGAATAAAAAAAGGTCTTTGGAGATGCATGTATCAGAAATGATTTAATTAGCCAGAAGCTCTCAGTCTACATGGACAGAGACGCATCGCCTTTCTGAATGGTGAATGCACAGACAGCAGGCGCTGAAATGAACCCAAAAAATATTAAATAAATATAATTTATGCTATGTAATTTAATTTCCGTTGAACTTTAAAGGGAAGATTTACACTGCAACAGAATTTACTTTGTGCTATTCCAATGATTCTGCACGTTAAAGTTAATGTATATGAACATATACATTAAATAAAATCAATCTAAGCTTGATATGAAAGCATCAAGACTGATGACGTTTTTCTAAGATGATCCACTGACACTGGATTAGTGACCGCCGGCTATGTGAGTCCGAAGTTTTGTTTGAAATTTTCCATTCAAATTAAGTTTTGGATGTAAGGCTTCCAGATGTTAATCAGGACTACAACCTGTCCCTCTGCTGTACTAATATAATAGAGATAACAAACTTGAGTACTGCTTTATTGTTTACTTTTTCTCTTGAAATTATATATGTTGCGTACTTTGTGTTCCAAGACAAAAGTAAAGATTGAAAAGTTGGTGTTTAAAACCAGAATGTCAATGAGTGGCTGGTATTGACCCCGCTGCAAATACAGTATTTCCGCCAGGGTCAAGTAAATACTGCAGCTCTTTTAACGGTAAGGTAGAGCGGGTCGTCCATTATTCCCAGGGTTGGTGGCAAAGTGTCCTAAGTTGCTCTCGATGGAGGCCGGCACCTTGCATGGCCATCGGTGTGTGAATGGGTGAATGAGACCAATCTGTAAAGCGCTTTTGGGAAACGGTTGAAAAAGTGCATTTACCATTTAATACGGAACTGAATGTAATGTAGAACTGAGTCAAGATAACACGTGTTTGTTTGTGTAAATTTGGCGTGTTTGTGGTGTCAATGGATCAAGTTCCTGTACAAAGTCAAGGACTCAGACAGCAGAGCATGAAGCCAAATGATCAGGTTTCCTTGACAACAGCACAGACGCTTGGTCGCCATGGAAACTGAACTAGAAAGTTGCATTGGTCTCAAATTCTTAAATAGTTTTTTGTTGTTTTTTACGGTCTACACTTGTTTGTTCTTATTATCTTATCATGAAGCACTTTGAGCTGCACTAACCCGTATGAAAGGTGCTATACAAATTCAGTTTGATTAGATTTGATTTGATATGTTAAGACCTTGCAGTTACTTGGAGATTTTGGACATTTTATTCTACTCTGTTCTGTGTACCTGGCATTGCCTTACTCCGGTGACACCAAAACTATGTGACCATAACCTTGTTCTTCTCAAGGTAACGCCTGGTTGGTTGGAGTCACTGATCAGATTTCACTTTATTAGAGAGGACACACACACACACAGACTCAGAATACACACTTGGTGTGACTGTCTGTACCCACATGGACACACATCATATGGCTGATCAATCAAAGAATGACAACTTGGTGTGTGCCATCTGCAGTATTTTTCTCTGAGCTTAAAATGTAGATTAAAAAACGCTTTATTGTGAATTTATATATGAGACCTTTGCAATCCTCACTCACTTTATGTTTTTTGTATACTTATCTAAAGGTATATTAACCAAGACAATATAACAATTACTTTGTTAGAATTCAACAAATAAGACTAAGACTCAATTGGGATGTGAATTGTTTTATTTTGGTTTAAATTATCAGGAGCAACACTCTGATTTTAACAATTTCTAAATTAAACATCTTAGGTCACATAAGCAGAAAAAATCTGAATTACTGTGTCATGGCTCCTTTGCTCCAATGCAGTTCAAACAGCAGATCAACTTATATAAACCACAGAAATGCAAAGCTTGGCATAGATATGATACGAGCATGCAAGCTCTGCAAAATCTTCTTTTAAATAACTAAAACGGTAAAAGCAGCCGTTAAAACGTGTTCCTGTATGCCTGGCCTCTAATGCTTTAGTAAAGCCAGTGACACAAACACCAGATCACACAGCCGAGTGTCGAGGAAGATGGAGGAGGATTTAAAGGATGAGGGGAAGGAGGCTGCAGCTCAAAGGACCAGGTGGAGGATAAAACTACCTAGACTCACCTTTTTATCTGAGATAAAAGGTTTCACTACAAAGGCTACTGTAGTAAAAACCTTTTAACCACCTTCAAGCTAAAAAGAAACAGCGTCTTTTCAGTCAGATTTCTCAACTCTCTGCATAACCTTCATGATTATAATATATTACCAAAGAATGATCCGATGGTATACTAGTATAATTTGTGTATTTTTATAATGCTGTTAGTGAATGTGTTAGCTGGAGGTTCACTGTTCTGTGGTTGACCTCTGACCTTCCTGTTTTATTTATTATTCATTAAATTACACCAGTCAGACTCTGATGGTCTGCTGTACATTATAGTAAAGCATCAAATGATATAATTTATATGAAAAAATTGTATTTCTACGGTTGTTTATCATGCTAAGATTTCTAAATTAGATTAATTTTTGGGGGCCAAGTGGTTATAGGTGGTTGTGTGAATAAAAAAAAAATCAAGAGAAGTTCAACTAGTGCAGAAGACTGAGGCTGTGGGTCATATTACAGCACAAGCAAACTTCCTAGGACCAGACTGATGTACCAGTTTGCTGATCTTATCAAATCAATAGCCTTTTATAAATGATTACATATCAACCAGTCAATATCGTTTACTGTAAGTATGGAGGAGAAAAGAACCTGGATAACCTGACCTGAGATTTTACTCTTTGCACATTTGAATTATCAATTTAATAGTTCTATTTTGCTTTGTGTAAATTACTAAACTCTCCATTTTCAGGCAGTATTGTGTCTCAAATCTAAGCCATTTTGGCATGGAAATGTTAAAAATGAGTAATTCTCAACATCAGCTAGACCATAAACTTTTCCTTTGTAACGGTTTCTCAGTGTTTTTTTCGGTATTTAATAGAGCAGTCTGTGACTTAAGAAGTAAATGCAACCCAGGGCTCCATCCAAACAAGACTCATGTGATTTGCCTGCAGTCAAGCCTTTGAGCCTCGCTTATTGTTGAGTTAAATACATGGCTGTTTTGTGACACTTGAGCTAAGAGTGAGGGCTCAGACGCCACTGCGTACCAGCAACCTGCCAGTTAAGGAACTGAAGAACGTATTACTTTAAAAGACACAGTTGTAGAAAGAGATCATACCGACTTTGGTTTGGGGGTCTTATAACAATACATTTCCTCCTCTAGCATTGTACAGAGTACAACAAATCCAGATCAGATCAAGATCATCAGAGGCACTCTGGTAAGCGAAACAAACAGCCAGACCCAACATTGTGTTATCATTTGTTTTGACATTTAATTTGGCACGTTCCACATGCCAGGAAGCCTCCGACCACACTGGAAACTGGACATTTGTGAATGTGCATCTGTCCCCAGCAGTCCCAGGAAGGTTTCGATACGAACCAAAACAAACTGGGAGTGGTGGCTGTCACCTGCCACTGCCAGCTGGCTCCGGACATTTCTTTTTCCAGCTCAAATCTCAGCCATCTCCTGCACCTGCAGTTGCCGTCTTTCATTAGAGCCGTGACATTAGCTAAACATGGTTATAAATGTATGTCTACATTTTATTGGGGTTTGATTAATGACAGCTAGTGTACATTATCTTTAAATATTCAAGCCCCATCTGAAAGTGTGCCAAGTCTGGATTTCCCCTCATGTGACACGGGTCTCTAAACGGTGTCAACACCAGAAAAAAAGCTCATGGAGTCACATTTCTTCAATTCTGACCAGGAACAACTTGCACACATTTGGATCCAGAGACATGTTACCTATGTGTGACGCTTCTTAACAAGTCAGGACAGAGTTTCTCATCATTACCACAACAGTGAGTAAATCCTTTTAGCATTCTCCTGATGTGAATGTCATGATTACAACTATCTGAGTCAACAACGCACAAGAAAGGACAGAGAACCAAACAGCCAGCCTCAATTCAAAGAAAACCTCATACGGTAACTAAAATGTGTTTAAACCAAAGTTGGGCAAAATGAATAGGCTACTGAATTAATACTGAGAGGCTTTAGTCAGAGACTTATTTTAGTCAGTGGTGAGTGGGAGTTTTTGTACAAAAATAGAGACCAGCCTAATAAATGTAAAGCTAGGGCTGCAACGAATTATTAATCCATCAGTTGACATCATCCAGTGGCTTTAATTCTTTTGTCTGTAACAACAAAAAACAATGTTAGAGCTTAAACTCAAAAGTTTGACCAGATGGACTACATGTTTAGTATTTCTCAAAACAGCGACCTGAATGTTTTATTCATCGCTCTTTACTAATAAAAGATTCAATGTTACGATGTCACTGCACAGAGGCTCAAACAGTTCAAAGGTTTATTGCAGGCTTCCTAGTAGGTGCAGGCAGGCAGGCAAACAAGAAGGTAAGTCCAGATTTGGGAAAACACAGAAGAAATACATCCAGGACAGGGACAGGGGAACAAAGCACACAGAACACATCCAACGACCCAGCATGGGCCCGGTATAAATAAGAGGCTAACGAGGGAATCAGGGGCAGGTGTGTAATGCGGAACAGGTGTAGACAATCAAGGACAGAGACACAGGGCAGGAACACACTGGAAAAAATAAATAAATATATATAGAATAAAACAGGAACCAGACACAAACTAACGGGACATAACATTCAATGCAATCCCATATTGTGTTGTATATTATACATGTAAAAATTTGTCAGTGATGATGCAAAATAATGATTAATAAGTGTCTGTAATCTCAATTTGAAGCTCTCTATAGAGTAAACTACTTAGTGTCTATTATATACGGAGAAGTGAATGAGTGGACAAGACAGAAACTGGGACACAGCCCTCGACATTCCACCTGAGCAGGTGAATAACTGAAAACACCTGTGCAGGTTTGCAGGGCCTTTAAAGCAGTTGGTGTCCTGATGTCCTAAACATGGTGACGAATGACATTAGAAGAATAACTCCATTAACATAAAAGTGGTGCATCACTATTGGCCGACTGAGCACATCCATTCGGTCGAAGTTGAAACAAAGGTGAACTCTGACCTGCCAGTCCACCGGAGCCGGTTGAGGTGTAACTGGGCTCCATGATCAAAAATTACAGCTAACATGTCAGAAAATCTCACGGAGTAGATGTTTTCTCCAACACGATCTAAAGCAGCTGTTGATTATTGGCACCAATTTTGTCCTTCCATCTCCAACCATCTGTTAAGTTTCTCCAAGCATGTGCACGAGCACTTTGGTCACAGCAGTAAAAGTATTCAGAGATTTCACGGCTTGGGCTTCAGTGATTGAGTTGCCTAAATGTTCGTGGAGTCATTGGAAGATCACACTGACTGGAGCTTCTTGATTTCGTAGGAGAGTTTTGTGGAAGTCTGGGGGAAAAATGCACATATTCTGGAGATACATGGAGTAAAACCATGATTCTCTGCATGCGCGCTTGTACAATTTCATCCATTAAGGAGCTCCAGTAACTCTACGTTAAAAGCACTGCATTGAGACAAGCAGCAGTGGGGAGTTACCGTGTGTTTTATAAGTCAAAGACCATTACAAGGGTTTAGATTTCACAGTGACAAAGGTTATACACTCATAAATGCCCCAGAATGATTTACACTCCGCTTCTGTGCCAGGGCGTTTGTTCTTACTGGAGCAGAAAATAAACTTTGATGTCATTTCTCTCAGTTTCACTGCGTTTGTGTTTTTTTGTTGGGTAGAGGTCTATTTTATGTGTAATGGTAGCTGAAGTGGAAAGGTTTTTTGTTTGTTTTAAATGGCCATTCTGCCACCGGCAGCTGAGAAGATTTGTCACCATCCGCAGGCCGCCTTCTCCACGACTTACCGCCCAAGTGTAACATTCCCAATCTGCCCTCAGCTTAATTATAGCTTCTCAAGTCAGCTACTTCCAGCCGTGTGAATCCTACCCGGCTTGGGTTGCTCCTTCAGACTGTATGGGAGCACCATTCTGAGGTCCAGACAACAACTTGGCTACATAGGTTTTGCTTTAGTTTAAAAGTTTAATTTAGTGTTTTTTAACAATTTGTAACTGCTGCAGAGCACTGATGCAGATATTCATAAAGAAGCAACAAGTGGAATTATTTTTAAAGACACGTTTGGTTTTCAAGTGATGTAGCCTCTTAAAAGAGGCATCTTTGTCAGAGAAACAACTTTTTCACACTGTAACTGAGCTGAATCTGCAGTAAAGTCATATCTACATAAAGAGCATGGCCCCCACTTCACCTTTTACCACAATTAAGGCATCAGTCCCCAAAAGATCATTGAATCCAGTGACAGATACACAGATGTCAAACACTAATGGATGTTAACTGGAGGGGGTGTGCAGGCAGTGGGCAAACTTTATCCTCCTTCCCAGTTTCAAACTCTGAGACAACATCTCCAAATCCCCTGTGACAAATTAACTGCACAGCGATGGACAGCTATTGGATGGCTTAACCCCCCTCCACATACCATACTGATAGCTTCATTTTCGCGAAAGTATTTCAGTTTTCAGCTGACCCTCTGCAGAAGCCTCCAACGAGGTGGCACAAGTTGAGAGTTTCAGCCTGAAAACTCATGTCAGCATCAAAATAAAATCAAATCCAGTTGAGCATTAAGTCAACAAACTTCTGCAAAGAAACGTCAGATTTTTGTGCACCATGTCACCCATTCATGCTGCAGCTTTTTCCCCAATCTCAGAAACAAATCCACAGTCTTACACATGATGAGGCTCTGGTTTAAGGAAGTGAAGCCCCCCCAAATAGGCAATCCAGAGAGGATCTCCCCCCAAAAACACACACAGAGCGACAGAGACAAGAAGCAAGCAGCCTCACACCTACCTTCACAGAGGCACAGTGCTGAAGCCCCTCGGCAAGGCAGAGCCTACAGTTGGAAACCTGAGAAAGTTGTTTCTCTTTTTTCTGTCCCCCTTTCTCTCTCTCCCTCTCTCCCTCTCTCTCTCACTCTACACCCCTCTCTCTCTCTTGTGTGTCAGGCTTCAAGGCTGCTATGCTGAGACAGGCATACTGATGGCAGCAGAAGTCAGCATTTTATTATTTTGGCTGTGAGAGAGTGGAGGGGGGTGGCAGAGAGTCATATATAGAGAGAGAGAGGGAGAAGTGGGGCATGAACTCATGCTCATCAGTCATTCAATTAAAACTGAGTGAAGTCAGAGTCAGACAGAGAAGGGCTGACATCTAGTGGTTTGAGTTGAGCTGTACCATCTCAAACTCTCTGCACCTCTGTTGCTTTTTAACAACAAAAAAAACATTTTTTTATTGTTCTTTTATTGTAAATTTCATGAATATTTGCTTTTATGTAAAACACTTTGTGATGCATTTCATGCATGGATTGTGCTATAGAAACCAGGTTTAATATTATCACTATTTTTGCATTATTATATCAATATTTTGCATTATCACACATTATTGTGAGTCTCAGCTTCTTTTACTGCTGGATGTGTAAATTGGGTTGCACCAGTTTCAAAACATAGCCTAGCGTAGCCTGTGTGTTACATGGAGATTTACACATCACTTACAGATAATTAAAACAGCTTGCGCCATAAAATCTAGTTGTATAGATTAGAGATTACCCAGTAACTGCCAAGTGTAATTTAGCTGAGCTAGATTGAAGAGGATAATAATCGTGTCCTGACCATGATTGACATGACCCAGAATTGACTGAATTGCTGTTTAATATTTTTGTAAACTGGGAAGATTTTAAATTACTCCACACACACATATACATATCTCAAATTACAATTTCTGATCACCTTAAAACTAAGTGACACTCGCTTGGTTAGCATAATCGTATCTTTCCCATTCATACTGAAGGATTGGAAGTGAATGTATTATAAAATTTGCCCCCTAAAACTGTTTCAATTGGGAGTTATGTTACAGCTTGTGATGCTACAGTGACTTTTTATTTACATAGTTGATTGGTAAGTCTCAATTTACACATTAGGTTACTTCAGTCTTTACTAGAAGCAGAGTTAGGATTTCTGGCACACCTTCACCTACTTCCAAGGTGCATGGAGAAGGGCAAAAGTCTGAAGAGGTCAAAACTCCAGCAACAGTCTGACAATAAACTTGTTCTGTATGCTACAAGTGTTGCTGGAGTTTTAACCTCCTTTGTCTTTACTAGCCAAGACATTTCAAAAGTTGGATGAAATGGTGGAACCTGATTTAGTAAAGTACAGGCAGACCAACAAGAAGGTAAGTCCAGATTTGGGAAAACACAAAAGTACAAGAAATAGGAACACAAAAACAACACACAACGAACACATCTAACACAGGACAATGACTCAACAGGGAGCAAAGGAAAAGGACCGGTATAAATAGGGAAGAGACTGACGAGGGAATCAGGGGCAGGTGTGCGAAATGAAGCAGGTGAGGCCAATCAACAGACAATCAAGACTAGGGGCGACACGATGGCAGGAACACACTGGAAACAAGAAAGACAAGACTTCAAAATAAAACAGGAAACCAAACAAAGACTAACGGATCATAACAATAATGGATTTACAAATAGATATTCAGCTTAAAGGGTTGCTAAAACATATCCTCTTCTTTGTTTCTTTAAACACCCTTTTCACCTCAACTCTTCCTTCCTCTCAAAGGTTTCATCTCTCATTCATTCTTAGTAATACTTTGCTCTGTGGTCTACTTTCTAATTCCCTTTATTGTGTTTTCTGAGTTTCTTCTCCACAGTTCTTTCACCACTTTGTCTTACTTGACTACTTCCTTGTCATTTAACACTTCAGTCAGTCGTTCCTCCTCTTATTTCTCCTCTTTTGTCATTTAAGTTTTGAATGAAATACTCAGTTCAGTTATTATTGATGCATGTATGTCCACTCTCCTCTCTCATAACATAACAAGTCCCAAAGTCTTTAATTTCTCAAATTTTATTTCATTTTTTGAATTTGAGACAATGTAGTAAAACTCCCTGGTTTGTCATTTAACAAGTACAAGACAATAAATTCCCCCCGGTGTGAAAATGACTGACTACTTCACATCAGCAAAGCCTCCATTATAATTCCCCTGCATTCCCTGAACAACCCTTTAGTAAATACATAAAAAGAGTGATTTTTTTTTTTTTTTGCGGTTTGAAGGCCATGTTTAGGATTCTGTTCCTTATTTTCAATTTACAAGAAATTGTGAATACATCATCATAGATTTCCAAACCACAAATGTTCCAAATGTTCCACCACTAGATGGCAGCAGATAGACACTAACAATGTACAAACAGCAGCTCTGAAGTTCTTATGAAATCATTGCCTTCAAACAGGCAACATGTGTTTTGACTGTACAATGCCCTCCAGTGTTTGGCAATTGGGCTATGAATGAGCCACAGGGCAGCATGAGAAAAACAAGACATGCAATGAGCAATAGTGAGCTCATTATTGGGGGAATAAATCTATAATTTTGTTAAAAAACACTATTGTATTGATGAAGTGGTTCTGGTAGACTTCTTCTGATTCTATTCACCAAAATAATTTCAACTTGTTATTAGTATAACAGTGACAGATGTCTATTTATAAAATAGCCAGAGAGAATTGTGCAAACTCAAAGAAGGTACAGAATGTGCTCTTGGTTGCAGACTGGTTTGTTTACACCCTGACCAAACCCTCAAGCTTATTACAAAATGCCATTCATCTCTTTGATTCCTTACAGATGCTTCACATACATCTTAGTGGAACTACAGCTTCGCGTGAATGCTACCTGACTGCATTCTGCTGTCAGTATCACTCTTTATTACACAGTACCATAGAGATAGTCGTGGCAACAACAAACAAATGTGTGCTCAGCATTCACTCATTTTCATTTTCTAGCAGTGGGTATAATACGCGCAATCCAATATGAGTGTGAGTGGAAAAACACCTGAGTTCTCACACTGATTGTACTTTTTATTTAGTCATATAAGCACTTACTTTATGTGTCCAGTTTCTCTGTTTTTGCAAGTCTGCACATTCCCTCTCAACGTCCTGATGTGATCTGTTGCACCTGTAGCCTTTACATGTGAATGATACAGGTACTTTCTTAAAGGGTTTTGTTCATCCAAAACATGGGAAATGGGTTTCAATTACAGCAAAAGCATGAAAGAAATTAGCAAAGAAAACATGCAAATGCAGATGCTTCCAGGACACAAAGATGATATGAACCATATGCTATGGCCTCCATGTATATATATGTATATTCTCAATTATCCCCCGCAGATAGTTTTATCCACTGAGGATTTGATTAATCTATTTTGCTTCCACACCAATGCAATTGAGGTGAATATAATAAAGTTTGTGCTGCTCAGAATATTGTAAAATGGAATTTAAATATAAATTCATGTGAATAATTAATAAAATATATCAAAAGTAATGTGTCCAAAAACAAAGTCCAGGTTACTCTGGATAATCCCCTGACCTCACTTTTTTTGTTGGAACTATTTTCTACCAAAGAAATAGTCTCTATGAAAAGTGATTCTCCACAGTAAACACAAAGACATGTTTCCCTTGCTTTGACCACCACAAATGAACCTCCGCTCACCTCAGCTGTATAGTTTCAGAGAAAAATACCTCAAAATCTCGGAACATAAAACCAAAACTATCTGCATTTCTTGACACCAATGACCTTTAAAACTGATAATTTCCCCTTAAATTTCCTCTAAAGTTTCATGAAACTGTATGACAACATCCTCTTTTGTACCTTTGGCTTGACACAACACCTCACTGGAGCGAAATGACTTTTACACGGAGCGAAACATTCAAACCTAACATGCTACATTTTCATTATCAAATGACACGACATGCATAATTCTATATTAATTTACCTGTAACCTTTACAAACTTTGGATACAATTTAAAACAAAGTCATAAGGTTTGAACAATGCTTGGTATATAAAGATGCATGAAACCACCGGTGAGGCATGATCTATGAGGGGAAATTGTTTCAAAATGTAATATTTTGTAAGGACATCTAATACAATTTATTGTCAATACAATCTACATTGTTTTATAGCAGTGGTGTTATCAAAGTCTTATTGTGTTGAACTATGTTGTTCCCCATTAAGGTCAGCTTCCTCTTACTCCCATTTTCAGTTTGACTCAAAATGTAAAAACTGAATATGTTTTTTCACTGATTGTCCAAAAGAACTCGATCAATACTCAAAATTTCCAGACGTCACAGTAAGACCACCAGAATTTGGTACCAGAAAATACACGTTTGTCTGCATGCGGTGTGTGTGTGTCGCACATGTGGGTTGTGTGCAGGTGTTTCCAGTTAATGACTCACTACAGGGCGGGGGAAGTGCGAGCCAGCTTAGAAATTCAGTAAGAAACATTCAGTAAGATCGAGAGAGAAAGTGTGAGATCGAGAGACAGAAGGACAAATGTACAGGCAGGAGGCTGAGCGCAGTCCTTACACAGTCTGGACCAATCAAATTAAAAGGAAAAGCAACCATTGGGCATCTACTACAAAAACTGAAAGTACACTTCAATGCTATTTAGCGCTGTAGAGACAGGACTGAGTGGCAGATTACCCGACCAACCAGAAACTGATAAGCACATGAATTGAATACAGTCTGAGTGAGTTACCACAGTCTGGCCATTGTGACTGGCCAACACAAACAAATGTGGCAACCCAGAAAAACACAGACTGCGTCAGTTCTGCTGATGTAGAAACACTTCCTGCTGCGCTGCAGCTTGTAGAAACACATGAACTGAGTTGTTCTTTAATCAAAATAAAACTCAAATACCAAGAGTTGGACACTCTGTCAGACCAAAACATAATTCATAATGGGACGAAATTATGTCACAGCCTGAAGGAAAATCAGTTCTTTCAAAACCAAACTCATCATTTCAACATTTTAGGAAACAGAGAGAGATATAACGGGTTAATTAGTGAGCTTTAGAGGTGTTAGTATGCTCACTTTTGAACCTTTGGGCAGAGCCAGGCGAGCTGTTTCTCCCCCTTTCTTCTCTTTATGCTAAGCTATGCTAACGTGCTGCTGGCTAACGGACAGAGAGTGGGATCGATCTTCTTCATGTAACTCTCAGCAAGATATGTCAAACTATTCTTTTAAGCTATTCTTTTATTTATTTTGTTTTTAATGATTTGAAGGCAATGATGTGCAGTGGTTGTACTGTATAGTGCATGCACTGTACATTTTCTTACATTCTGAATTATTACACGTATATCGTAAACCTCTTTTGACCTGCTTTGGAAATACTGTACCTATGTTTAATATGGTTATGTCAATTAAGCAAATTTAAATTTGAATTTGAAGGAGGAGGAGGCGAGGCGGGGTTCTCCCAGTTGAACAGGAAGCCAGAGGGGGCTCTCCCCTTATATTCAAACACAAGAGTCTCTGGGGAACGAGACCAAATCAACAACAAAGACTCTATTTCTTTCTCTTCTCCAAATCTGCTTTTGCTCTTCTGTCAGTCACACACCACAGCATTGATTCCTCTCACATGCACCCTCAGACTGGAAACTGGATGTCATACGTATCATACATATGTGCTTCCCCATTGAAATGGGGAAATACATAAATGGATTTCCTGTAAAATTCATCAGAATTTGGATTTTCCACCACTAGAGGGGGTACATGATGTTTGTCAAACCACCAGACAAAAGACCTTTGTCTTATGAAGAATGCAGGCCGTCCTCCAGCTTCTCCTTTGTGTGTGTGTGTGTGTGTGTGTGTGTGTGTGGGTGGGTATTACGAGCGCAACGTGATCACAGCAGGAGTACATTTGCCCGTGTTGACAGCAAACACAAGCCCTGTCCTTCACTTTGTGTTCACGACGTTCCCAGTGGAGAAGTTTTCATCCTGCAAACACCACACACTGAGTGAATATCAAACAGACCACATGAGAAACATTCCACTGTGTCAGACTGTACTGAGACTAATTCAACCTCAAAGCTGGCCCAAACCTGTCTGGCGGAGTATTGTATGCCCTGTGGTAAGTCTCACAAGGTGTTGGCCCTCATTCTGTCTGCCAATGAGCACAAAACATAAAGGCATACAATCAGGATGCCTTGTTGCACAGTCATCTGTGAGGAAGTGCTCAGCTAACTCACTCACAATTAAATGGCATATAAATGTGGGCATTTAAATATAAGAGTTTGTACAGCGAGGAGTGCTGCTGGTGTGTCATACACTCATGTCGGATTTCAGGTTATAAACCAATTAAACTTAAATGTGGCAAAAGTTAAACTTGACTATAGCATAGGTTAGCTGAAGATAAGACGGGGCTAGATATGGCTACAGCAGATACAGCGCATATCTGAAAGGGCAAAGGTCTTCGTAAGACAGATTTACTGGCACTTGTACTTGCATGGTGATCACAGCGCAAGATCAGAGCGACACAAATGGGTGTTTTAGTTGCAGCGGTGAAAGAGGGTCTTTTACTTAAAGCTGCTGTAATAAATATTTTTATATTAGTATATATAATGATGATGAAATCCACAGAGAATTATCACTCAGCTTTGCAGCTCCTCTCAGCTCTACAGAGCTTTCAGTAGTTAAATGCATCATATGTTATAAACTGATCATAGGTAAAATCTTAATGTGGAAAGTCACTGCTAACTATAGCTTTCAGGTAAATGTATTGCAGTAAAAAATACAGTATTTGCCTCTGAAAAGCATAGAAAAGTATTTCAAAAATGTACTGAAGCACAATACTTTTGAATGTACTTTAGTTGTTAGAAATACTTCAAGGTAGAGTGGCAGCCATAAATAGAACAGCATTGTTGCAGTGACCTGTGTTAGTTGTAAGTTTATAGTCTAATCACACCCAGCGTGACTGTAAGGTATGGTCATACGTGGACAGCTATGTCAGCTACGTTGAGGTGTGGAAGCCTTGACCAATATGTTTCAGCTGATGCAATCAGGATGTTCTTTATTACCCTTTTGATGGCAAATTAAATGAAACACCACAGGTGCAAAGGTGAAGAGATAAAACACCATTCTTCCAAAGTTATTCCCTCGTTTGGCGATTTGATGATGGTGGTGGAGAGCGCTGTCTGACACACAACTTCAAAATCTCCTATAGGTGTTTATTTGGGTTGAGATCTGGTGACTTTGAAGGACACAGCATACGGTTTCGCAACTGTAGAGTTCAAAGGTGAAAAACAACTCTGACACAATCACCATTGTGTGAACAGTCAGAATGGGACATACTGATCACATCATACAGATACTATAGTAGAGAAATGTTATTGGGGGGGTGATTCTTGGTGATTCTTACTCAAGCGCCTGTAAGCACAGTAGTAGTTCCTCCGGTAGGGGTGTGAGCCTGTATTGTACAGGTCATGCATCATGGAAGAACACACTCAGCCGGATGACAATGACATCTCAGAGATGTGTTCTTGATGATGCTTCATTGTGTCATCCACCGAGTGTTTTACGTCATTACTGAGGAGCCTGTGTGATGTGTAAAGGCCCGTCGTGGTGTATCATGTTTGAGAAATACTATGTTTTCATGAGTTTCATGTAACAGAGCTGCTGAATAATTATAGAGTTCAAACAAAGCGCAATTCAGCCATATTAAGTATGACATGCAAAGTGTAGATGAGATATTCACTATAAAGAAAACTTAACATCACAATATTAAAACAACTTGTTCAAAACAATACAAAAACCAATCAAATGATATAAACCTACAAAGGATACACTGGCATAAAGTGATTGACTAAGGCTACAAATAGAGAAAAACCCAGTTCACACCAGAAAACACAGCAAAGTTTATCCACGCGTCCTCCCGAAACAGGCAGTGCAAAAGGCTTAGTGACATAGGGACTGCTCGCAGGGCTAGTTAGTGTAGCCTACTGTAGCTGGTGAGCTAACGGCTAACATGCTAGTGCTAGTCAGTCACAATAGCTTGCAGAGATTGTTCCTGTTTTCTTTGCACTGTGCCTTTTACTCCACACTGGCATTTTGTTCTCAGGATTTCACATCATTTTCATTAAATAAAGAGTTATTGAATGGGGGAATATCCATTCCCTCAAAGGTCAGCACTGTTGGTTATCAGCGCAAATTTGCGTGTCAAAGTTCAACAAAGTTGAGCTCAACGCAAAAGATTCACGCAGATTTACCCCCACTCCCCATGAGCAAACCAACTGATTGCAGTGATTCCCTTCAAATGAAGCGATTTCACCGCAAAATTACAATGTTTTAAATGCTGGTGTGAACGAACCTTACTGCTGTCTTGTCAATATCACAGATTGGTGGAACCAGCTGGACGCAAGTGGAAACTGTTTCAAATCAGGATTCAAATACTCAGAAATCTGACTTAGCTTCAGTGGACGACCAGCATAAAGCAAAAACATGTTAACCAACCCAGCTGGTTTTTGATGTTTTATGCCAAACAAAGGTGCAATTGCCATTTCAGCTTTAATAGAGACGTCTACTGAGAACTGCTCAATCCACTACAGCTGTAGACTTCAACAACAAGAGCTGAGTGGTTTTCTAACAGGTGCTACTCATGCACGTACTACACTGCATATACTATATGTAACCCTTGGGGACTTAAAACATCCAGGTCTGAACAGTGTAAACAATAATAACAATGACAAAAATAAAAAGATGTTAATGTCAATTGACAACAATGTTAAATATGTATCAAAAATATGTGTAGAAATATGGTGAACCTAGTAGGCTACAGTGGTTAAAAATGCTTCCTGAAGACTCACATGAGAACATTTCTTATTTCCTAGTTGGACTCTAATGCAGAAAAGTGTCTTTTTGTAAAAGAGACAATGTTCAACACACACACACACACACACACACCTTTCTTCTTGCTGACTCCAAAAAACTGTAATTGTGATTTCTGCCTCTAACAGATTGTTGAATGCTCCCTTTAAAATGTCGATCTCGTTAAGGAAAAGTACAACGTCCCAAGCCCAAACTGGCTCGTTGTCAGGTATTGTACTTTTAACGTAAAATATTCATTTTAAAGGGAGCATTCAACAATGTTGTGAGTCCTTGGGAGGCAGAAATCAGATGGGAACATCAGCTGGATCACAAAATTCATCATAATAAACATGAAGTTTGGCTCTAGATTATCACTGTCCATTATCTACATTGTTTAAGTCTGCATGCTGCCATTTGTCAGATTTCACTTTATTTTGTCATTTTACCAATGTGAACACAAGTAAAATGTCTACACTTGGTGCAGTCTTTTTTTTCTCCACATATTCTTTGAGGTGATTTTCCTGCAGTGTGATCTTCTTTTCGCTCTCTGGTTGAGACTATTAATTTAAAGGTGGCAAAGAGAGGGTGGTTTCCATCAAACAACAACTAAAAACAAAAACCACAAACAACTCCAACATATTAGAAGAAGAAAGAATTACTCTAAAAAGGAACAAAACCGCTCACGACAGACTTTAACAAACTTAACCACACAACAGAATCTAACACACTCAAACCACAAAATACTCTTTTAATATAAGCGGACATTTAAGTTTGGTCCAAGCGCTTGTGGCCTGATAAAGCTGAATGAGTGAAAAGCTGAATGGAGCCAGACAGGGGAAGCATGTGTGGCGTTCACGGTCACGTGGTGGATCGCGTTTCCTTTGTCTCGGTACCCCATGGCCTGCTTTGTCTGAACGAGGGGATCTGATTTCCCCTCGTCTTTGATGTCTCCTCCTCCCACGCTTCCACGCCTCCTCTCTTCAGTCTCTATTCCCCCTCCTCCCCCCTCATTTTCCAACACACTTGCCCTCCCACACAGCCACGCACACACACGTACACACAAACACTTGGCCTTGCCTTCTGCTTACCTGTGGAAACCCGACACAAGGCTGCATCTGGAGGTGAATGCATGGCCAAGAGCCTGAATACCTCATCGAATGACTGCATGTGGAAAAAATTCCGGACAAGATAGACAACACGCCAGGACCCAAAACTGAAGACGCCATCGGCTTTATGTCCAAACAGAACATATACTTTTAAGGAGCAGAAAGAGTACTGAAAACAAGTACTGTAAATTGTAAAGTACAATAGAACAAGAGATCTGTTAAATGTCACCATAAAAGGACCCATGTTGCATTTTCACCACGATTTATTGTTGAATGCACTTTGGTGCTGGAGTTAATAATATCTCGTTCTCAGTGAACTGAGGAATGACATTAAACAATCTTGAATTCCCAACCAGTTCCTCTCCAATTTTGGCAATGCTGAACTGAAGGTCATCCTTTCTGTGTCCAAAATCTTCCACACAGATTACCTTATAAGGGAAAAGAAGTTCAGATGGTACATATGAGGAGAATTACTGATTTCAGAATATAATCAATGTACATTCTTTATAGAAACAACTGTTCTACTTATAATTAGTTACTAGTTCATTAGTGTTGATGCTTCCGATGACTACCTCTGCTCTCAAACATCAGGGCCATTGCGTGAGTTCATGGACCTCGAGTGAGTAAAACAGGCAAGGGTCCCTCTGTTTTTTTAAAACTTTTTACCACCCACTGTTTTGCCCTTGGGATACTAGCACTATGTAGAACTTTGAAGGAGTTCTACTACTATAAACAGTTAAGTGATAATAAATTACATGTAACATACTGTATGTATCAGTAGATTAAACTATTGTCTTTTCAGCCCTTTTCAAAAAGAACACCCTGCAGTAAAAATAATCCAGACAAAATGCATCATAGAAAACCTTGAAAATATGGTGTCTTCCTGCCTTTAAAACTGTTGATTAATCCTCCAAAATATTACGTCTCAATTCATTGCAAGGGTCTAATGATTCTTTTAATTTAGGCCGACCAACCACAAAAGGTGGGTGGATGTTAAAGGGTTAAACACCTGTGCATTACATCCTTTAATTATATATCAAGTTGTCCAAACTTAAGGGGCCTTTAGGTCAGGGCTCATCTTTGGTGCAAGATAACAGCTTATTAGCATGTGGCCGGTTCCTTCAGTCATCAGTGCAATGTCTGTTGCATTTAGTGTTATATCTGAAATAGATATAGATTTTTTTTTCTATATTTGCCTTAGTTTTAAAGTTTATAATTGTGTCCTTTGATGAACATGGTAAGCATTATACCTGCTAAACATTAGCACGTGAGCATTGTCATTGTGAGCATGTTAGCATGCTGACATTAGCATTCAGCTCAAAGCAGTGCTGTGACTAAGCCTCACAGAGGCGCTAGCATGGCTGTGGACTCTTAGTTTTAACATCTTGTGGACATGTCTCTATCTAAGATAGATCCGTAAATTGAATCAAATCAATCAGTAAATCAATTCCAGATATCCATTAGTTAGAAAAAGGTAAACAAGGTTTTATATTATGTATTATACAGATATAGACTAGGCAAACCCAATGTAGAGACATTTTTCCAAAATTAATTCACACAGCTCTGGAAGTAAAACTTGATATGTAGAGCTTCATATGTTGAGAATGGTACTAATATATAATAAAAAATATATTCATTTGCTACAACATCACTACAAAGTCTATCCAGGACAAAATGCTACAGGCTTTAAACCAAAACTAAACAAGCCATCAGTCTTCAGTCGCCTTCACGCTGAACTTTTGCAAAGCATAATATTTACATTCAGCATGTGACCTAAATTTCCATATGGCCCATATGGGGGGATAATCCATCTTGACGATCACTGGCCATCTCCATCTAAATTTATGCCACAAAACAACATGTGGTATGTAAAGCATGCCTTTGATTGCATTGTTGTGGGGGCTTGTGCTGTCAGAGATGGCGGGGGCTCCACCCTGCCGGGGTCCGCCAGCCAGACTGCCGGGTCAGGGGGGCCTCTTCCCGCACACAGCCGTTTGTTTCATTATTAAGGCAGCGTCCTTCCTGCAGCCGGGCTGATGTCAGGGCCGAGGAATGTGGAAAACAGAGCACACTGGGGGGCCTTGTTCTCCCTCAGTGAATGGTACTTGGGCAGGAATCCAAACCACATGCCACACACACAGCCTGAGATGGAGCGAGGGGGCTGGGAAGGAGAGGGAGGTGGAGGACAGAGCAGAACAGACTGAAAACAGACTCTCTGGCAACCTGCGAGTAGTGTGAAGTAATTCTGGTGTAGGTTAACGGATGGTTAGACATTATTTTTATTTATTTATCTTTATTATATTGTTCCTGGATTATAGTTTTTTTTTGTACTTTTTACAGACGACGCTGATCGCAAGTCCAAGCATGACCACCCCATCAGTGGCGTAAGGTAGTTATGATGGGCCCCAGTGCACGCTAGTCGCTATTATGAAGCACACACACCAGCCTGCATATGTATATATAACATATAATATATAACACCCTCCCCCCCAAAAGAAAGCAATGATGGAGATGGATTTGCATATATAGCAAATGACACCATATTTAATTTAATGTGTGTTCTTCCTTCATATTTCCGACTCACAAGGGCCCATTCTCTTCCAACACATTGGAGGGTCCACTCTCCCTATGGGCCCCCCCACCCCAGGGGCCCCAGTGCAACCCCACTGCCTGCACTGTCTATATTTACGCCCCTGCACCCCATTTTCCTTTGAAATGTACTCTGTGCCAACTTTGCACGACAGTGTTTGGTCACCAACATATACACAGGGGTGTATATATAGTTAATGGATGGATGGATGCACAACTTTTTCTTTAAAATGTTTTTAAAACATTTATGTATATACAATATTTATTTGTATATCACATGCTTTCATGACATGAAAACAATGCAACAGTCACACCATGGTTGCTGGCAGTATATTGAACATTTCAGCTTTGTCTTATGTACTGAGATGATGATTTCTGTGAACATTATTACAACATTTTTAAAAACAGAATTAACTGTCAAACAGGAACTGAAAATGCCACAAACACACGGGCGTCATACTGATTGGTATACAATCTAAAAGCCATGAAATGATGATCACATTATCTTTTCTGCAGAATAAATGATAGGGATTGGGACTTCTTACAGAGGATAAATCATGGTACATGCCAGATCAAACAAAGCAGGCTGATTCAAAACGGGAAGAGAAAGAGAACATGAAAGTGAAAGGAGGGGACTGTTAAAAGAACAACAAAGAGCAGCCTCTGGCAAAACCCAGTGGTAACAGGCTTGGCGGGAAAATGTTCTTGGTCCAAGTTCAAATCATGCAAACAACAGAAAATGCTTGGGAAAGGCCTGCAAGCTGTACCAAAGCAGAAGTCAAACATGTCTTGTCATGATTCATGCAAACAAATGAGATCGTTTTCTAAAGAAAGATGAAAGTAAGAAAGGATAATGAAAATATGTAGATAAGGCATGTAGATAGATTAAGTTCATCAAAACAGACATTACAGAGGTTGCTGAGTCTACGTCAAAGAACTTGGGAGGCAGAAACATAATGATATCACATAATGAAATAATAAATCAACCAAAAAAACCCCAAAACATACAAATAACATACAGGTATGACTAAAGCCAAAAGAGAGTCAGGTTTTAGTGACACCTAGCAACCAGATTAATACAAAATAAAAAGCCTGACGTCTTCCTCATCAAATGTCTTCTGGGGTGTTGTCTTTTCATTATCTACTCAAAAAGACTCGGCTACACATCATCCTGCCTGGGACACAATGTTCACATTGAATTACACACTGATGAGACACAATGTCCTCACCCAGTCTTGGCGTGTCCCATGAACGTCCATTGCATTCCTGAAAAAGAACGTGTCACCACACATCTCTAGAGTTTCTCAACCTCTCGACTGATACACCAACAGGGACCTCAGAGGATTTCTAAGAATGATATTTCCTCATATTTGTCTTTAATTAGGAACAGTGGTTTAAAATTTGATTGATTCCTGTATACCTAGAGTTTTAGTGCTGAAAGGATCAGTCAGTTTGTCAAGTAAATGACAAAAATGTTGTCATTTACTTTATGAAGGCCTCTTGGTTTCTCATACACAGTACCATAGCATAAATTCTTAAATAAAAGCTAATATTAAAATAATGGTCACCACAGGAACAACTAAAGGCCAGTTAAGACAAACAAACAAACAGAACAAAACTTCTGCATACTGTACGTTTCCAGAGCATAACAATGCAGTTGTATGTCGTTTATTCAGCAATGAAACTCAATACTTCCTGCAGGTATTTCACATTAAAAGACTGCCAGGAATAGTGAGGGATTATGACCTTTGAGCTGCTGGAAGGCTTTTAATTTGAAACATCTGTGCAGGAAGTATTGAGTTTCATTGCTGAATAAACGACATACAACTGCATTGAAAGCAGCTGAAAATCTTATGACAGAATGACAAAGCAGAACTGATGCAAATGTAAAATGTACTCCATTACAAGTAAAAGTCCAGCATTCAAAATCTGACTTAAGTAAAAGTACATAAGTATTATCAGATAAATGTACTCAGGTATTATCAGATACATACATTTACTTAAAGTATGAAAGTACTTATTATGCAGAATGTTGTTGTTTTTTTACATTATTATGAGTATTATATTAATGTTTTATTATTACTGATGCCTTATCTTATATATCTTATATCTGTCTGCTCAGTAACTTGTAACTTTTGCTGACAAACAAATGCGGAAAAATTAATAATAATAAAAAAGTGAAGTAGAAGCATAAAGCAGCAAATCTATCTGAATACTGGAGTAAAGTACAAGTACCTCGAAATTGTAATTAATTACAGTCCTTGAGTAAAAGTATTTAGTTACTTTCCACCACTGATGAGTGAAAACAGTATTTATGTTACAAAGAGAAAGTCAGGGCAGCAGAGAGGTGAGTGTGACGTGTTGATGTAATGATGGAAATAAAGCTGTGGAAATGTACATTATACTGAATTTATCAAGACAACAAACGGCTAAACATGGAGGAAATGTTGAGTTTGCATTAGCAGCAAATTCAAACGGGAGCAGATCAGAAAACAGGGAGACTAAAAGTCTAAAATATGAAAGGAAAATTACAAATAAAGGCCTGGTTCTCTCTCTGGTAGAGGTAAATAAAGGCACTACCCACAGTTTTTGAGAGAATTTGCATTATATAAATAGGGACCCATGTGAACTTCGGTTGGGATTAAATATAACACACCCTGACTGAATCTGACTTTGCTGAGATGTGTTAAAACTTATAAGACATACAGTAGGCCTATATATCTGTAATGATGCTATTTGGCTCAGGCAGGGTGTCATGTGAAAATGTCCAGCAGCTCTTCGTCACATCGTCTTGCCCTGTTGTTGCTGTGGTGTGTCATCAGTAAAGCTTGGAGTTGGACCAGCTTCTGACCTCCTTCCATCTCAAGAACATGTTATTGTAAGGCCCAGTCACGTCTGAGGAGATTACTGTATATCCACCCCTTATGTAAGGCAGAGCAAGTCCAGACATGCACTGTTAACCAGCTTTTTCAGCCCAGCACAGGAATCTGCCTCGCTGCTGCAGCTTAGAACAAGATGTTCCCAAGAACTGACGCAGCATTAATGTGGAATGTCAGGCAGCATCAAAACAACCTGGAGTTCTGCACGTCTCTTCCCAAAACCTATACACAAGAGGTTATAGTGTAAAGTTAACTCTTAAAAGGCCATGTAAGGTCGGTCCAAATGCAACATTTTTACCTTCAAATTGCTCCTGAATAACTTTTTCCTGGACCTGGTTTCTGCACAAACTAGTTTTGGTAAGATATTTCAAACAATGCAAGGAAATAGGTTTTATAACTAAATGTTTCGCTATGCTAGCAGCATGGATCCAGGGACGGCAATGTCTGTCTGTTTGGTCCAATCTCAGATACTGTTAGATCGATTAGCAAGAAATCTGGTACAGATGTTCATGGTCCCCAGAGGATGAATCCTAGTGAATTTGGCGATTCCCTGACTTTTCCTCTAGTGCCACCATGAGGTTGACATTTGTGGTTTTTAGTCCTATGTCTCAACAACTATGTGATGGATTGCCATGAAATTTGGTGCAGACATTCATGATCCCCATCAGGATGACTTGTAATAACTTTGGGAATCACTTAACTTTTCATCTAGAGCCACCATCAGGTCAAAAATGGTATTGTTCAATACTTTGGTTTATGACCAAATACATGCAAAACTAATGACATTCCCATCAGCCTCATCTGTACTTTGTGTTTAGTGCTAATTAGCAAATTCTACAATGCCGACATGTTAAACTAACGTTAGCTCAAAGAATTTTCGTAACCTTTTGTTGCTTCTTTTACAAAATCAACTTCCTGAGTTAAATCTCTCCTCTGCTGCCTTACTTTTTCTACCATGCTTTTAACAGGCGTCATTTCATCACTCTGCCCTTTATACAGAGGCAGTAAGTATCATAAAGTTCATCGTGTCATATCTTAATCAGCTGGTGGCACCATCTGCCTCCTTAGGTTGTCTAACACTGTTCATATAGATAACAAAGGAGGCCAACGCTGTTTTAAAAGGCTTATACCCTCATGGATGTTCTCATTCCACTTAAATGATGCAATACTCTATTGTACACAGCTTACAGTCTGAAATGTCTACTGTTAAAAACGCATATAAACACCACTTAAGGGTACGTCAGGCAACAGGAGAGCACTTCAGTGGTTAGAAAAAAACAGCCTTCTTTATTTCACTGAAATCCAACAGAAATCCCCTCCATAATCCAGCAGACTCCCCAGAGACATCCAACAACTGTAGAGAGGAAAAAAGAAAAGAAAAACATACCCGCCCACAGGCTTTTGGCTCTGTTGAAAACATTTGAGGCCATAGAAAAAGCTTTTGGGCAACATGTCTGATTCCAAAATCATAGCTTGGGTATGTAGGGGGGGATTTAAAAGAGGTGAACGTTAGTAACAAAGTGAACGACATGGAGGATGGTATTAAAGTCGGGATAAAACCTTATTTACATATGTATAGATACATCCATGAGAACAAAGAGCTGAAGAGTTTGATTCCAAAATGAGACATCCACCTACACGGATGGGAAATTGTGAACCAAATGTTGCAGCTGTTCTACAACAACAAAAAACCCAAACCCCCACAGGATTGCACCGTGCTATACTAATACTAATTCGTATGATTGGTAGAATGAAATGAAATTTAAGTATATACTTTTGATTTTTCTCTTCATTCAAAAATATATATATTAGAGTAACTTATCTATCCAGCAGTGAACATCAGGAAGGTTTCTCTCTCAAAGGGAAAACATTCTTGAATGAAACCCTTAAATTTTCACATTAGGTGCAGGATAATAACACAGCCATAAAAGACTTTGTAAAGTGCAAACAGCAAAACGTTTCCATGTAGTGATACAACTGTCTAAAAGCTTTTGTCAGGAAAAGACACAGGGAAGTCATGATTTTCACCTGCATTCACATTGTCAGTATATATTGTATATAAAGAACAGATGGTCTTTTTGAAAACTTATACAAGGTTTGACCATGCGCTCAGTGTGACACACTAATTTAGAGAATAATGTTTGATTTGCTTTCAGCGGTTAAACAAGTGCAATAAAATTCACACAAACACAAAGGAACAAAATAAGGAGGATCATTAGTGTCAAGCAAAACAAAACCATTTGTTATCAGATTACTTTCAGAATTCTGATTAAAAAACTGAGGAATGACTTGAGAATTGAGAATAAATTTTTGATTACAGACAATAAAATAAACTTACTTTTAGTCAGAATAATGATAAAGTCAAAGATTCTGACATCAAAATTTCAAAATTGCCACTTTCATCGCAGCATTCAGACTTTTTTGACATTTGCAATTTTTTTTGTCACATGACCTCACGGCCTCAATCATCATCTGGACACACATCACGCATCAACGAAATAAAAAAAATACAAAAATTAACGGATTCGTTTTGCATGAATGAGTAAATACAAACAGAGCAAATACGTGTGTTTATGAATATGAAGTGCTGGCTGGACGGTGTTCACACAAACGTTGTGCTCGTAAAACAACAGTGGGACCTAAAAATGAGCAAACCACCTCATATAAATTCCCAAATTCCCCATGGTAAGTCTTGTGAGGAAAGTGAATGAACACTATTATTATATATTCTCTTCCTCCTACTTACCACTGGCCGTATTGAGCCATGCACAGAGTTTCAGTTTTATGTGCAGAGGTTTTTCGATATTTATCTCAAAAATTTCTACTGCCACCCAAATACAAAAGAGGTTAATGGAATCTCATTTTTGCAGCTCAAAGCATCCAAAACTTAACAGCAACATGTATTTAATTAATAACTAGGTTAATGAGAATTGCTGTCAAATTTCACAGGGACTATTTCTTCAGTAGAAAGTAGTTCCAATGACAATTGTTGACAATAAAGTCTGTGAATTATCCAGCGACTCCATGACACTGTTTCTGTAAAAACAAGATGCTGTTGAATGTTTCTAAATGTCATTTTTCAATGCTGTGAGCACCACAAACAAACTTACACTCATCTCCATTGTATTGGGGTGGAGGCAGAAATCTCAGAACCTCAGCAAATAAAAACCAAAACATTTTGCATGGTTAGATGCCAGTAAAGGTAAGTGAGAAAATGTCTTTCTGTAATTTGTGACGCTTTAATATTTTAACCACACATTATCCAACGGAGGTGCTCAGTGCACAGTTGGGGAGAACTGTAGGAAATGTAGTAACCTAAACATTAAAAAGTAGGTAACTAAATGGATAAAAAGTTATATTAAAGTGCATGATAACAAAACCCTGAATGGGATAAAGTACTTCGGTTGCAGAGTGTTGAGGGAAGGGCTTCATTCTGTTTAATGAGTAATACACAGGATCACAGTGTTCAATCAGACAGTTATGCACGATGCAGTAGATGGTGGTGCTGTAGAACAGGATTGAGACAGTCTTTGTGTATTTGCAGAGTTTTTGTGGGCTGATGAACTTCCTCCCAGGTAAAGGTTTCTTTCCAGTGGAGAGTTGTCGAAGATCATTGGTTCTCACATTACATCAGAGCCCCTGCAAAAGTCAGAAAACAGAGGCTATTACATCATTCCTCAGCAAATACTGCAAACCAAAACAATCATCATCCGTCAACCAGAACACCTGGTTTAAAATTAGATGAAAAAAAAAACCAGATTAACAAACGGCTAATAAACAAGTATTGAATTAACTCGTTGGCAAATGCTGTGAAACTTTCCTCATGATTTTTTTCTCTTTAGTGAGCTGTTTTGGTAGAAAACGGCATCTTTAATATCTAGTCTGTTTTTTCAACAGTAAAAAATAAATGACTCACCAACCACTGTCTACATCTGATAAGATGTTAAGTGTGTTTTCATTTAAAATATTGGTACCTATTTGGTGCAACCATGCAAAAAATTTCCCACAGCGCTTCTGCCAATCAGTTATGAAGCTGATCAGGCCTGTAAATATCCAGGTTTAAAGCACCAACCCTGACCTGGTCGACACTGCTCGCAATATATAGCACTTTTGTTTTGTCAGCTTCTCGGCATGGCGTGGGTATGCTGCACACACATGACTGTAAATCAACACAGTGATCACTGCTTCACTGTTTAATCTGTCCTTGTCTTTACAGCTCTGTGGAGAGATTGTACCACTGCCAAATTGCACTTGGCGTGGTCATGTTTGAGATGTTTGATTGCATTAAGGGTGTGTGCAGAAAGGTGTGTGTTCAACAGTCTGGTTGGTATGAAGAATTGATCCAAACAATATGCTTAGAAAAACTGAGCATATTGTTTGGTATTGTACAATCAAAACAAACACAGACAAACAAACATTGCACTTCCTAAAAACACAAGTTCCCATGCAGTATGAAGCACACACTTAATTTTACTTGAATCAATGCAGCTGACACACCTAGACGGGTGAGTGACGATCTCATTCCTCATGCATATGAAATGCAGTGAAATTACCCTGCATCCAGTTTAATAACCTTTATCCTCGGCGTGGTGCCTACCTGAGGACACCATACCATGCATGTTCAAATCACTCACCAGATAAGACAACATGGGGTTAATTCTGGAGACACATGAAGGGCACCAACCCATGTGCCATCTCCTCTGTGGTTGTGTGCGCACTGTCTACAACAATTAATGTTTGCAGCCTCGCGCTGTAGTGGGAGCTGTGGACAAACCTACAGCAGCACTTGGCGAGGCCACTGTAGGAGAAGACACCAGAAGTAGCCGCACTTGGCTTTTTTTTTTTTTGTAAAACTATTACAGCATGTCGTTGCTGAGTATGTGTGTTGTTTTCACTTCCTCCTTCTTATCATCTTTAAAAATACATCGGCCCCTGATTGTTGGTGTTTTGACAGGAGGCAAAGGGTTAGCGAGCGGGCCGATGGTAGCACAGACCAACGAGCCAACCATCAACAAGGAGTCACGTGCATTTGGCGTGGCTGCAGGCCGCAATGTTTAAAATTTTGTGGATGCCCCTAACTTTTCCTCTAACGCCACGATGAAGGTTGACATTTGTGGTTTTGAGTGAAATATTTTGAGAACTATTGGACAGATTGTCATAAAATGGTTGGTTTGGTTCAGGTATTCATAACTCCCTCAAGATGAAGTATAATAACTTTGGTGATCCCATAACTTTTCATCTAGCACCATCATCAATACTTTTATGGCCAAATTGGTGTTTCCCCCAAAATAAATTGATGTACTGCAGCTTTGCCCAATGTGGTTTATATCAAGCTATCAGATTGACCTGCCAGTCTCGTACGTGCAGCAGCCTCTGACCAGGTGCCCTTGAGCAAGACACTTGATGCCCAACCTTCTCACTCACTGGAGCTGCTTTGTGACCAACAGTTGACTGCTGTGTGCGCTAAATGTGAATCAAAAAAATGTACTCAGCAAAACCCTTCCTCATCTAAATATAGGTTAAAGAGATATGAGATGACAGCCAATAATTTACCCAAGTGATCTTTAACTTTTGCAATCCCAATTACTCATGATGTGAGCCTTATATTTAGAGTGCATGTTGTCATCCGGCCTTTCAGAGCCTTGATCCTCTCTCAGCTGTTGGGCTCTGCTGCAGAGACAGCTGCAGTGACACAACACGCTTCTAACAAACCTAGATATTAATCATAGTGAGTAAGAACAGGCGTAATCATGATTATTTTCTTTGGAAAGACTTGTGTTTACAGGTCTTAATAAGGAGTTTAAATGATTACATACACAAATTAGATGTTTCAGGAAAACATTGAGGAATAATGATTTACTTAGAGTGGTTAGATTAGAATATGTTATTGCCTTACATTAAAAAATGTATCTTGCTCTTTCCTAGCCTGACATCGCCAGAGCAATTTGCAAGTGTGAATTCGTCTGGAACCTCTCAGTTCCTTTTCGATTTCCAATGGGTGTTATCAACGGGCGCAGATAGATAGGTGCAAAGACCTACAACCAATCAGAGCAACGAAACATGTGACATAGCGCTGAGCGAATCCTGTCGGAAGTACGGTAAACATATCTTTCTTATCAACAAAAGCTTTAAGTGCAGTTGTTTGTTCTTCTTTTGGAGAAAATATACCATCCAGTTCGTTTAATATTATAAGATAGTGGGTTCAGAACATTCCACATCAGCGGCAGCCATCTTGGTTGTTTACGAAAATGCCTGGAAATCCATCTGAATGGGAGGGGGACCAGACGCATCAGCCAGGGCAAATAAAACATGAGCTCGCAGATTCATCAGGTTCCCAGGCTAGCTCTGCACAAATGAAAGTTTGCATACCTTGTATTTTTGTATCATTAACTCTTCAGGCCAATTTTTGGAGAGATTATAGGGACATAATCCTTAAATGTAACTTATTTCAGCAATGACCCTGGCCAAGGACTGTGCTGGGGATTTTGGACTGTGGGATTGTAGTGATGCAAAATGACGATGGTGGCTTTATCTTGGGGAAATCTCCTGATACACAGGAAGTGTGTGGTAAATTGTGGTAAGTTTAATATTTTTCCACAGGGGATCTTTTGGGAAGTCCAAGGGCACTGAGCAACAAAGATGGAGACAAAATGGAAACAAGCCAAATACACCTTTTATAGCCTTTCATAATGATAAGCATAACTCCTTTATCCCTCCCTTCCTTTCTTTTTCTTTTATTCAATTTAATTTTACTCACAGGAAGAGACACACCTCTGATAATAACAAACCCTGACACAGCCAAGTTATTCAGTCCACAGCTGCTGCGTTCTCACTTGCATTCAGTCAAATTTATCAGTAAACCAAGGTCAGAATAGGTCAACAATTTCATCTTGGTTGCACTTTTCTGTGCACAGGTTTTTTTAACTGACGACCACATTTAGGTACTTTCCACTCCACCGAAAAACACCAGCTGATATGGGCCACTAACCAGCCAGGCGCTCCACCCCATACATCGAAACAGTCCAGTAGAATCAAATATAGTTTCACCTCTAACTTGATTTTTTAAAATTTAAATTGTGCATTTTTAAAGATTTATACAATATACCATGCTTTTAAGTTACTGTTCTTTTTTAAAACTCTGCACAAATTTTTTTGTAATTTTGCATACTTCATTATACGCTTTTCAGACCAGTTATTTACTCTTGCAAGGAAAATGGAGAGGTCACATTGCACACATGTGGTTTTTGGACTTTGGAGAGGGCTTATGACCACGTCCTCTGGGGTGTTTTGTTGGGGTTAGTGTGGGAACACGGGGGTGCCAGGGCTGTTGATATGAGCCATTCGGTCTTCGTATAACTGGAGGGGAAGCTGTGTCCATATTCGTGGCAGGATGTCTAACGCGGTCTCAGAGGGGGTTGGGCTCAGCCAGGGGTGTCCCTTGTTACCAGTTTTGTTTATGATTTGCATCATGCATAGAATCTCTCTGTGCAGCCAAGGAGTGAGGCGTGCACTGTAACCTCAGGACTACAGCTTCACTTTTTTGCTGATGATGTAGCTCTCTTAGCTTCATTGAACTGTGACCTCCAGCATGCAGTGGGGTGGTCTGCAGCCAAGTGTGTGAAGTGGTGGGGAGTCAGCACCTCCAAGTCTGAGGTCATGGTGGTATGGCTGCTGCCCCAATTGAAGGGGTCTTGCAAAAGATCAGCACAGCTTTTTCTCACAGTGCAAAATTTGTCTGAATTTAACAGTCAATAGCCTCGCCGCTTTTTTCCTGTTGAAACAGGATGTTGGGGTGGGACATGAGACAGTTACGGATCAATATTAAGTAAAAGCCAATGGGATATTAATTATGGAGACAGAGGCAGTTTGATTTCTCTCTCTGACAGGATTGTTGAAACATTTGTGACGGCTTTATTAGTTAGACTGTTAAGTTAAGTAGACAAGTGCAGCCTGAAGTCACCATGATGTTGATTTCCTAAGAAGTGGCAGACAGAGAAGCGTGAAGCCGCGTCAGCCATTATGCAAGTGTTACCCCAAACTGTTGTGGTTAAGAGATAATGATTATGAAATTGGGTTGCATCACGCACATATGAAGAAACAGATGTTCTTCTCTCCAATCTCAAACATGCACACACTACAGGATATTATTAAGATTATCGTGTGAGGGAGGGAGCAACGCACCACCTCTCGCGATCTCACGCAATGTTGTCAACTCTCATGCTTCTGGCGTGTGACGCACGCTTTGCAACACTGCGACAGCAACAGAGATGAACAGGTGAACAGACGTACCATTGGTTACGTACTGTAACCCCCATTCTATGAGTATGGGCTCTAAATTACTCTCTGTTTGGTCCGCGATATGTGCGCGATGCTTATCGCGTGTTGATTGGACAGCTGTTCTGGCAGAAAACCCTACGCCAAGGCCAGTGTTCATATTTGGCTGAGTGAGTGAAAGAGTGTGTGTTCATGTAGCCTATTGGCTATGTGTCTGGAGTAGGATAGGTTCTTGTGTTCTTTTGTTTCTTTTTGTATATTTCTGGGCCTTGCTACTTGTGAACATTCAATAAAACGGTGTAGTTCTGATATTGGAAACAACAGGTCTTTTAGTTTCATTAGTGAATGAACATGTGTGCCCTTTAGTGGGTTAGTGTCTAATATTGTGAAATTGTGAGTATTTCCTGGGGTGGAAGTCTCAGGGTGGTGTAGTCAGGCTAAATCCTTAAATCTTAGAATATAAGGTCCCGCTCCCGCCAAATGTGTAAGGTGCATACTTAAACCTGATGGTGAATTGAGTCCAAATATGTGCATGTGATAAAGTGCGCGTGATTAAGCCCATGGGCCATGGCATCAAAATCTCACTCCAGCCAGGTACCCAAAGTTGGCAACCTTGTCTCATGTGATCTCATGGGGAAACAGACGTAAACAAAATGGAGACTGATGTGGAGCAACAACTAGCTGCAGTAATGCTTTGCAGTGAGAAAAAGCAAAAGCAGAAGGCTAAACGAGTCTGGATGAGAAAATGGTCGGGGAGACGCGGGACAGGGTTTGTCTATTCTTCAGCGAGAACTGGAGGTGAGATTTTAACTGTCAGTTTAAATATCTGTCAACAGTAGAATGCTAGCTAATGTTAGCCTCAAGGGCTAGAATGTTTACCGTTGCTTGGCAACACCGTCAGCTGCTCCGGGACTAATGAGCTTGTCTCTCTCTTGGCTACTGTGGTCCAGCTCAGAAAGTACTGATGTAATCTTCCAGATTTTAACTCCTAAATATCAAACATGTTGGAAATTATCGAGGCGGCCGTGTGGAGTCTGCGAGCAGTTCGGGAGGTTTAAGACTGGATCTTTAAACCCCTCACATTACCAGATAATCTGGGTCGAACATCGGTACTGACCAAGGTACTTTTGGTACTGCAGAAAAATGTCCCCTGAAGTACTTTTGTAAATGTAGTGGAGTAAAAAGTACAATATTGTCCTCTGAAGTATAGTGGAGTACAAGTATAAAGTAGCACGACATTGAAACACTCAAGTAAAGTACAAGTACCTTAAATGGGCTACCTTAAGTACAGTACTTAAAGCAAATGCTCTTAGTTACATTACACCACTGCATGACCCTGATGTCTTTAGTAAACATTTGAAGGTGAAGATAATCCTGGAAGTAAACACTGCCTAAACTGCTGACTGACGTGTGTAATGTGCACTTGGGGACAGTGTACTCTCTTTGAGCAGCAGTCAGCTGACTTTGTTTATCTCAGCGGTGCAGACTTGCTTATGAAGCTTGTTTTCCAGAGAAATGCGTGGGAATATTACTGACTAACTTAAGGAAACCGTCTGTTGCCTCACTTTGCACCCCAGTTACCGCACACACACACACACACACACACACACACACATCCTGTACCCAAAACAACAAAACTGGAAAAACCAAACTCTGGGTGACTCTAATGAGGAGAGCAGGTTGGATCTTGACTTGAGAGACGCTAACGGCAGTTGCATTGCCAGCTGGTTGGCTTTCGATTGTCTCATTCAGGGCAGCGCTTCAAAGTCTACCTTGCTATTCAAAGCAGGGACAAAGGGCAAGGCTGAAAAGCTTTAATGAATCGCAGCTGAATTGAAAGCTCTTGCTATTCCTGTTTAACCATGCAGGCCTCAAATAGCCTCCATACAAACACACAATCCCCCTTTTACATTATTCGTGTATATGAGCTATATTAGTACGCAATGTTCCCAACTACTTTTTTTCTTTCCCTGGCTCTCTGGACTGCCTGCCTGTATCCTAATCTTCATTCCTCTCATTCCTCCCAAACACAGCCACAAACGGCTCCACTCCCTGTTCTTTATGTAAAAGTTTTGCAGCTCGCTTAGGGAAATACTGTACAAAAATGCAGTGAGAAAAGGGCGAAGATGAAACGGAGGCAATGAAAGGGGGAGCTGTGGGCTGACGTGCGTTTACAGGTATATGACTTTGCCAAAGACAAGCCTGCTCTTGTGAGTTGGCGTTCAAATGCATCACAAAGTAAATTTGCTTTAGGAGGAAGCAAACAGTCAGCTGATAGATGAGCTGGGGAAACAAGACAGCGAGCAAGCAAACAGCCTGACACCCTGTAAGTGACATCAGGGTTTAACAGTTTCGAGATGAAATGAGAGAAAAACACAGAATCAGGTCGTCAGCATGAATGTGGGCCAGAGTTTGTGCTGTCAGGGGCTTGGAAAAGCAGATGATGATGACGACAGAGTAAAGGTCAGAAAACAGGAAGCATAACTCAGACAATAATGGGAAGTTAAATTCATTCATTACTGTTCTGAGTGTCTAAATGATATAACAGCAGGAACAAGGACAAGAAATGAAACTTAGTGAGATGAGTCAGAATGTAACCAGTTGAGTGGAAGTGGACAGGTCAGTGAAAAGGACCTGAAAACAGCAGAAAAGGCAGGCCGCATGATTAGAATGCATAAGCTCATCCGTTTCCTGTTTAAACTGGATGTCTGACTGCGTGATTTGGCCAGATCTTCCATACTTGACTAATCTGATATACTGCGGGGGGAGGGAGAGAAAGTCTGCACAAAGTTCAATGGCTTGAACCACAGCACAGAACTGAGGAATTTTAATTACTGTAAGTGAGTTTCACTTCACATGGACACCACCTGACTCATCCCAAGCCAGTTGGAAAGAAAAAAGGTGAATCCTGAGCTCGCCTATAAAGTGACACTTGACCAAAAACCCCTTTCAATCCCTGTGGGCTTGAAAGATGGCTGTAAAAACGTTTATGGTTTACTTCTTCGGGGGACGACGAAGACTGAAATTGAAATTCATGACAATAATATCAATCCATCCATTATCTATACCGCTTATCCTCAGAGGGTCGCGGGGGGGCTGGAGCCTATCCCATGGGAATAACAATAGATTCCAATTGATTTTAAAAGTTTACAACCTCTCTCTGCGCTATTGGTCATACCTGCTCTGTCCTACAGCTCCTCACTCATTGGCTGCTTGATGCTGCAAGCAAAATAGAGGGAAGAAAGAGGTTTGAGCAGGTGTTTCTGGTCGCTGCTCATGTGGCGGACCACTATTGCTTCCCTTCAACACGCTGAACTAAAATGTGATCAGGAGGTAATAAGTAACTGTTTACAATAGAAATTTAAACCAATCAGTGAACCAGAGGTGGCCTCGTCAGGCTAGCCAATGAGCAGTTGTGACCAGTGAAGGAGCAGGAGGTGATGCACGTGCAGGCTTGGCAGAGTCATGCATTTGGCTGCTGTAGGCATGCAAGCAAAATATTTCTGATCACACCCTCTATTCTACATGAAGGAACTAAAACTAAACTTTAACAGCAGTTAGTAAAGATATATTTTGGGTGGAATATGACTTTAACACAGCAGCTCTTATCAACAAAGGCAAACTTGTTTAGGAGTGTCTCTTTATAAAGCTGCAATATGAAACTGGAGCACGGTTTCTTTAAGAGCGTGGGCGAGTAAAGTGAAAGAATGTGGGGAGAGAGACAGCCAAACACTGCTTTACATTTTCTAAACGCAGATGTGTGTTTCCCCTGTCTTCAGACTCCAGTGTTGTGGCCTTTAATTAAGTCAGATGTGTGTGTGTGTGTGTGTGGGAGGCAAAAGTTGGCCAGAATTTCACTCAAAACACTGAAGGTGTGAGATATTTTGAAAGTAAAGCAGGGAAATTTTCATGTGGGGGCTGATAATGCACACAGTCTTACAGGAACACTGTCAGAAAAACATTTCTGGATATGACACAGGGCCATGACGAGGAAACAGCTGAAATATAAGAAAACGTGACACCATAGAGAAACAGAATATGTTCTATAAAAAAAACTGTCTTAAATGAGTTAAATGTTGGCAGCCTGAGGCACATGCCTTATGCTTGAAACATGGTTTGGATGCAGCCTCTGACATGTGATGGGTGTTATCCACCCAGCCACAAAAAAAATATCTTTAGAAAACCAGCAGATACCAGAGGGAGGAAATGTTCTTTCTGACAACAAAGAGGAATCAATTGCATTCCTACCTTGTGCAAGAAAATTATTGCTTTTCCATAATTTTGGTACCAGATGCCCTGGTGTCTTAACAGATTCAGGGCCTGTACTTACGGTTCTACAGGTTTAGATTTTTCATGTCATTTGTTCAAAGGTCGTTTGCCTTCTTCTTCCTCGCTCTTCTAAAAAGACTATTGGGTAACTTCTATAATTCTTGAATAAAGATTCAGTAGCAAACCAGAGAGCATGATCAAGAAAAAACATGTTTTTAAGACTGGGGAGGAGTGCACTGAAACTCATCCAAGGAAACACAACACTGCTCCTGCTCTCTTTATGTAAGCTGCAGAGCCCCTTCAGGGTCCAGTGAAGGGCTCTCTGCATTCCTTCATGCTAAGCTCTTGTTTTTCTGGACTTACAGGGCCATGGCTGGGCGTTAGTGAAGCCTGAAAACACCTCAGATCACTGAGCTAATGCAACGCAGTTCATGTGCACCTCAGGCCTCATGCATGTGACCAACCGGAGCTTGCCAGGTGAAGTCCAGGATATAGACACCTGAGGTTTGCCATCACACCTGCAGGGCCAGTGAACTGCTCTGTTGTCCTCTCTCTGATTGGATTTCAGGCTTTCAGTAGAGGAAGAAAAGAGACTTATAATAACTGCAACAAACTTTGATTCCAAGATTACCAACACCACAACTTAAATTAAGGAGTAAAAGTGAAAAAATCGGATAAAGTTAAATTAATTAGTGCTTTACGTATTCTATCAAGCAGCAAGACAAGACTAGAGCTATGTTAGCGGCTCTGTGAGTCTGTACTTAGACACAGTGTGATTTGAGCTAAATGCTAATGTCAGAATGCTATGCTGTGCTCACAATAACAATGCTAACATGCTGATGTTTAGCAGGTCTAATATTTACCATGTTCTCCATCTTAGTTTAGCATGTTAGCATGCTAAAATTAGCACTAAACACAAAGTACAGCTGAGGCTGATGGGAATGTCATTAATTTAGCTGGTATTTGGTCATAAACCAAAGTATTGGACAAAATGAATTCCTGACATGATAATGGCGCCGAATTAAATGTTAAGGGATCACCAAAGTTATAATAATTCACCCTATGGGGAACATGAATGTGTGCATATAAATTGATACAATCCATCCAATAGTTGTTGAGACATTTCACTCAAAACCACAAATGTGAACCCCAAGGTGGCACTAGAGGACAGGTCAGGGGATCACCAAGACCATTAAGACACATCACCTGGGAAGCATGAATATCTGTAATACATTTTCTGCCAATAGATATTTTGCCTGAATAAGTGAAAATGTTGGTCTGCTGCGGCATACGGCTACATGAAAACTCAGGGGATCACCAAAGTCAGTAGAATTCATCCTCTGGGGACCATAAATATCTGTGCCAAATTCATGACAATCCAACCAAAACAGTCAACCTCATGGTGGTGCTAGAGGAAAACTCAGGAGATCACCAAAGTCAGTAGGATTTTTCCTCTGGGTACCCTGAATGTCTGCACAAAATGTCATGTTAATCTATCTAATATTTCAGTCTGATCCAATGTGATTGATCGACCAACTGACTATCTGAGCTATCCCATAGTGGGGCTAAAAATACCCAACATTTGCTGGTTCCAGCATGTCAAATGTGAAGCTTCTTTTCTCTGTTTTATATCACAGTAAAAATAAATCTCTTTGGGTTTTGGAATGTCGGTCAGATGAATGGTTGGAGAAATAGTTGATAGCTTAGTCGATGAGTTTGTTGTCTGTGTAATTTTTCTAGTACTGATATATCAGCTCAGCATCTCGATTTCATCAAATGCCCAATTTTGGCCAATCATACTCCACCTCCAGCATTATGAAAAGAAAGTCTACATTTAAAAGTTGCTGTCCGTTTTTTGTATTAATTTGATTATTCAGATACATTTTTGTAAATGAATTCTAATCTTTTCCAGTTTTTACCAGTCACAGAAATACAGGTGTGTTGCGTTTCCCTGCCTCAAGCTTTAAAGTGCTTCTCTTAAAACTATTTGGTTGGTTTCAGAGAAAAAATTTAAGTGAAGTTCAATGATGGTTATAAGGCACTAAATATTAGCTCCCTGCAGTTCAACAAATAGAGTATCTGCCTACACAAACTCAGCCAGTCATTTAAGCTGTTCAATAAACAAACGAGGGAAGGAAACAGGAAACAAGAAAAACACGTAGATCTTTGTAACGCGGACGTGTAACGGGTATTTTCTGTGAAGAGGTTTGGACAAATTCTCCTTGACCTTGAATGGGTGTCCTTGATGACGTGCTCACTGGCCTGAGAACGGACACTTATCTCTATTATTAATCAGTGCTTGTTACACCATGCAGTCACTGTGGGAATGTTCTCTCAGGAACGCTCCTTCCCGTCTATCTCACGCCTCTCATGTTTCATCGCCAGAATCTGATACAGTTTCAGACGACGCCTATTTCCTGAAGACATACTGTCCAAACTGGATGTTTTGGTTTGAGGCTCTGGGGGGGCTTGTTGACCTGCTGGATTCCAAACTCAAATACAGAAGAGGGTCACACGGAAGATCCTTGCGAGGCGGAAACTAAATATAAAATAAGGGCCATTCTCCCTGATAGGTTGGTGAACTTTGGACATTTGATTGGTCAAAGCAGATCTTTGGTCCTGGTCTGAAGATATGGTTCAAATGCTAAACTACATCAGCTCATCATATTGCCAATACTTTACGACGTCAATAAGACCGTGATTACTATTCTCAAGTGTAATAACTGCATGAATGTGTGAGATAAGCAGATACGAACACGACAGACATGACATTGCTTTACGGCACAAAGGAGAATGACTGCTTTACGGCACAGAACCAGAAGCATACAAACAACTTTACAGACTTATTTGGAAGAGAAAACAAAGGCAAACTATAAAATTGTTACCCAAAACATCTGTCACAGTTTACCATAGACTGATATTTCACATATTGTACATATTTTTTGTGTATGTAAGTATATGTACTGTAACTGTAGGCTATATCTTCCTTGTAAATACAATTTAGTTTTCCTTTTTATTTCTTCCTTTAGTGCTACTTTTATATACTTTGTTCTATTTTATTGTTTTTATTCTATTCTAATTTAAATATTTGAATTTGTATACATTTTCTGTGTGTGTAGCATGGACGGAGCAATCCTGTATCGTACAATGACAATAAAGCTGAACCTTGAAATGTATCCTGTGTTCCAAGATGGCGCCCCACTTTTTCCAATGAGAGTTTCAACTTTGACCTAACATACTTGCCATAATTGTACGCACGCAGTTTGTCTGTGCAGTGAGGGATTATTACCTAAATTTCAAGTGCTCAAACTTTCAGTTCTACCTCGAAATAAACTGGTTTAGATAATCTAGACAAACTGTTGGCTTGTTTACTTGTTAACTTGTCCGATCTTCCGAACACTCATTTCTTGTCCAGTCTGCTTTTTTTTTGTCACAGAAATCCCAAATAACAGCAATTGCTTTGGTAAGAACATAATTAATATAACGGATAGAAATGATGTCCAAAAACTACAAAACTAAGAACCAAGTTATAATAAACAGGGATTCTTATTGGAGTGTTTCCATTAGCTCACACAGGTTGTGTTTCAGCTGTAATTGGCTCTAATTCTAATCGGTCATCAAAAGGAAAGCATGAAGGGGGGGGGGGCGGGGGGTTGTGGTGTTGAAACAATATGCAACATGCACCACATTCAAGTTCACACACTCAAAACAGCGGTTTGTTCTCACAGAGGTCAGATAACCTATCAGATTTATCAGAGGAATCTGCTTTCAGTCAGCAGCAACTGAGGTCACAGGACAAACTGCATTATGACTGCATTATGAATGATTTTAACATGAAATATACATCATGGATCAGATTAACTGTGGCAGCAGATAATGTGAAATTCCATGATAACTAAATACAGCTAAGTAGCATAGCATAAATCAAATAATCGTGAAATGTTAAAACAAGGTTTGTGTGTTCTGAAATCCTACAATCTCATAGTGGGGTATCAAGTTGTTAAATAGTTCCGGCGGTGGGCTTTGAACACTTGTTTCTGGTCATAAAATTTTAAAATAGTCAGGCTAAATAGAGGAATGACATCACTCCCTAATGAGGTGTGATATTCTCTTCCTGTGTCCTTGATGTCAGTCTTTCTGTGTGTGTGTGTGTGTGTGTGTGTGTGTGTGTGTGTGTGTTTGGGGGAGTATAGGATAAGGTGAATAGGACTGTTTACTCACGTGCAGTCATGAGTAGGAGGCTGTTGTTTATAGCCTATTTCCGACATGCACTTTAACCAGTAAATACTCTGACAATTTCCTGTGTCATGTAGGAGTTTATTTTCTATGTAACACGCTCCAGTCATTCGTCAGACTTACTAAGATTTTCAAAAATCTTCTGCTATGGTTCTACTAGGAGCATTAGCAACAACATTCCCAGGTAAAAGATGAAAAATGTTATGACGGTATTAGTTTGCAGCCCCCAAGGCGACCCCAGCGACTTGCGTTTCACTGCTCGTTTGTGCCTTCAAATATAAAAAGAACATAATGAGCAGGTGGCATTTGTACAGCGTTTCAACTTCCCTTTGAAGGTGCCTCTGTGATGGCTAATATATTGGCGGTGAAGCTATAGCTCCAGTTTGTGCCTCTCGTGTAATCACTGTTGCAAACTCAAGGTTTGCCTGGAGATAGATGAGAAGATTGATACCACTCTCATATCCGTAAGGTAAATATGGGGCTGGAGCCAGCAGTTTGTTGGCTTAGCTCAGTATAAAGATTGGAAACACTGGCTGCCTGTCAACCCCATGGCGACAAGAAGAATCCAGGAAGTCACTGCACCCAGCCAAGATAGTCTGACATATAACAATAAAAATACAGCTTGTTGTCAAGATTAAACAACCAAAATATAACGTGTTTATTAGTAAGCTTAAGAGGTGCTTGTAGGCGTATTTTTCAACTTTGGACATTGGCTTTGGCTAGCTGTTTCCCTCTGTTTCCAGTCTTTATGCTACGCTAAGCTAACCGTCCCCTGGCTCCAGCTTCATATTTAGCATGCAGACATGAGAGTAGTATCCAGCTTCTCATCTCCCAATAAGAAAGGGAATAAGTATATTTCCAAAAGATTTAACTATTCCTTTAAACCAGTGCTTTTGTGGAAATTTTTGGGGGGGACTAATTAAACTGCGAAACAAGTTTAAAAGGTAATTTATGTAGTCTGAAGGTGAATTTAGAATGATTTCTTCTGTGTTTCGAGTTTCACTGCTGCAACCCGTGATTGGTATAAGAAAAACTGGTCATCTGTTCGTCATGGTGGTGGCATGTGGAAACTCATTCCACTCATTCCGTTTTTTGTACAGAAAAATGTGTGAATGCCAAATATCTGCTACGTCACCTCAATAAGTGGGTTTTATTTTATTTTACTGACTTCCCAGTTCCTCAGACAAGGAGACGTGAACTCTGGGAACATTAAGTAAGTGTATTAGCGATGATGCTAAATCAACTTCATGTACAGAACAGAACGTACTCCGAACTGAATTAGTAAATAACAGTCCTCTTGTCAGCAGATTAATAAAACACAGCTTTTGTTCATACCGACTAAATTAGTAACGCACCTCAGCTCAATGCTGAAGCAAGCACACAGAAACGCAAACAACAGCTCCTGCACTAACAGACTCAGATCAGATGACATACTGTATGGCCCATGGCAAACATTCTGCATGCATATATGCACATTTCATGCTGCTGTACATCGGATAGCACCTGTCTGCTCAGTGTTTTTGCAGGGACTTTCATTATTATACAAGTGAAATAAAGCGAACAGGTGCTTCTGAAAACATAGAAAGCAAACCTGGACACACAGGTGCTATTGTGTTTGTGTGACATGAGTCCAATGCAAAATGTGTATGAGCTTTTTTGTTGCCTAATAAACAATAAAAACAGCTATGCAACAAGACTTTATACCTTTGTTGCACTGTTGACATGTGCTAGTGTTCTGCAGACAATACAAATAATGAATTAATATTCATTTCTAAGATTGGGTTTCCCATAAACAGGGTTACATTTAAAAAAATTTATATATTTTTGGAAAGCTAAGCATATAATAACAAAGGCACAACACTAATCTAAGAAGCATGTCAATGATTTAATTATTATTATTTAATTATTATTGATCCAACAACATGCTAATCCCACCACCCACGCAGTAATTTCCCAGGGAGTTTGATCCCACACCTGCCCTATTGATCTGATTTACAGCCTTGATAAAATATCAGATTTAAGCCAACGGTTTCCTGTTAATATCACGTGTTTGGCCTCGAGGTAGGGCGCAACAGTCATTTCACACCTAATATGTAATAAAGCAAATGTAAATGCACCTTTGTATGCCAATTTGTATGTTTTTACAGTTAATTCAGTTCACAGAAAATTAAAGATCATTTATCATAAAATTAAGGGAATTCTGGTAACTTTCTCCTAATGTCCACACATTATAGTTTGTGTTGAAACTATTGATCTGTCCCATTGACACTAACACCTTTTATAAGTGTGCGGAAACTAACAGCATTATGAATCATTAACTCTCTTTCTATTCAGTTAATTCAGCTATTCATGTCCAACAATTAACCAATAAAAACATTAAATTCTTAATGTTATTTTTTATCATAAAGCAGTAAAACAGAGGTTACAGAGTCCTTCAGTGTTTACTTGATCAGTTGAAATGATAAAATATTGATAACTTTTCAATAACTCCTACCATACTCGTTCACATCATTTGAGTTCATTATATTTACATTTTTACTCCCAGCCCAAAGCCCATTTGTTCCGACTGAAGGTGTAAATCTTTAAAAATGGGTCATAAATGTACAGTTTAATTTTCCAAAAAGTCTCCTTAAACAGCTGGACACTGTCGTTTTTAGCAAATGTTACTCAAACACGAGTAAATAGTGCATTTGTTTGGGACTACTTTCAGTGGTGGATTAATACACAGTATTTCTGGTAGCAGGATGGTTTATGTGGGATTGAGTCAAAATAAACTACAGTGAGTGTGTCCATGGTAATGAAGGAACATGTCACCCAGTGCAATGATATAGCTCAGTGCTATGAACAGTGGAGCTCTGTGGCGCAGAGGAATAAGATATATCAGGCTTTGACTGCACAGGTGATACTTGTTAGCAGGATCAGTTCTGTTGGTTTTGTTCTTTTCATGAGATTTGTTGACAAGAGTAATGAAGAGCATCCACAGCCTTATCCTTTAAGATGTTGCTCAAAGGAACGCTGGCTGTTTATGGACACATTTGACCTTTTGCTAAACTGCTAAACCTCTTTGCTGGTTTACAGGAACTTTGATTGAATCCTAGTACAGTGGGATTTAGATACTAAAACACTGGATTAAGCCATCAACCAGCAGTACAAAATATCACAAATATTTATGATAATTCTAAAATCCATCTGATCAGCATTCATGGCAGAATTTGAGAGGATTAGCTTGATTTTCTCAAACAGTGTTTTCTGTAACACGCTGAGCAGCCTTTTCTTTGTCTCTGTGAAATGACTAACAACAACACAGGGATCAACACTTTCCCAAACAGCTTTCTTTCTGGTAATGTGAAGGCGACAGGCTGGAGCTGGCAGGCCTCTTTGTGTCTTTGGTTATCAGCTGAGCGCTTATTTTGTCTGTGCTGTAATCCCCCCCATCGTCAACCATGGGGGAGGATGAAAGACTTCAGCCCTGACCCATATTCACAGAAAGGCCTTGAGAGACAAAACAATAGCAAAGCTTATAGAAAAGCCCCTAATTATTATTATTTTTTTAGGTGTGCATGTACGCTCTGTGGCATACCACAGGGGAACCACGCACTGAAAACAGTCATTTCATCTGCTTGGTAAAACATTTATCAGAGCCAGGATAACACCTAACAATCTGACACCAGGTCATTTTTATGGTCTGTACAGGGTTGGGATCTGGAGCAGCAGCATAAAATCTGAGCACAGATGTGAACGAGTAGTGCTTTCCTTCCTCACTACCTACTGCCGAGGTACCCCTGAATAAGGCAGTTAACCCCATCTGATCCTCCAACAGATTGTGGTTTAACTGGGGAGCTCCCACATCTGACTGTGTATAACTGTATGAGTGTGAAGCAGAATGTTGCTGAAAATGACCATTTATGCTCAGCAAAGCTTTCCTGGATAAAAAACAAAAAACGATTTTTAGAAAGTACCTAAAAGCCGTTTCGTGTTCAGAGGAAGCATGTTTGAAGCAGTTTGTTTTGAGTCATGTTTACTGCCTTCCTCTAGTTTGTTTGTTTTAAAATCTTCTGATCCAAGATGCCATAAAATGTCTCACTGTTAAAAAGCTTTGAGCTGTAGCTTGTAAATGTAATTACCACCAATAATAAGAAACTACACTGTTAAAAGGAGAAGAGTATTGACGTCTTAGAGGTAAAATAATAGATATAAAGTAACTTTGCCCAAATGAAGTGACGGAAAACCACACTTCAGTCATGCCCAGGTGCCTTTAAGCTGCATTAAAGGGGAACTGCTGTCAGATTTTCAGAAGCAGACATCGAATTCATGTTGTAATTGCGTTTTCTGGACACAAACATAAGCACAATGCAAACAATGTAATGAGATGGAGAGCACGAAAACAATGCAGGCAATTTTCAGACTACGTTCTGTCAGTAAGCAAATATGGATGGCTATGTGATCCTATGAAATGTATTCAGATCCAAAAACAACCTTTAAAAACCCTTTATAACGGATTATTAAGCGTTTTGTTTACAAAGATTCATTTCCTTGCGGTTAGTAAGTGTGAACCTAAAAAAACTCAAATGGAAACAAATGGAAAAAAGTCCGCTTTTCAACTCTGGTTCAGATCAAAGGAAACAAACCGTAGGTGTGATCACACCACATGTTGATATAATGTAATTTTCTGTGTTGGCTGTCTCTAATGTTCACTGATAACTAGTGTATTGGAATTTATTGCACTAGAAATATTATCATTTTCTGTATTTGCCAAGGAGAGATCACACAGTATGTGCCACAAACATGTGACTGTGATTAGGTCAGGTTAATGAGATCAAGTTAATCTTTTAACACAGTTTGTCCCACTTAAATGTGATGAATGAAGCAGTCGAACAAACATTTTAATGACCAGACATCAGCAAGAAGAGAGAAAATGGGTTTGCAAGTTAAATGAAAAACTAGTTTGAGACTTGACCTAAATGTTGTTCCTATTCCATATGTAGGCAGTTGAGGTGCGTTTTAAGATTTGTATGGTTTTCCCTCTCTAAGTCTAGAAACCTTGCTGCTGTGCAGTTACTTTTGAGACTTTCTGGTTTGTATTTGAAACCAGACCACACACTGCTGACAAACATTCACTCCTATAAGTAACATTAGAGTACATTTGCTACATTAGCCTTGTAGCTAAATAAGCATTTTTCAACAACAAATAGGTCTACACTATATTGCCATGTAGCTGAGATTATGGGAAAAAACTTTTAAGCCTAATAAAATATATATTTCATTACTGAAAATATATATTTGATTAGAGTCCTGTTAAATACACTGAGTTTAGGCTTGATTTTAGATTAAAAGGTAGTTTCTTGTTTTCAGATTTCTTTTGATTTAGTTTCGGTTTCCCATTGGTGGTGCCACGAAAAGTTCCCTGAATTCCTTCGACACAGAAATTTCCCATATGTGACTGTACCAAAATATTAAACAGGCAAACAAGTGGTGTTGTATATTCGCGCAGCAATCTGTGTGGAAATGGGGGGGGGGGGAAACACAAACTGTTTCTCAAGGTGTGGCTGGAGAAACAGGGTGTTGCCTCAGATTGTGTGAAAAAGCAGATTTAAAAAGGTAGACTCTCTTCCAGTCACTCGACCAACTATCCCTCATCTTTTTCTGCTTGCTTGCTTTTTTTACTCACATTAATTCCAAATGGCAACAACTGGCGATGACTAGATCAGGAGGAGACAGATAAGAATCCTTAAACATCACAAACATAATAGCCCCCTTTCAACCAAATACTGCCTGAAACTAAGCAGCCCTGGGAAGTACACACAGGAACTAAAGTCACATTCCACATTCCGGTTGCAGACTTCTGAATTGTTCTGAATCACAAGATTGTTTCAGTGATGGTTGTTTCCCCTAGTTGGACAACCAGAGCCACTCAAACCTTTGCGGGTGGGATTAAGAATGGAGATGTCATCTTCCTGGGCCAGAACTAGGATCTATACCATACAAAAATGGCAACAACAAAAGTTCCTGCAGTGGAAAAGGGCTAAATGACTTTGCAGGCATTCAGGGGGCTGCGTTAGCGGGGGCGTGTAGCTTCAGGTAACGGTGATACAATGAAGTTTAGTCATTAGTCATGTTGTCCAGATTGTAGACAGTATTACGATACGAGTCATCATGTTTGTCCCCCACTGCAGCACTTTTACATGACCACCTAAAAATTTGTGGTTTTGCTTCAATAGTAACTTTTGATCCCTCTGGGAGATACACTGCCATGATTCATTCCCCAAGAGTCTGTGTTCATTTTCTGCTGACCAAGTGCTGATCCCAGCTTCAGATGAGGGGAGAAGAGGGGGTGTATAATTATCCTGCTGGAGATGAAGTCATCTCTTGAACTTCTCCTCAAGTCATCCTCCAGCTAAAACAAGGATTTCAACACACTCACCCATTCAGCAAGTGCCATGGCAAAAACACGTGATCCAAAGAGGCATGACTCCACATTTGCAATAGAAAAATTATAATCAGTCATATGAATTACGCACAGCCACATGCTGAGCTTCTCCAAATGACCACATAAAGGGATGACTATCAGCAGTACTGTTATTGTTTTTTTAAACACAATGCCCTCATTCAGCTGGGTTCAGTGGCTTTCGAGCCCCTGGGTCCCAGTGTTCTGTGAAATGTTCTACAGACGTCAACAAACCATCATCAATGCTCAGCAAACATGTGGCTTCCAAACAAAAGGTGAAAGCGGGCGGGGTGGGGGGCCGGCAAGCTGACAACTGACACTGACCATCTGACCCTCCACCCACCTGATGAGTTATCCAGACATAACATCACACCTTGGAGCACTCGTGTCAAACAAGCCCGGACGTGTCACAGTTTGACCCTGAAATACCAGAAGTCAATGGAAAGAGATGTTTTGCAGCTAAGTCACGATGCTTCTGCAAACACAACGCAGAGGCTTCCAGAGCAAATAAATCTTCTGTCACTGTTCAAACAGGTTCAGACTAAAAAAAAAAAAAAAAATAGGCGACCAACTTCTCAGATGTTTTGTCACCCAGTTTCATATTTCCCTAACAACCGTGTCATCAACAAAAGGACACAATGAGGCGAAAAGGTTGAAATTAGCATCCTTACTTTGTTTGTCTTTTCCGATCAATTTTGAAGATTGAATGAGTTATTTGATATGTTTCGATGTGAAGAAGAAACCTGGTTATTGAGAGAAATCTGATAAAAGGCAGGAAATCAGAATCTGTTTACTGGCACTGCAATAACTCGGTTTCTGTAGAATGTTTGGTTACATGCAGCTGATCAGGAATCAGATTTTACTTAAACCACATTTTTAAAACCAAAGTGGGGATACTGTAAATGTAATGTAAATAGTTCAATAGTCTGCTGTTCACCTTATGTAGACCTAAGTTTTGGTTTCAGCTTGATTCTGACATTGGATGTGATTATTTTGGATGGACGCACAGCAAGTGATGATGTTTCCTTTCATCCCACCACACTGCTGTCACTGTCAGAAACGGTTTTAAACTTAAACATGGCCAGGAAATCAGGTTTCTTCAGCAGAAATCTAACTGCGGTAGGGATTCTTTTATTCCCTTACCAAGGCTGAATTGCCAACTGGGAAAGGTGGGCAACTGCCGTGGGGCATCAGACCCTAAGGGGGCCCAAAAGCCTCAGGTTCACTTCATGTCAGTTGGCTTTGGTAATTTGATTATTTGCCTATTTTTTAGGGAATTTGCACCATTAATAAACAATATCAACTATATACAGTCCTGCATTATTAGGTCATTTTTGTGTGTGTCCCGTAGAGGGAACCTGTGTTAAAGCCTCGTTTAACGAGCTTTATTATTTTATATTGTGCTCACGTGGTGCATATTCCTAAATAAAGTGGTCATTGAAATTACCACAAACTAACACAAGTTAAATGTCATTTCAGCGTAGGAGTACTGGTTACACTGGATTTAATGGGGACAACAGGGTTTAAACACATTGCACAGAGGGCGGTAGGTTGGGGATCAGAAGGGACCCAACATCAACTTTTTGCCCTAGGGCCCCCTAACAGGTTGATCTGGCCATGTCTCTAACCCATATAACTTTAACCAAGTCACATATAAACACACTGAGTTGTAAAACTATATCAGAAACTGAACACAAACTCACGGACTTTTTTTCTAGAGTATTCAATCGCATTTCACTGTTGGTTATGTGCTGATCAATCCCATTTGAACTGGATCAAAGCCTGAAACCTTCTGGTAGATTCCAGATTAAACATGCAGATATAAAACATGCACTGTACATCTGCCACATTTACATTTACAACACTCTGTGGCAAATTCTCTTCTTTTCTTTCTATAAATCATCATCATTTGTAGTTTTCCTTGTGCACGTTTGAGTCTATGCAAAAGCAATTCATAGTTGCTTTTTCTCTTTCACTTTGAGTCTTATCTGCAAACTGCAATAAGAAGAATAAGGAAGAATTGAATGGAAGAATGAAGAAGAAAAACACTGGCATGTTAAGTCTTGATCGGGTAGAAAAATACCTGACCATGCCAGTTTAGGAGTGCCATGTATTCACTGCTGGGGCGTAGCATTTCTTCTTTGACCAAATGTCCTGCTACTTCCTTCCCGTCTATAACAAGCTGGAAGTTTTGCTGGGAACAGCACTCCCCTTCAGACAGAATGCTGGCCTTGTTACTGAACAGTTCTTTCCTCTGTAAAACAAAACATGGATAGCCTCCAATGACCTAATGTGGGGTCAATGACCTGCTTTGGAGTACAGTTTGTACTAAGAAGACAGACGGTTACAGCAACTTCTGCTTGAGCAAACAAAACGACACGTACCTGCCGTCTCACAGCAGACAGGAGAGAAAAGTGCAACACTGCAACAACTGAAAACTCAGTTACATCACAAGAGAGGAAGAAAAACCCCCAAATTAATCCATACAATTAAAACTGTCCAGGTGAAGAGAACTAAAATGTATCAGAGATTCTTAAAACTATTCTAAAATTTAGGATAATTTCATTACCTTTAGCCTCACAGATAATGCAAGAATAAACATCCCCTTGTTGCTTCAGCGAAAAATGGAATTGCAGTGTAATTCGGGAAGCTACCACCATATTTTGCTACAACAGTGATTCTCAACCTTGTTTTGTCAGAGGAACCCCCACATGTCCATCAGATGAGCTCATTGACACACCCTGGCAACTGCAGAAGTATCCCCTGTGGTACAAGGTCCTATAGGTTGGTATTCACTGCGCAGGGTTTATACAAATAAAATCCCTAAACTAATAATCCACACGCAAAATTCTTGAGTGCACAGGTGTGCAATCAAGTTCGACAGCAATTATGTCGTTTTCCTGTAATTTGCATATATCAGCATACGAGACCCAGCCTTTTTATAACATCACAGATGGCACTTTTATGTGCACGTCAACTCAGATGTTAGTGAAGCTCTCCATCCAACTTGGAACGTCTGAAAATAGTGCGCTAGTGGAACATTGAGCAAAAGAATATAAGTCCAAGGGATGCCTCCAAGAAGAGTAACTATACATTTTAAATGAGGTACTATAATTTTTTTGTTTTAGGTTGGCATTTCTCTGAATTCGTGCTCACAATTTAAACATACAGCCTGAACAGAGTGAAGACTCTATGAGGTCAGGAACGGCAGGCTGCAGAGCAGAAAGGATAGTGGCAGGCAACAGCCAACATGGATAGGCTGTCTATGAATACTGCACTGTAGTCATCAGTCAAAGAATAAAGTTTCAAAAGACGGGATGACTCAGCTCAGAAGGGAACACGACACATCGCCAGGTGGATTAAATTTGATCTGTGATAAGAATCCACACAACACGAAGAACTTAATGTTCAGACTTTAGACTGAGGTTCTGATGAATGAGAGCCCTTTGACCTATGACATCTGACTATTTTAAAACTTCTGTTTAAAGCTATTTTTCTACTCAGTACTGTTCAACAATAACCAGCCCCTGAAAACTTTTGAAAATGCACGCTAAGCAACGGTGCCAAAGCACAAAGAACACACAAATTCTGTGAGAAGCCGGGATAATAAGCATTTTCCCTAATATGCTTCACGTACAAACAGTAAGGAGAGTGCGATACTGCAGAAAGGAGGACAACGTCAAAGAATTTGGACAAAAGTTTCTTTTGAGTTAGGACTGAAACTTAGTTATTTTTTCATTTGTATTACTTAATCTATGATTTGCTTTTTTATTAACTGATTATTAGTTAGTCATTGGTTTATGGCTCTGAAAAAACAGCAAATCAAATCATTAATAGAGCTATAATTTTTATAAGTGACAGAGGAATTTTCTGTTGAACAACTTATCAGTAAGTTTTAACGCTATTTGGAGCCTTAATCTTTTTTAGGACATCACAGGTCTCAATATAGTCTCAGTTTTGCATTTAGTAATATGTACAGGCATCTGCAAACATCAGCCTTCGACAAGCATGGTTTTATTTCAGAGCAACCAAATATGATTATATATTTTCATCCAAAGAGTAAAGAGGCAGTAAAATGTGCGGATAATGCACAACGGATCATCAACTGGACTTCCTAATGTGTCGTCAGTCAATAGGCTGTTATGGGTCAGCCACATACTGAGCTGACAGACTCAAAAGCTGCTTTTGCTTTTGGTTAATGGACATCACCAGGACCAGTGACAGAATGTGCCTGCTTTACATCCAAAGTAGATTAAACAGGAGGATGTGTAAACGTCCATTTATAGATAACTGTAGGAATGAGTGGAAGGCATGTGCCTATTTCAAAAATAGAAGACATAACAAGAACCAAAGTCTTTGCAGAGTCTTTTACCAGAGAGACTGCATATGCAAATGTCCACTTCTTTGCATGAAGTTTCATGGATGTGGCCTCTAACATCGGGCAGGTGTTTCCAGGAAAAAAGCTTCTGGCACACAGGAAGTGGTGGCTTTACGTTTCTAATTGCAGAATGAAATTAAGAATTGAGGAGCTGGCTTTAGCAGCCATAGATGTGCAGAACATCTGAAGTGTGCAACCTCCTTGGACTTAATAACAAAAGTCAAGGGAAGAATAAATAAAAACCAGTATGGACTACACTGAGGGGCAAGTGATCTCTGGGAAGTGTAGTGCAGAAGCTCCAAAACAATGACCAAACAGGGAAACAATTTGGCACTACAAGCAGGATTTACATGCTTATTTACAGAAATGTCCTGAGGCACATTTAGACATGTGTTTTGCTCAAAGGACAGAGTTGAGCAGACATTCTCAGGATACTCTGCACATGTATATAAACAAGTTCTGTATATTCACATAGCAGAGCAAAGACCATAGGCCAAGATTTAATTAAAGACTCTTTCTTAAGCTCAAAGGACTGCAAGTCTCTAATTCTTTGCCAGTGAAGCAGCTCTACATACTTTTGTGATGTTTCAGTGACTTGTTCTGTGTCTGTTCTTGTTTTGCAGGTGAGATGTGCAAGCACTCAACTCAACTTTTTAATTTAACAAATTCTGTTTCTCTTTTACACAGCGTTACTTCAAACTGCAAAGACTTGGCCTATCTTTGCACCTCAGAGTCAGAATTCGGAGTATTTGCAGCTTCTAACAAGTAACTCTGCAGCTAAGTACTCCTGTTAAAGATAAACTTCTGCGTCAGCTGACTTCCCAGAAACTGTTGCTTTTTTTACAATCAATGGGGGCGGGCTGTTGCTATGGGGAAGTGCAGAGGCTGACAGCCAATGCTCCGACTGTCTGAAAAGGCCGTTGCTCAAAGCTCAAGTTACCAAAGTGCAAATAAAACTGCAGCAGTGCTGGTTAATGTGGCAAGCTTCTGTAGGAAGAAAACTTCCCGAATAAACATGACGAAACAAGGTTTATCCAATTCTTAAAGTAGTCTGAACTAGTTTGAAAAGTTTTCAGAATTTCTCAATTGTGTCAAGACACACTTCCTTGTTGGAGCCACAAGAAAGCAGCTCACATCCCCAAAAATGTCTACACAGAACCACTTTGTCCAAAAGAATTAAAGTTTATGAATGCTTAACGCACAGACAAGCTAAGCATAGGTCTAGTCCTGAATAATACTTTGATCTCGTCTGGGTTGGGCTGTTCCTGGGAAGTGATCCAAGCTGATTATAATCAATACTCCCTACATATATCTGAATGTTATGTGTGTGCAGACAATACTTTCAAAACCACTCCTTAAACTATCCCTCGACAGGAATGTGTTCACCTGCTGAAGGGTTTCTACAAGCTTTGCAGTTTACAGCTGTGCTACACTTACATTTGACAAGTTTGTTTGACCACAATAGATGATTTACACTTAGAAGCAAAATAACCGCAGCTTCTGCAAATGTGAACGCTGCAATAAACTCACATTCTAGTAAGCCGTTTTCTTGAAATGTTTCTAGCGGCTTTCTCAAAGTTCCTTTTGCTGTGAAAGATAACTGACCATCTAACCATAGTTGGCATAACCACAATGAGAACGTCCAAACATCTGTGTTTATAGCCTTGTTGACATAGCCAACTGCAAGTTTCATTTTCAGTTTGATGTATGTTATTTAGGCCAGACAAATACATGGCAATATTTAGCCTAGTGCCCTATTAAGTTATGCTTCATTAGCTTACTTTGACACAGCCAAAGTTTCTGTATGTGCAGTTCAGTTTAAAATGACCACACCTGTCTGTTATTTGCATATCTCTCCATACTGGACCATGATAGGCCCAACCTGGCATTGATATACAAGCTAACAACACTTTTCCCATACAGCTGGATAGAACATATTAAATAAAAACTAAGATGTAACACTTGAGGTAGAAGAGAAAATAATGTATGCACACACACACTTAAATAATGTATTGCTCTAATAAGCTGGTTACCAACATCAAGGTTGTTCAAAGACTTGGTGCCCTTTACATATTCAGCCCCAAGACACAGTGCTGTCTGTTTTCTGCACCCCCAAGCCACTTGTGTATGGTGCAAACAGCTCTATAAAATTGCCTCAGCCTCAATTCCCTATTGTGTTAGCCTAGTTCTTTACAATGAACCGTGCAGGGGTAACCAGGGTGGTGGCTAACATTAGCCGCAGGAGAGGACATGGGGAGGTCTGCTGTGGATCATCGCCATGGAGAGGCTCTACTCCATTTCCTCCTAAGACCTCGATGAGTGTTGTGTTTGTCCTGTAACCCGAGACAACAGGAGGATCTGAACAAACAAGGGCGCAGCCACACATCATCACCAAGGATTCCCCTGCTTGAGGCTCGATATGGTCTACACTAAGATTTAAGATGGCAATAACTGCAAATATATTCTTGTATTACTAGATTAATCTTACAAGCAACAGTACAGCAGAGAGGAGCTATGGTCTAGTAGACTCTAGAAACCATATCAGAGATGTAAGAGGGAAGAAGAAAATGGCTCTAACTTTTTATCAAACAAAAAAAACAAAACACTTTTAAATCCATTTTAAGTACCCAATCAAATCTATCATAAGTATGATGCATTTGATCAATATGATAGATTAAACACATATATTTGATTAAGTCACCAGTTTCTAGGTAGCGAAAAGACCTTCCAACCCAGGATGTATACAGTGTTGTGAAACTTTAAGGATGTTGTGAACTGTTTTTTACCCCAGTTTCACAATCTAGCTGGTGCATTCAGCTGCTGTGCACCAGCTCTTCAACGCGCTACAACTGCAACTCGCAAAACTGCGGATGCAGCCGAGTGCGCAGTGTGATGAGGCGCTGCCGCAGCCTTATCAAATTTCTAGGAAACGGCAGCAATTGCTCGGTCTTGGGTTGTGGTGTGAATAAACATCAAAAAGGTTAAGTGCGGAGGCGTTGAAACTTAGTTTAGAGCGAGTCGACTCATTTCAGCACAACCCAACCAAGTATGGGTGTAGATTTAACCCGTCTTCTGCTTTTGCTAGTTCCCCTTAACAGAAAAACAGTATCAAAAGGGTCAAACCATGTGAATTATATTTCTTTTTTTATTTCACGTTTACAACTGGATCTGTACTGTTCATCATCATCAACTGCTTGCTTTCTCCCTCTCTCTCTGACAACCATCGTCACTCCCAAACTGCTGTGCGCTCTGATGCAGTTGAAAAACACAAGCTGTGTCTTCCCAGTTCAGTCTTTGTTCATTTTTTCCCAACAGACTCACACTTTCCAGGCTGCTGTAAAAAGCCAATAGTCCTGCATGTGGTTGTTCTCATCTTCTAGAGCCAAGTCAACATTTTCATAAAAAGGAAGTTGAGCTACACCCATGCAAATCCACAGTTCCAGCCTCTCACATGATTAGGTGTCCATACAAAGGGTCCATGGGTTATGAATGGAGTCTATGGAAAAGTGCTTCATAACTGCCTGACATGGAAAAATGTAGCTTTCCCTTCCTGGTTTGGCTTGGGACTTGCTTACAAACAGCATTACTGCCAGGGAATTGTGATATAATTATGCACAAACACATATCCCAAGCAAAAAAATACAAACAAAAAAACAAAAAAATTCAGGTCCTGCCCATACCACTTTTTAATTTGCATAGAAATACATTTTACATTTATTACAAAAATAAAATTTCTTCGTAATTAAATAAAACCTAATTGTTTGGTGGTCGACTGTCGTCTATCCCTTTACATCCACAGCAAACATTTTACTTATTTCGTGGTTGGGGTTGGTAGGGAGCCCAAGAAAAAGAGGATCATCAACTGAGCAGTTCAATCTCAATGTCCTGTGTCCAAACTTGAAGTTGGTAAAAATAAAAAGTTCTCTGGGTGTCCCAACAAATTCACCTGATCAACAGGGCCAGCGTTGCCCCGATGCCAGCAAATCCAGCAACAGCCATGAGTGTGTTCCTCACCGTGGACTCTGGGTCTGCTACTCGAAAGAACTCAACAAAGCCATCCTGGAAACAAAGGATAAAAAAAAAGAAAAAATTGGAACTCTGAGGGTGAAACACAGGGGCAATGACGCATGCTCACTGGACACATGAGCAGTTATGCAACCAGTAAATTTTTTCCTACATCCTGTCATTCAGTCATTACTCACCCAAGAGTTGTTTTTGACCAGCCATTCCCGTTGTTCAGACAGGAGGTATTTGGAGATCTCCTCTCCCACCAGCTCCACGTAGTTGTTCCCCCTTTTGTCCTTCTGGTACTGAGCCACCACTGCCCCGAAAGCAACCAGGCTGGCGACACGACCCCAGTTGGTGTTTCCGTCTGCAAAGAGCTCCCTGGCTACTGAGCTGACAAAACTCACATCATCCCCCATGTCATCCAATGACAATTTGTTGATCATGCCTAAAAGAAAAAAGAAAAAAAAAGGTGTGGGTCAGAAATCCATTTTGTTAGTACATTTAAAAAGGTAACATGTCAAGCCTTCAACACAAATTACAACTTACTCCATTGAAATGAGTTCTAAGTGGATGACTGCTGACTTAAAAATTTACTTAAATATCGTTTCCTTTTACGTCTTGTGAGAGTAAAATGGCTCCTACTGGTCAAAACAGCAGTTCCAATGTATACAGTATGTTGTGAGGAATTAATGTTGTTAAATACAAGCCTGTAAGTTAGCTGAAGCAGGTAGGGCTAACGTTAGGAGCAGCTGTCTTTGTATAAAAATAGCCACACAGACTGGCCATTGTTACTTACCATTGAATGCGTATCTGTGTTTTCGCAAAACGTCCTCCACGACTCTTTTCATTGTTGATAGCGCTTTGCTTTCAATCCACTGAGATTTAGAAAGTCCGGTAAAGTCTCTCAGAAAACGGCTAATGAGTTGCCTCGTGTCATTCTCCAAGACTTCGTCCCCTGCTGGGCAACTGGAGACTTCAATTTCACAGGCCGACCGCAGCTCCGGTGTACACGGCAACGAGCCGTCCTCGATGTCGTCGTTCTCCAGAAGGTTTTTTGTTACATACCCATTTGTTGACTTCACTCCCAGATTCTTGGGCCGTTTTGGGGCATCATTGGACCCAACATTCACGTTGTGAGAGTCCAGAGAGTCCATAGCAATATGCGGGGGGGGATCTCTTGAGTGGTAGTGAGTCTGTCCCTCGACTCCATTTTGAGGAAGAATGTAGCCCATGACTCCGGTCGTAAGGCTTAACGCGGCAGCCCGTTGCGTCGGCTTAATGATATTCATTTTAATCTTTAGCCTGAAAATTACGCTTACTTGTTTACGTTAAAAAAGTAGGGTAATAGAGGATTGACGCTAGCCTGTATGAAACTAAAAGAAGCTAGCCTTATCCCGAACAGTCACTCTTTCTCCATGACTGGGTTGCAGTAAAACGGAAGTGAAGCCTTGACAGAGTGTCCTTTTATGCATACAAGGATGATTTGCATAATATATGCTGCGTCATTACAACGTCACGGACGTTCCCAGCCACGTCGTGCAACGTCGTTGCTGTGGTTGTGTTGTTGCTATTTTTTAAAAAAGACAAAAAGGACGACTTCACGTGATCATTCGGAAGCTGAAAATATTAAAGCAGGAAGGTCCAAGATTGTGATTTATTTGTGGGTAACTTTTTGTATTTTCCATGACATTATAAATTAATACATGTAGACAGAGGAGGCATTACCCGGAAACACTCCCAACGAGAATATTATTTAAAAATAATAACAGAAACAGTGCCAATAATAGTTTAATAAACAGTTTCAGATGAGTACAGTTTAAACTAATACATTTTTCCCTTTTAGAAAAAGAAACACCCAAATAATGCATACAGTCGTGCTGTACGTGGTGTACGTGCAGCAATAAAGCCATTTGATCGGTTTATGTTTTGATGTCCTATTCCTAATCCTATTCAATTTTATTTATATAGCGCCATATCATAAACTTATCTCAGGGAACTTTTTCATCTCAGATCTAGACCGTACACTTTATATTTACAGAGACCCAACAACCCTAGACTAATAAAAACTCTGGCTGTAGGCTGCAAGGACATGTAATTTATTTAGTGCAGTAAAACAAAAAGGGGACATATCAATGACACCACCCTGCCCTGAACATTAGCACACATAACTTTTATGTTATCACATGTGGGTATATTGATTTCCTTAAGTTTAAGAATAGCAGGGTTCCTGTCATGTCCCAGTCTGTGAGACATTTTTATCTATGGTTTTTCGCCACACAAGTAGAATTTTCCATTTCGTTAATGCTGGAAATAGCCAGAAATGCCCGTCTTCAACAGAGGGCCACGTTAGAAATAAATGACTGTGCTTCCCCCTAGTGGTCAGCACAATCATTTAGTGTACTCAGTACTCAGTGTACTCCCTACCAGAAGCTCCATTATGTTTACTCACAAGATTCAGCATTTTACTCTTCAACTTGGGACCTGTTTTCGTTAGCATGCAGTCGCTAACAAATGCATCAACGATACAAATAACTAGAGCAGAGACCTGACATCAATGAAAAACAAGGAAATCTTATTAATGTAAAAGTTTATTTCAAATACTGACAAAAATCCTCTCACCTACTCCCACACAACTGAAACATTCAAAGTACTCCTGTACTTTCTGAAGTCTTAAAATCATTCCTGTGTTCTCCAGTCATCCTCTTTATCATGTAAACCCTTTTTTTTTTTTTCTTCTTGGAAGCAAGGGTGCCTCTGATTTCCCTGCAGTTATCTTGGGCCAGGATGAAATATACTAATTATGCAATAAGAGAACACAAGAAAAAAAAAATGAAACATTTACTTGCAAAACAAGAAAACGAATAAGGTAAAAGCAGCACAAAAGTACTTCAGAGCACACAGCCTGTCATTTCTTTATACATTCTGGCACGTGTTTATCATAGCTGAACGAGAGACACCCTGTGTGCTGGGTTTGAAACATACCCTGCTATTTCCTCTCGTTGAACTGCTCTGTGCAAAGCCAAACATCAAGTAGCATTCAAGAACTCCTGTCCACTGTTGTTTCATAGAACACGTTGTAGCTTATTCACCCATTTCTTTTAGCAATCTTTACTTCTTAAAGCAGGAAACTGTGGGTTTTTAAACACAATGTGATGCCAAATGGTCTGTTTGTGTCAATCAAAGTGACATAAAGTGTTCCAGACACTGCGCTCTGGCCGGACCAAAAGTTGGATCAAATTCAACAATGCACTATTAAAATTTAGTGGTAGAGTTTACCACAGTCTTAACTGAATGGACTTTGCCACAGGAGCTATAGGACTCTGAAATAGAGACACTCGGGGAGAAGAGAGTTAGATTGGTAGAATCAAGAGGACAGGTGTTCTTTACAGGGTATCATCTCTTAGATTTGTCTTTGACTGATACAGCAGCATTTACACATATGTTCATATGATACAGATTCACATAGCCTCTGCAATTCACTATGATAGAGCAGAAGTAGTGTTAAACTGAAAGGAGAGAGGAACCATTGAATCAGAAAATAGCTCAGGCTATGAAAGAGTGAAAAGCAGGTGGGAAACAACACAAAAATCCCTTCCTGTTGAAGTCTATTTACAATGGCTGAAACAGAGAAAAGCAGTGCATTCATACAACACCATTACAAGCACATACGTACAGGTCAGGTCTCTTTCGCCCACTGCAACTTTGACACATTTTAAAGTCTCAATGAAAAACAAGTGACGTTGAGAATGTGATGGTGCATGCACCCTATATCACCTATAGCCTACGTGGTGGAGTGTGCATTTGTGAAGGTTCCCTGAAGCAGTATTATACAAGGAGGCTGATACTCAGTGAGCGCCGGCATCCAGTTCAGATTCTTGAATGTGTGGACGGCACAGATTCAAAGTCTGCAGATTTGTTGATCGCACCATTCACCTCTTTCAGAGGTCGAACCACATTAACGGGCGGGACTAGAGAGCAGAGCAAGGACTCACACTTTGCCCCCTCACCATGTGTTATAAAATATCTCTCTGCTTTGCCAAGTGTTGGAGTGAGCGTATCGTGCAGGCACGCAGTGTCCCACTTAAAGCCTGCGATGACAATCTTGGGAGCTGGGCTGACACCTGTGGTTATCAGGTTACCTGCTGTTCACCCTCCGACACCCCTGAGATCAAAGATCAGTCCATGTAGTGTGTCAGTTTGGGAAGGACAAAAACGTTGTTCTACGTGGCACTGGTAGTAGAAGTAGGTCTATACTCTCCAGCTAAGGTTTTAGGTAAGGAAAGTAGCAGTATTCGTTTATTAAAGTTAGTGTTTCACAATGTGAACTGCCAAAGAGGGCAACATGTCAAGGAAACCACTATGTCTGACTGCGATATATATTCTGAAAGTGTTAAAACAATCTCCCACAAAAAATGAGAAATCAAAGTCCTTTTCTTAGCTTTAACAAGCAGCTAGAATAAGAATATTTCTTTTGGTCTGTCCCACATGTCTGAAAACTATTTTCACTGCACATGCGATTGTGGGACACAACTATGAAGGCTATGACTGTGGTTACTTTTGTCTTTTTAACATGACTTTTGTGATCAGATATAGCAGCCGTGTCAAAATATATGTGTTCCTGTGTGACACTGAACTTTTAGCAGTGTTTGGATTTGTGTTTGAAAGCAAGTTGTCTGGATGGTGGTGGCATCACTTTTCATACCTCCATGAGATCCAAACACAATGTGAGCCAGCCCAGCTTTGAGCTGCAGTCTGCCTCATCACATCACAATGTGAGCCAGACGATTAGATGGTAACAGTCACATTGGAAAGACAAGCCCGATAGCTACAGTGTGAAATCTGGATCAGTTGGTAAAGCATAGAATTTCCAAGCCAGAAATCCCAGGATGTAATCCCAAGTGAGTCGATTTAGCACTACCATTTCTCTCAGGCATGTTAGCTGGTCTGGTCCTCAAAGCTCCAAGCTCATCACGAATTACGTGCTTGTGTGAGTATTATTTACAGAAGCATAAACTATGCATGGTGCTTCAATCCCCCCACAAATCTTTTAGGCTCATAGTAAACACACGTCTTGATGCAACTCAACAGCAAGCAAACTAAGACTGAACTCAGAGATTGGCAGGGTTCCCAGCCATTAAAAATAATACAAGAATATACTCAGCTGGCTCTTGCCCTGAGCCCCTAACTGGAGCGTGTGTACATGGATTGTCAGGACAGCAAACAGGAAAGGAGGGAAGGAAGTGTGACTGTAGATGTTTCAGGGCTTCGTGTGTTTGTTTTGATACTTACTATCACTAAGCAGATTCCCCACTCCCGTAAAAAAAAAAAAAAACATGTTAAATGTCTTCTTTTGTCACATGTTGTACAATCATGCAGCATATTTAGAGAGAACAGGAGCAAAGGGAGTCAAGAATTAAAGCAACATCAGCAGAGAGAGGGGAAAATAAAGTGGCGTTTCAAATCCGTTTGGCTGAGCTGCAGCAGATGACCTCGGGTTTTGTTCGACAAAAAGTAACTGAAGGATGAGATGAAAGGAAGCCTCCTTTCACTTTCCCCATTTCCCAATATGCTGATAGTGAACCTAAAGAAATCTCAAGCTAGGCGGCTGCCCCTCACAGATTTGGTATGTAAGCAATTATTCACACACATCTTCCAACCCCTCCCGCCAAAGCCAGCCACCAGGATGGATAGGGAACATAAAGATCAAAGAACGCGCTGCGATCATGGTTCCTAACTCCCTTACACACATTATTTTGGTGTCATTTAGGATGCAAAAAAAAAAGAAACAAAGCTTACTATACAGACTACAAAGTGCATTAACTCACCCCATCCAACCCCTGCCCAATAACACACACCTACTGTGATGCATCTTGGAACACCGAAAACCAAGATATAAGGGAGGCGGTAGAGCAGAGTGTGCAGAGGGGGCAGAGCTGTGCGTGGTGGGAAGGCAGAGAAGGCTGCGACCTCGTGGGCCACCTAAACCTCCATCCCTCCCACCCCGCCCCGCCCACATACAAGCAAATGGAGTTTTAACTTATACAACTCTGCCCGACATGTTAAAGCCAGTGGTGCCTGGGGATGAAAAGGGAAGAGAGGGGAGGGGGTGGACATATTGGGGACATGGGTGAGGAGGAGGAGGAGGAAGAGGAGGAGGAGGAGGGACGTTTGCTGGGAGCCCCAGGGGGGTGAGGGTGCTTCTAGGATGGTGGAGGCTAGCCGGCTAGCTTGCTGGTCACCAAGGAGGACTTCCTCTGGGGCAGGTCCTGCGGCGTGGGAATGTGGTCGCCAGTCACCAGGTTCTTGTCGGGCCCCGCCACGGGAAGCTGCTTGTTCTTCATCTTGGCTTTGGCCATGTTGTAGTCGCCCGAGTCGAAGTACTTTTGCTGCATGAGAAAAGAGAGAAGACGTGCTCACAGCTTTAGAAACACGCCTCTTACTGATGTCAGTTGTGCAAAGAAGACAAGCTGTAGGTTTAATCAAAGACAACATGGATTTGACGTATGAATAGCTGCATATACAATATTTCTTCAACCTGATTGAAATCATTCTGATTAGAGTTTCCAAGTTAAATGTTTACATGGACGCTAAATAAAGTGACCCGATAAGGGGGAGATGCTGCACATGCACAACAGAGTTTTAGTATCGTCTGAGTTCAATCAGTAGCACACATATTCTCTTAGGGGATTTTCTCTGCTGTTAAACATAGTGGCGGGTCATTTTTGACAACACAAGGGTTAAACTAGAATGTCATTAGGAAGGAATCTTTTCACAGCCAGTACGGACTGGAAGAATTATTACAGTGAGTATTGTATTAAGATAAACTTTTTAACCTATTCTTTTAACACCAAAAGATGAAAAGGTTCAATTATTTAATTTTCTAATGGAATGATCCAGTTGAGTATTACATTGTGCAGATTCAACCACCCAAAAAACAAAAGGAAAACTCCACTGTCAGACTGTCTAACATTTTGATATCTAAGTCTCTGATGATGTTCATTCTGGGAGTTATCTTATGATTAAGTACTGCAATTTACTTTTTGTCTTTACAGCTCAGCCTGCTTCAGCTACTCCGAGTCAGTGATTTCCCAGAATGACTTTCAACAATCTCCAGAGGTGGAAGTTCTCAACATATACAGTATGTGTAGGTGGAGAGAGCAACAGTTTTTCCAGACGCTGGAAAAGGGAGAGAGGAGAGAGAGAATGATGCCTTTGTGTGCTTTGCCCTGCTGTTCAAATTACAAATAAAAAGAATCGGCTGTTCACATGCCACCAGTGTGGCTGCATTGCACTCTGCTCTACTGAGGTTCAGTCGGTGGAGAAATGATTTTTCTCTCTGCTTCAAGGGGTTTAGCCCTGCAGGATTGTTGAATGGACTTCAAAATGGTAGCTCTAGATAGAAGCTCTTGCTCTTTAGTTGTGAGGGGCACATAATATTTCAGTCATGTTTTAGATTACAGAAACATACTGTACAATAAAACTCAATTGTAGCAAAGGCAGAAACATCTCAATACGATGTCTATATGAGGCGTTATCCTCAAGATTGAGAAAAATTGAGAAAAATATAAAACAGTTTATAGAAAATTTTGAAAATGAATGCAAGGTATGTTGCAACAAAAACAAGTTTTTCAAGGTGATTTTTCCGTGACAGCGATGCGTTGGAGCTTGACTGATCACGGTATAAAAATCTGCTGGACCATATAGCTGAAATACTTTCTCAGTTTTGTTTAGAATTCACACCAAATGCAGCATGTTATATATGAGCAGGCAGGGATTCATGAGTTTACTGACAGAAACATGCCTGCTGTGGAGATCAAATCTGTGAGCAATGAGACACAGTCCCGTCTCCTCACTGGTCATGGTCACCTACCCCTTTCTGTAGTCTCTTCATCAGGAAGTCTGAGCCGCCGGGCTTCTGGCCCAGGCTGGGGTACTTGGCCTTCAGCTTGGCCTCCTCTGCCTTCACCGGGTTCGCATTCTTCTCCTGGGAGTCCTATGGGGACAAGAACAGACAGACATAAACACTCCTCCTTTGCAGAAAACAGGGCCCCCAAAAGTGTCAGCCGATACATCTTCAGGAAAATTTAAGCACAACTGGAACAGCTGCTTATGTGACAGGCTCTCATTTAGTCACTTCACTCTTCAAAACCTCTGCTGTGAACAGGGCTAAAGACTATGTGACAATGACTAACTGAAGATACTTTTTTGTGTGAGTCACAGCATGAATGTTCTTCTATTACAGTCTCTCATATCACCATCATGCCTGAGAGGAAATAACTCAAGAAGAGGACAGAGCTTGGTACAAACAGGGATCTAAAAAAGAGGTCTAAAGGATTTTTAGCAGCTTACATTGATAACAAACAACAAGATCAATCAACAAGAATGAACTCTGACCCTCACAAGTCCATACATGTCCTCTTTAGCAAATCTACTTATGTTAAACTATCACTGTAAAGCAATAGTGTTCAAATGTCTTACATGCTGTTATTGTCAGTTCATGTGGACATAAACCGTTTTCTGCTTCCTATGGGGGTCACACTTTGGCTGCCATAAAGAACAACGTTTACAGTAAATATCACGATTCCTTGTTTTCTGTTAATTCTGTGACTTCACTGGTTATGTAGCCTAGTTACGTGTTTTTTTTAAAGAAAAATTCTGGGAACTGAGGTCAAGAAAGAAACAATAACATGACAACACTTTGCAGGTCTTACGACACCAGGACGGGTTTACAGAAGCCTGGGGTGGCAATTTGTGTAGACAATGTAAGTATTTGTGTTGTTGCCACTGACTAACACTGGCCAAACTGGTCAGATACCTTTCAAGTCTTTGTCAGGCAGATATTGGGACCAGTAATTTGGGCCACCAAGGCACACCTTGTTTGTGCATATAGTGTGAATCAAGTGTTTTGACAGCACGTATTTCAGGAAAGAGTAGCTGTAAAGTGCACGTAAGCGGACAAACTCCATAGGCCATTAATGCACTCCCTGCACATACACCTGGAGCGAGCAGCACACAGTGTAGACCTACTTCTACTATGCAGTCAAGATAGGGCACTCAGCCTGCAGAGCTTGTTGGGGCAGGGATAAAATGTGACTCAAGACACAGAAGCCGATGAACAGACTCCCCCCTTAGGAGGAGGGGGGACGTGTGGGACCGAGTGTGCTGATTCACTTGGGTCCATGACGAGAAATTTATGAGCTTCTATATTCGGCGCCAATGCAGGGAAACTGCAGAATCCAACAACCCATTCTTAGTGAACCCTCTTGATCAGCTGTACGACACAGTTTTCATCTTGTGAAAATCCTCTTAGGTAGCTTCAAAGTTTGACTAGACATTTCGTCCACACTGTTATACCACATACGTATACCATACGTTATCTGCCTGTTCCGGTGCCTCACTGAAGCTGTATCACACTTCAATGGGTGAAAATTGAACAACGTTAGACATCTAATGCTTCATTTTATTCACAAATCTTCATGTTACATTTGATATCTTTACAAACGAAGCAATGTTGTTTTGAAATTCCAAATTAAGTCATGTGGGTTCAAGCAGTGAGTGATTTAAGTTTGACAGTAACTACATTAGTAATGCTGTGTTTGTCAAAACACTTTACACAATTACCGTTCACTGCAACTAAATGTTTTAAGGTATCTGCACACATCCAAGCTTAAGCAGAAAAACCAACAGGTTTGTCAACAGAAGTCTGTGCAGTCCATCAGGTGCATGTAAGTGCTGGGCATTACATCAATATTCATCATTGATCAACCATCATCATATTTCTTGTATTGCAGGATTTCTATTTATTATAAAACATTAACAATTTAGATATCTGAAATATCAAAACAAACCAACTGCTAAATCCGATTTCTCCCTAAATTCTTTCTGGAGTGAATGCCAGCAGAAAACAATCGCTCTAGTTAGCCTTTGTATCACTGTGCATTCCAGTATGATGGCAATAAAACATCATGACATGCTTTTTTGTATATATATATATATATAATTGATATTGTGATGTAACCTATATAATATCAAACAACAGCAAACTTAAGCAGTAGAAACAAACTGCAGGCCTTGGAAGCTGAGAAAAACAAATCACACCGGATGCATATTCTGACCCATACTGATGTAAAAAGATGTTTGATAAAGCATTGATCCAAGTGGTGATCTATGAGCACATCACTGCCGTTGTTGTGGCCACTGTATGGAAATGCGGAAGCACTGTCACACTGCAGTTGTTGTCACTGTCAGGAGAAGACCATCAGGAATATCAAGCCATGTACCATTCAGCACGAAGAGTTTTTGCAATGCATGTGTACTAAGTGAAATCACCAAATGATGTGTATTTGGAGACTGTCGGCCCTACATGGCACATTTTGAGACCCTCCAGGACAGACCAATGAGGCCCGAGCTGCTGTGGACTCGCCAGCCAATGACAGGCAAGGGACAAAACAAAGTGACACACTGGCAAGGTGCTCTGAAAGGTGGGACAGCTACGATAAAACTATTTTCAGCATTCCCGAACAGCTCATCATATCACACCTCTACGGGTCTTCCAGGAGTCCTCCCCTGCCTTGGTGCAGCGCTGAGCATACACAATTCACTTGTGCTAGCTGATGTTAGCCACTTCTAGCTAGCATGATCGGTGGTTAGTCAACAACATCAAGACAGCAGTCAGAAACCCACCTGTTTTTCGTCCTCGCAATCCACCTGAGTGTCCGAGTCCAGGTTTTCTGACGACATTGTGTGAGTGTGATAGACAAGCAAGTGTCACCCCAGACAATTCAAAGAGATTAATATACGAGGTACCGTTTGATGTACCTGCACTGAATCTAATCCTTCTCTGAACACGACTGCTCCCCAACAAAAATGGCGTAACGAGATGTGACATCACCACCGGGGGGGAGTGTCCTACGTGTGATTGACATGTACAGTAACAAATAGGCGAGCAGTAATGGTCCATATAGAACCAATGGGGTGCCATTAACAGCGCCGCTCTGTATAATTGACAGCCCGTCGCCCAATGATTTTACAAGATGGAGACTGAGTGCGTTGCGGGGGCCGCACTGCATCAACACAAAGCACCTCACAGCACAAAAGATATATTATCCATGCAACATGTTGGTTTTTAATTGGATACGCCCGGTGTTATACTGATGAATGAATATAACAAAACTAGTTTAATGAGAGGATCTGTAGCCATTATTAAATAGTTTCCTTTGGAGGTTAAGCCCCTTCGCTCTGTGATTGGCTACTTGTTGACCGCGTTCTTGTCAGTCAATCGAACAATTAGCGGGAAAGGTTGTTTTACGTGAACACCTAGCTTGCTCCCAGATCTTAAACAACTGATTGTACTGCATTGTTGTTTTAGTGAAATATTATTTTATTGTTACCATGTAAGTACAAGTTCATTGCCAACAGGCTAAGTTAATAACAATACAACGAGCTGGCATAAACGGCTTTAGCCTAAATGTAATAGGATAACTAACGTTAGCCGTTAGCTAGCTAATACTCAACATGCTAGTTGTAGTTTACAGTAATGTAACATAATGCTACTAAACTAGCTGAAAAAATCTTGTAGGCCACTTTGGCCTTTTCTCACATAGTTTTTCTCTGTTCTTTGCAGCTTTTTATTTTGTGTTCTCTCTCACTAATGCAATGGCATGTGTACAACAAGTGAGAACTTCCCAGGTAAAATTACTGTAGACTGACTAGCTAATGTAGATTCAGTGTTATGTGATGCTGCAAACACAGTTAGCAAGTACCAAATTTTACAGTTTATCTGTCCTGTGTGAAGTATTTGTAACAGTATTGTAATGTTAGTTATTGTAACAAGCATTAGATTAAGTATTATTTACTCATATATTACAATTTTGAGGTATTTGTACTTTTTAGTATTTCCATTTTTTGCGACTGTATACCTCTGTTTCACTACATTAATATGATGAGTGCTTGAGGGCTCCCACAACCCAGATTTTGTACAGGGACTATCCACACCAATACTTAGGTCTACGAACATCAGAAGGACCATATAATTAACATTCTCGTTATTAATATTTTGCTTATGTTTTAGTTATCTTAGACTTCAGAGAGACAATAGGACATCACAAGTTGTAAAAATTGGCAGATTTTCACTGAAATTAGTATTTTATATGTTATATGTGCAGTACTCAGTGTGTGAGTAATTTCCTTCACAGGATACTCAGCTGTTGCCTAATCAGGTTCTCTCAGAGCAGCAGTCCTTGGTTATTATAAAGAAGCTTCTGGCCATCGCAGTGTCCGGCATCACATACCTCCGGGGCCTTTTCCCCGAGAAAGCCTATGGGAGCAAATATTTAGAAGGTGAGATTACACATTTGTCTGCCCATCACAGTAGCTATCAAGGCCCATTTACCATTTGGAAATATTTACAAAGAAGATTCTTACCTCCCTTTTTTTTTCCTTTCCACAGATCAGAAAGTGATGATCCTTAGAGAGGAGCGCAGCTGCCCCGGTGCCAGTCAGATTGTTCAATGGTAAATAACAACAACTTGACACTTGCTGGCCACTGTCTTTGATCAGGGTCACTAGGAAAACAGCATTTTGATGGTGTCTTGCCCTTTTTGTACATGGACATAATCCTGTTGAAATATAATGTTTGGATGAGCCATAACATGGCTGGGGGATATTGACAGAATTAAACATGACAATAGTTTTGACCAAATTTTGACCACCAACAATCTGTTGAAGTGTAAAATGACAATATGTAAAAGAGCTGCTTTCAGAAAATATTCACACACAGTGAGACTTTGTCAAAGAAAAACATCAATTATGTGGATATGATGACCAACCATCTGGAAACATTCACTGTGTCAGTCAGCTAAAACAATCCAATCTCCGAAAGTTGTGATTCATAACTGCAAGAGATCTCTTAAAATACAAGCTGTATATTGATATTTTACTGACTAATTGCTGGTTTTGTATGAGGGGAAGGGCACAGGGGAGATTCTTTTGTTAAATCTGTGATGGTATGATTTGTGGAGTAAAATAAAAAAAAAAAATAACCTTCAGTTTTTGCTTAAAAAGGGTCATTTTATTATTGCAATTTCATCAATCCAAAAGGTTTTTAGAGCTGATATTTTTTCACCAATTTGTACTTTTTTTTCTTATTTTATTCTTGTGTTATCTTGAAGCTGTCCGATTTTTATCCCTCTATCCACGATCTATAATATCATATTATATCTAATCACATGCAATACACTCACACCCAAATGTCAGAACAGTTAACATTATGATGATGACTTGGGGCTCACTCTGATCTTGTTAAACGATGTACTGCATGTGGGAAAATGTTGGAGGTTATGTGACCCGGACAATTAGGTGTGTGTTTTGTAAATTCTTCCAGGATGCAGGGATGCTTTGAGGCCATCCAGAAGATGTATGTAAGTCATATTCAACCTTTTCTGTCAGTCAGAAGATTTAGTACGTGTGTCTGCTTGAGTCATTATGAAATAGATAACCAGCAGAGTATGTCATTACTCACAATTTTTCCTGTGTCTTATAATAACAAATGTGGTCAAAGTTATTGTTATTTTTCCCCCACCAGCTGCGGACAGTTATTATGTCTGTAAGTATTTTGTTAATCTTTGACTTCTTGTGTGTGGTCTTTTTGAGTGTTTAATTGTGATCAACACATCAGGGTGGGAAGCCTGCTTGGGAAAGTCACGGTAGCAAAGAGAAAAGTAGGCAAATACCAGGAACTAACTAGTAACTATACTTTAACTATCACTTTTTGAGCATTTAGTCTTTTCTATAAGGCCTGAAAGAAATCCAGAAACATTCATTGTGCTTATGATTTGTCCATTTGTCCCTTTTTTTTAGATCTACACTGACCCAGAGAACCCCCAGGTAATGTGCAGGTTGCCTTCTTGCCATTGTTGATGTTGAACAATGCTAAGCTGCTGCACAGATACCTAGCTGTTTATATGATATACATATCTCATTAAAAGCACCTGTCTTGTCTTTCAGAAAGTGACTGAGTTCTACCAGTTTAGGATCCAGTACACTGCAAAAGGAGCGCAGATGGACTTTGAAAGGTGGGATTTTTTAAACTTGACAGTCATGAGAAGTTCATAAGGTATTGAATAAAACAATGTCAATGCAGGAAACTAAGAAAAGGAAAATTGTACAAGTATGAATCATCTCTAAATTGGCTTTACACATACCAGGAAGTACCTTGACTTTCTAATTGTGACTCTGTCAGTTCATGAATTAATGATCTCCTTTAACAGCTTTAATTCCTTAAATTCACAAGTGGCTTCGAAGTTGGAAAAAAAGTATTCCATACTATTGCAGAGTATAGAATAATTAGTATGAGTGAAACACTAAACCTAAGATGCTATTTTTATAACTGCACTATTACATCAAATGAAAAAATAATAATTCTGTGCATCATTTAATACGCATTTCTACAGGTGTCAGCATGGCATGTTTAATATAGTATGTTTGGAAACTTAAGCATGTACTATAATTATAACTTAAAATAAACAACTTTGCCATAAACTATATGTCTGAATGATGGACCTGGCAGACATGAATAGGTAAAATATTTCATTCAGCAACTTGTAGCTGCAGCAACACTACAGTATTTAACAGGTGGAGGTGGGTTAAAAGTCAGAGTAGTTTCAGTCTCTCTTCAGTCATAAGCAGGCCCCTGCAAGGTTCATACAAAGTCTTGAAAGTTTGGGAAAATGCTTAATTTTAACCAATGTGTGTTCAAGGTTGGGAATATGCTTGAAAAATGCTTGATTTTCAACATAATCTGGTGTTTCATCATCTACACAATCACTCATGTAAACCAAAAATCTTTTAATATTTGGAATGAAGTGATCCTGTCATCATATTTGTTTGTTGTCTCCTGGCATTTGTAGTAACAATTTAGATGTGATGATAAAGGCTTTCAGAGGAAATTTTTGGTTTAGGTACCTTGAAAGTGCTTGAATTTTACTCATAAAAAGCTACGAACCCTGCCCCTGCCACTGGAGCACCTGTAAAGTGTGACGGCACTTTGTAATCAAACATCCACAGTGGCTGGTTCACCTCCACCAAAAACGTTAATATGTTTGACCAGTTACCATAATGATTCCTGCCTCTTTTCTTCATCAGCAACAACAACAACAACAAGATGTCGATGTCATGCGGAAACACTAAGAAGGCCAGCATCTTGCTTGTGAGGAAGCTCTACACTCTGATGCAGAACCTGGGTCCTCTGCCAGACAATGTCTGCATTAACATGAAGCTGGCTTACTATGACAATGGTAAAACACACACAAGCCCACCATAATTAAGATTTCTACAAGTGCAGCATGAATGAAATTAAGCTAAAGATGTTAACGCTTTGCACACGTTTATATTCCAAAGACTAGAGTAAAAACTGATGTCATGAGCTGCTGCTTGAACTCTCTTACATGTGCTGCAGCTTTGATCAAAGCTCAATGCATTTGTGTCACAGTTTGGACATTTAGCTGATGCTCTAATCTGACTTGAGTGTGTAAATAAAGTCTTGCTGAAAGGCAGTTTGTCAAAACGGGCGGGGAAACCAGTTTCAAAAGGAGACAAAAGAAGTTGCACAATGCAGAAATACATAACATCAGACACAAGATTTAAAATCCACAATCCATTTGCAACTGTAGCCAATTTAAACAACGTAAGGAAAAGAGACATTTATAGGTTAAACGGGAAAAACATTTTTATTTTCTTTTATATCACAATGTAGTACTACATTTAGGTGTATATTTTCCGCAAAATGTATCCAGGCCACAGTTTATAACCTATTTGCAATTTTTCCCAACATTTTCAGATTTTACTGTTTTATGTTTTACTTCCCCGTTTTATTCTGATAATTCCGAGACTGCTCCTGTTGCCTGTTTGTCACAAATATCCACAAAATTATTTTACTGAGATTCACAAGGCTGACCTCCACGTGGCTGCATAGTTCTCAGTCTTTGCTTACAGGATTTAAAATGTTAAAGAGTAAAGTTCTGCATGTTCGGCATTTGCACAGTGTGTTTTTAAACTGTGGTTACAAATATTTCTGAGTCATATGACATTTCATTTTGACAGTTGATGTTAAAACATTAAAGTTTTGAGTTTACGCTCAGTAGGCCAGACCACAAGGACAAATTCTTTGTGTGTAAAATCAGGCACCGCATTGATCAGAGTGTGCAGAAATTTGCTAGAATGAGAAAGTGTGTGTGTACAGGGTTGGGAGCAGCCTGTTTGATTGTCTGTTTTCCAGTCACTCCTCAGGACTACCAGCCGCCGGGCTTCAAGGAGGCTGATGCCGACTCCATGGAGTTTGAGAAGGAGCCGGTGAAACTCACCATGGGCGAGGTGGTCACTCCCTTCCACACTCTGAAGCTGGACATGGCCACAGAGAGACAGAGACTGGAGCAGGTGAATGAAAGGAAGCTTGAGACAGAGGGACAGAAATAAAATGTTAAACCTCATTTGAAGCAGGCAGTGAGGCATTGTAAACCCTTTTATATGTGCTCTAATAAATATGTTATTAACTCCTCGTTCTTCTTCACATTCATCTTCTTTGAGTTTTATGTTCACTGTCTTTAATGGACAGTTTTTTGGCCTTTGTCTCCTGCAATCAGCACTTTCAGGAGCTGATTGTTGATTGACAGCTATGCATGTTGCTAACTGTCTGCAGGTGGAGGAGAGTGTCCATATGACGGAGAAGTGGGTTCTGAAGATGGAGGAGGAGGGCGTCCTGTCGCAGGTCGGCACACAAACAATTCAGACATGAAGCTTGTTTGCACTCAGCAGGGCAAAGTGATCATTGTAATCAAATATTCATGAAAGGGCTTTAAAAAACACCAATAAATGATAACCCAAATAGGTTTGGGAGTTTAACATGTGAGGCTTCATAACTCTCAAATAAGACAATTAATTTATTATCAAATTCACCACCAGGTTATTTTTGCTTTTAGGAAATGTACTCTACATTAACATCTTTAAGACTAATGTCACATTTTGAAGTAAAAGGTGTAATGTAAGGCAGTGTGCAATGTGTTGGACAGTTTTGTTATTGACACATGAATTGGGAAATGCCTAAATGTTCCAAACGCAAGTGAGGCTACAGGTGTGAGTCTGTGTGTGTGTGTGTGTGTGTGTGTGTGTGTGTCGGTTGTTGTGGTCAGTGTGTTGACATTGTGTGATCATGGTGTTCAGATAACATGCTGTAATCTTTAGAGTCATGTGATTGAAGACGGGGAGAAGCCTGACAACGAGAACACAGACTTGGACAACACTGGTAAATCCTCCTCCCATTTCACTTCAACTGCGTACATAGTAACTTTTCCAGAGTTCAGTTCGGCGAGTTTAGGGGATGAAAACATTTTAAAGTTTTTCATTCTTAAACATGTTAAACATCACTATAGTGTGTGTATTTCAGGCCTATGTGTGTAAACATTCTAAACTTCCTCTTCTAGGCTGGTAAATGTAGTAATCTTAGAGTGAACTGTGTAAAAGGGATGTAAAAGGGTGTCATCAGGTAATTAAAAAGTATGACAGTGTCATAAAGTCATGAAGTGGGAACTGAAGGCCTCACTTGGTGCTGAATACCTTTAAAATGAAATTCAGTTCAGTAGAGGACTATATTAAATATAATAATGTAAACTTGAAAAGGAAAATGTAATTCCACAACAGCCTTATAATTTTCCACATATGTATGTTATTTGAGTAAAAATGAAAATGCAATAATCCAGTTTTCATTTTCACATACTCATATGGGCGTTCTATGACCATACCATGAGATATTTTTAAGTGTTGTTATAGAAACCTTCAGGTTTACTGTTAAACTTACAGAGATCCAGAAAGAATACTTTGTCAGCTCAGTTACAATATTTATTTAGTCACTATCAGCATTATTGGACAAGACTTGTCTTTCATTATATCTTGAAACTATTTTCTTTTGTTTTATGATCTCAAGAGATCCAGATGAGCTGTAATGAGAAGATCGAGAGTTGTGAGGGAGCCACAGAGGTAGGTGTGACATTAACTACACTAACCCTAACACATTGAGAGCATGTTGCACGTAAAATAATTTCAAGCTTCTGCTGCAGAAGGCAAGATTTATACATTAAAGTGTAACTACACCCTCAAATTCAGCTGGAAGTCTCTCCCAGCAAATTTAAAAAATGCAACGAGTGAGGGAACAACACCTGTAGGAGGCCTGGCCTCGTGGCTACATAGTGTGTGGGTCAGGGGACACGGGGGAGACTGACTGACACTGATTAGTGTTTTTTTAATATAAATTTCATGACGTAGACAGGTCCCAACTGGGTGACTCTATATCAGCATTGGCCTTGCAAGGTTTAGGGCTGATTTGAAACAGTAGATGGCGTGTTGAGCCATTTTCAACCCATGAAATGCTGATTTTTATAAATTTGGTAAGAAATTTGGTCAATATCAACGCCAGCTTTGGTGTGTTTAATCACAGTACAGTCAAATCATTTAGTTTACAGCTCAAAAAACACGTGTAAGTGTGGAGTACCTCTTTAAAATACATTAATCCTGGTAGCTTGATTCATCATTCTTTCCTGTCAAGTGGAAATTGGTGGTGAGGAATCAAAACATAAAAGAAAGCAAGCAATCAACAGCAAGTTGATGTGCCTCGTGGAAAAAAAGTGTTTTTGTTAGGAAGTGGAAGGTCAGTTTTTGTAGGCTGCAGGCTCTGGGTAAACACGAAGCAAAGGGCCACTTTGAGTGCACTTAATGGTCGGTGGCGTTATGGACCATCTGTCCTCTCTCAGATGGACACTCTGGTGAAGAAGACCTCCGACATGGAGGTGGGCCTAAAGAGGACCAGGAGTGGACGGATCATCAAGTCCACTACGGTCAGTCATTCAAATTCACTGTTACAGCTAGATGACCTGAGACCCCTTCAGCCTGAAAAACATTTTTATTCTCTTTGCGTTGTTAATTAACCAATCAGCAGAATTGATCTCTCTATGACCGAGCACAGGTTAGCCAAATTGTACCCATAATGCTCTTTTGAGTTTGCAGTGTTTTGACCTAAAAGTAAGAAGAGTTACATGTTTCTTTGAGGCAGTGGTTCTTTTATAAATGGGGTAAGTTAAGTATGAGCTCACTCAGGTTATTTAAAATCATATATGCGTTGACCTACAACTGGGCTATTTCAGTATTACTGTGGTCAAAGTTAGAGCAGATGGAAAAAGTGAATATGATACTTGACAGTGTATCTGTATATCTGTAATCTACACAAGTAGATATGTTTAGGTTTAAGAAATAAATGATTTATGTAATATTAAAAATGTGGATAAAATGATAAGAAATAAAAGACAGAGGAGCTCATTAGCATAGCAGATGATTCTCTCTTTCGACTGCTTTAGTGTTGAGTGAGTGTGTGTGTGTGTGTGTGTGTGTGTGTGTGTGGACAGGAGACAAACCTGACTGTGAACAAGAAGCCGACAGCTATGAAGAACAAAGCGGTGAGAAACTTGTCCTTACAGCGTTTCTAAACTCTGATCTGATCCTAATTTAACATAAATAATTTAATATAAATATAAAGTTGCAAATGCAGTTAGTAAATAAAAAATAACTTCTTAATCTATATTTTGTGTAAGAGCGTGCAGCATATTTGTCGGGGAAAAAATACTTTTTTAATTCAGGGCGATAAAACAGCTGTACTTTTACATAAAAAGCAAGTCTACAGAAGATTTAGGATGCATTTTGAAATGGAAAATGCGTAGGAACCCTGTTTGTTTCACAGATGAGTCAGCACTGATCACTGTCGTTTCTCAGAGTGGGATGTTGTCAGTAGACGCATGTAATTCTGTGGTTGACTCTTTGTCAACTGCGTGTTTCCTCTGCTGTTTTCAGGTTTCTCAGTATGACATCCCCAACAGCCAGGAAACTCCGTCCACCTCCACCTCTATGAAGAAACGCAAATTCAGCGAGCCAAAAGAGCGCTTCTGACCTCACACCCCACTGCTAACACAGCAGCCCTGTTGTATTGATTTACACTGATGTTTTTTTTAAGTTTCAATTTTGAACATAGCAAGTTATGTAGCTGTTTTTTTTAAAAAGGGAATTCCACTCCTTTTAGCACCTTTTTGAGATTGTGATACAACTGTTTTTTTTAATGCAACTCAAATCTTAAATGTAAACAATTTACATATTGTTAGAATATAAGTTAGAAAACTGGTGAACAAATGTATTCACGAACACAGTATTTAAGTTGACTTTGAATGGTTATGTTTGTTTTACTGTTACCATTCTGAGGATTTCACACTTGAATAAATCACACAAATGCGTCCAGTGTCATCTGGTGTCGTAGTTTATGACACAAGTGAAGTCATCTTGATTTATAATGTGTTTTATCAGAGTACTTTAAGGAGTAACAAAAGACATATCAGACCGTGCAGGTTAGTGGTGTCTGACTGTGTTCATGTCAGTAATCGAGTTAGAAGGTATGGATTATCTCCTTTGTTTTTTAACTTGTATTTACACGTCTTTGTTTCAGCAGATACATGCTTCTAAAACTGCATGTGTTTTTACTAATATCATTTTTAATTCTAAATGTATGCAGAGTTTTTGGTTATTATTTCTTTGTGCCTCGCTGCTCCCAAAATGGTGAACCTCTTATATCAAGTATAATGCGAAAAAGTAAGTAATTGATAAGCGAAGTAAGTTAGTGAGGTTAAATATCCTGGCCATCATTTTACTCATGGCCTAATGGATAGAGACAAAAATATTATGCTGCGAGTTACGTGGAGGCAGCAGGAGAAGTACCCAAGTGCAGACAGACTCAGAGGCTCAAGGAGTTGCAAAAGATTTATTTAAACTCACAGGTACAGGGGTGGCAGGTAGACAGGCAGGTTCAGAAGACAGAACACAGAACTTGTGCAACACAGTACAACTCTCACAGTAAACCAAAAACAATGAACCAGCAAGGAACAAAAGGAAGGGACAGGTATAAATAGGGAAGGGCTAACGATGGAATCAGGGACATGTGTGAAACAGGGAGCAGGTGAGGCTAATCAGATACATGAGGGCATGAACAGACAGGAAGCAGAAAAGACCGGACTTCAAAATAACACAGGAAACAGACAAACACTACGGATCATGACAGTTTAGTACAAGTACATGTCTTGGGTCTTACTGTATGCTCCTGTACACACCTAACCTATGGTGTAAGAGCAGTATGCAGAGACTACAGTCATGCCATGAGGATGCTATGGTGCATGCCAGGATTTTATGCGAGTCATTTTTATTAGCTGTAAGCAGGCAGTAATAAGGAACCTTGTATAAATGTACTGTATGTACAGAAGAGAGGAGAAGGTAGTAACGCTCAGCAGCTGCTTCCATCAGCATTAAGATGCCGTCAGGCCCCTGTGCTTTCCTCTTGGTTTGTAAAAAAGGAAATACAGTCGTCTTCTACAGTTTAAACATTTAACAGTTTCAGCTTCCTGCCAGTGACAAACCTCCTGCTCTGCCTCTGGGAAAGGAAATTCAACTTTGCCTGCCTCTTGAAAAACAAACCTCCATCTTTGAATAGACCCAGAAATGCCACCATTTGCATGTGAGGTGCCTTAAATGAAGCTGTTAAGTGAAAGTGGATTATATCTGTACACAGTGACCTTTGGGCCCAGATAAGGGCCCATCAGCAGCCTCCCGCCTGGCAAGCTGTGTGTTTTTAATCTCCCATTGTTTTTCCCAGAGAGAGGGACATTTGCTGATAGACTGCCTTAACCCACTGCGGATCAATACTGCAGGAAGCCTTTGTGATGCATATCCAAGCAGCCCCCACCTCTCCGTGTCTGCAGCAGGCCAGAGGGGGTAGAGAAAGAGAGACTCCATCAAATCAGCCCTCACTTCCTAACACGGGCATTGTCTTGGCCACCACATTTATTTCATTGTCTCTTGTGCTTTTTATGGGTATTTCTGATAACAGAGAAGCGTAAAGCAGAATGGACTAGGAAATCCATGGTGGACAATACCCACACACCAGTGCATTGACGCACTTTATGAGCTGTGAAATGAATCAAGGTTACCTAACCTCACAGCCCGACTCCAGTGGCATTTTTCAACACTTTTTATTATTTTGACAGCAGGAGGTTCTGTGGGTATTGATAAGTGATGAAATGCAACAACGGTAAAGGCACCTTTGCACATCTATTCATGTATTGTAGATAACCAGTATCTCTGCTATAGACATTACAACAACACTATATCACAGAAATGAACTGATAAATAGCGCCCAAAAGGCAAAATGTATCCAATGGCATGGAAAATAAAAAGAAATGTACAATGGAAAATACACATATTGAGAAATTGTCTCGTCTGGCACCCGAAGGAGTGTAACCCTTGGAGATCAGACACTTGAAGGCAAGACTTGAATATGGACCACTTTCAATCACATCTTAGTTTAAAATGAAAAAGCAACACAAGAACATGCGATGGTAGACCAGTGTTCCCGTCAAAGCACGTTCCAAATATCTAATGATGGAGGGGGGAAAGGAATCTAAATTGCAATTTTATTTCGCATCCACCCTCAATCCTTCACTCGGATCCTGGGACTCTACATCATTTCTGTACACACACGTCTCCCAGAAATGAATTCTGAAATTAAATTCAGGGACACACGTCCAGCGGCCAGAGTTAACAGATCAATCAGCTGGCCAAACAGCAGGAGGGGCCCGCCGGACGCCCCTGCAGACCAATCAGAAATCTGGGTTTGGCCTGTCTGAGTCGATAGCTTAGGTCCAGGGCCGCCTGGGTACGGTCAAGGCAAGACACACTGATGGACAGACAGCCGCAGTCCATCCCAGGGCTCCATATAGATTAAAGCCAGCTTCTGTGAGCCTATAGTCGCGGTGCGGTGATTGTGCCTGCAGGGCCTATAGGCCCCAAGGGGGAGCTGGTCTTTACAGCACAAGGGGGAGGAGCGAGGGATGGAGTGGACATCCAGCCCAGGGACCGTGACCCCTTTGACCTTGCCAGAAGGGCAGCAAATGTTTCCAAGCTGATTAGCGCTTCCCCAGCAGAGTACCCTGCTCACGGTTAACCCTTTGGAATCAGGTAGTGGTCAGAGGTGTTGGAGGAAATCCAGAAAATATGTCATTCAAAGATTTTCTGTTAACATACACAATCACGTTAAAAGAAGCATTAAGTGAATTCAGATTAAATTAATGCCTAAAAGGATTAAACATTCTTATACTATTGTATACACTTACATAAAATAGCAACACATGATATGTTACCAAGGTTAAAAGTAAGTAAGTACTTGAGTACTGTACTTCAGTTCAGTTTTGATGTTCTTTTACTTGAGTCTTTTCCTTTTATTCTACTTTGTACTTCACTGCATTTCAGAGGGAATTATTGTACATTTTATTCCACTACAGCTAGTATACACTATAGTTTTAGTCGATTTACGAAATATATTATCAGCTCATAAAATATGATGCACTTTTGCTTGTAGTGGAGTATTTTTACACTGTGGTATTGCTATTTTTACCCAAGGTGTGAGTACCTCTTCCACCACTATATGTTTACATAGAGTAAGAACCTTACTGTAACAGCAGTGGATGAATTTACAAGCAGGAGTGAAATATCCTGAACAACCACAAGGTGGCGATAAGTAGCCACGGAATGAGCTGCAAGAATGAGGCCCTCATAGATAACTCCTGCTGCCTTGTGTCATGACAGAAAAGCGTCATCCTTCTCATGCATGCCTTAATCAGCTTGTACAGTTGGCCTTCACACTGTACACAATTTAAAAAGCATGAGATCCTACTAAACAGCCAACATGAGGCTATTCAACTTGTCTTTTGAGAGACACTGCAGTGGAGTCAACAGTATTGATCCGAATAGGGAATGATAAAAGGAGGGGAGGCTGAGAGCAGGTGGTAGTGGGCCAGCAGATTCAGGGATTTAGTCGCTCACCGGGTATGTATGGTCAGCGCTGCCGTGTGGCGAGGGGACCAATACCTACTCGAAACAGATGCTCAAAGCAATGGGATGTGCCCCCATTGTGATCAGAGTGGACAGCTGAATTGTTTACCACCAAAGGGCCCTTTTCTTCAGCGGCAGGCCCGCGCACAATGGGGCCCCCACCACACTGTTACACTGAGGGCTTCTGCAGGGGGAAGCAGGGGAGGGTGGGGCGTGTGTGCATCGAAGGGATAGGGGGTTTACAGGGTGAGCCTCTCTCTGTACCCCCTTTTTTCTTTCTCTGTGCTCAGATGCACCTCCTCCACAAAGCCCCCTAAAGCTACTGGAGGGCAGGGGTTTAAATGTCACGCTTGGCCATCAGAGCACCCAGCCCCCGGCTCGTGTCTCCTGGGGGAAGCACGCCAAGAGACAGGGAGAGGGAGAGAGGAAAGCTAAGGGGAGGGAGACACTTGCCCTTGCCCCATTGTCCATTACGATAGGCATGAGCTGCTAACTGACTCCAAATCAAGTGTATCCTCGCGCCACGCGCCCTAGCCTTGTCCTGCTCTTGCTCAAACACAAAAGGCTCTGTGTTTTTGTTTTTTCTACCATCCATAGGTGAATAGCAGCTTTGGTCATGGTATGTTTGACAGAGCAGCTTAAAGGAGGCTGCAGAGTCGAAATTCAGCTGGCCACCGGGCTGAATGATAAGCACAGTTTGTCATCCTGAGACGCTAGAGATCCGTCCACATTGCACTCCGGTGAGCTCTTACATGACAAAAATCAATGCTAACTTTTTGCGTTCAGTCACAAAAGAGGGACTTCAAAACATTAAAGCGGGCAGAGGGGGGATGAGGTGTGGGGTGACAAAGTGTCAAGCTGAAATACAAGTACAGGACAAAATATACGAGCTGCTGGCCAACTTTATCCCAGCCCAAGGTCCTGGCCCATACTTAACCCACCCACAAGATTGAGTGTTTTATGTATCTATTTGTTCTAAATAGTGGCACACTTGACCTTGAGTCAAGATGTGTGTGCTTGCAGCCTGGCCCGGGAATCATCCCTCCTGTCAGGGACGGGAGGGAGTGACCTTGAACCGCCGAGGCGCAGGCGTAGCTGAGTGCACAAACTCATTTAACTCCTGGGTTTGTTATCGACATGCTGTAATCGTTAACATTATGGATGATGAATAACTACTGACTGCTGTATACCTGTGCAATACGTCGCCTTGCCATGCACACTGGGGCAAGCTGGGGGCTGGCAACGGCAGACACGCCACACTGATGGTCAGGTGACTGGAGGGCCACATCACTTAGACTTGTTTTTCCACCCAATCACAGCAACAACTCATCAAGAGTGCCAGCAAAGCACAGTGAGGTGCTTAAGGACATAGATCACTTCTGTGCTTTTTGCTTCTTTTTTTTTTTTTTTTTTTTTAGCACACATACCTCTATGTGTACTCAGGAACACTTAACCTCCAGCATCAGCTGTTCAGGCATCTGCAGTGGATTTTTTTTCTCTGACTCCGTATTGATCGTTGTAAATGGGTGAATTTACTGTATTTTCTGGGAAACACAGAAAAATGGACAAAGAAATGATTATGGTCAACATTACCAGAGCTGGAGGCATGAATTTTAAATGCTAGGTTTTTAACACCAAAGCAAGTGAATTAGTAGTTAAGTATTCATGAAGTTATTTGTGAGAGGGGCACAGAATAAGCGCTAAAATGTGGGGATATTGTGCTTTCTCTGTTATAGTACACTGAGGGCTCTATTAACAATGAAGTTATCGTATCTGTTTCCCTTTATTTTAGTTTTTTTTAAAGCTGGAACTAAACTCAAATTACATCAGGGACTGACAAAGTCCCTTTGTGCATTCGTGTTCGCATTTCCATTGCATCTGAGGAACTGTAAAGATCAGGTAAATTAGTCCGATAACTGATTTAGATGCAGTTTATCAGGTGGGTGGGAACTTATCAATAAGTAAGCATTTTAAATAGAATAATGTGCCCCTACCGCTATCTTAATGACAAGCAATACTTCAAAAATAAGTCAAATTTATGTCATCCTAATTCTTCACATTCCAGCTATAAGAGCTTGTAAGGATTAGATTGAAATGTAAAAGAATATTTACAGTATGCCAGAAAAGAAAATAGCATTAAGAAGGGCAGATGTTCAATTTTCACTTTAGGGTCTTTAACCCTAATTACTAAAGGGGTGTGAAAAGTAATCAATAATGCGATATGTCTTGATGTGCTCTCCTGTGATATGGTATCGATACTCTGGCATGGGTGTCGCTAAAGGCCTTCTTGTGATAGCAAGGCGGAGGTCTTCCTTCTTTTACTCCAGATAATTTAACGTAAAACTTATCTGCTTTCTTGCAGTTCAACCTTTAGCAACTTTGTGGTTGTTTTGACTAAACAAAGTAACTGAAAACCGGGCTTCAAATCTTAAAGATAGCCTCCAGACATGTTTTAAGATGTGTAAAAGTAATCTGCTTCAAATAATAATTTGTGTCTGATATGGTTTTTCCACAAAAAAAGTTTGATTGCATCTACTCCATCTCCCTCATTGAAAAATACAGTTTTTGTGAGGTTTTACATCATGTGTTCCTGATGGTACATACACGTGCTAGACACCTTAGATTTCAGGTGAGCACAGAGAAACTTTCCCCGTTCAGCAGATGGATGTGAAAACAGCCTTCTAGTATCAAACTCTGCACATACATAATTCTGCACAGCGAAGGTCAAACATCTTTTTGAGCGGAGGGGGACTTTAAGTACTTCTCTGTAACATTAACTTTTTGTGATTAAATAAGCAGCAAAGTTAAAGTTTTCAGTTATAAATTAATAATAGTTTATCACTCAGAAATGTGCTTCATCAGCACTGTGTGGGTGTGGGTGTTGACATCTTCTGTAACAAGCAAACAACCTAATAATTATCATCACGTTCTGACTCTGACTGTAAGATTGTGAACTTCTGATTGGTACGTGTAAATACCAAACCTCACCTTTTTCCAACAGAGCCCCGTCCGCTTCAAACCAGTGAGAAGAGCACAGAAAATCTTTTTTAAAAATACAGAGATCTCTTGTGTCAAATAACCAATATGGTTCTGACTTTAGAAGGGTATGTTGTGATCATGAAGAACCAAATATTTTATAGTAACAAGAAGATTACATTTTAAGGGCCCTTCATTTATGTGTTTATGTTGCTGTGTGTGTCCTAATGCGGCTCAAGTCACAGCCTTTTAGTACACACTTAAAAAAAAAAAGAGAAAAGTCTCAGTTGTCTATAAAAAACGTGAAACTGAAAGCTTTTTATCAGGCGGTAATAAATATGGTATATGATAGATTCATGTGTTTTTGAGGGGTAAACTTTCCTCTTCAGTCATATAGATATTTTATGTGTTGTTGATGATTGTTTTGCAATATTTCACATATGACAGAATCATCTTATCTTATCATATTTTCATAGTATATAGTATATAGTGTATATTGTGTGAGTAATGTCATTCCCAGCCCTAATAGTTGCTTAGTTGCGGATTCTTTTTTGGGTGCACACAGGATAAGACATAGATACATCATCCACATAGTGACATTTTATTATCAGCTTGACCAAAATTAGAGGAAAAAGGTACTACATGATGCAATACTTTAGGCAAATAAATAAAACAGTACTGAAAATCTGAAAAACAGCATCTGCCAGTCAAATACTAAACACAAAAACCAGGTCACTGCAGTCTGGCAGGCTTTCACAAGTTGCCCAGAAGTTTGCAACAGCACTGAATTTACATTTTATATACAGTAACTCAGAGTTTCCAGACCAGATCTTTGGTTTGACCACATACACAATCTGCCGGAGGGGAGAAAAAGTTTGGTAGATTTTGCTCTCTCTCTCTGTCTGATGGCCTTGGGAGTTTGACTTCTGCCCTGCCAATGTTTTCCTCCTCTCCAGGCTTTGAGGGCTTTTCATCTCGCCAAGGTGCAAGGGCAGCCACATCTCCTCCTCTCCCAGCCCCTTCCTCCCATCCAGCATGCACATACACATGCGGATTTCCATTTTAGCTATAGCTCGAGATTAGCAGCTCCACCACCCCAAGGCTGGCTTAAGACATGAGGGCAGACATCCAGCAGTGTTGGTGGGATGCATGCAGGGGGGGGATCCCCAAAGACTTGTTTAAGGCCGCTGTGGATTCTATGGATGAATCCTCAGAACACACATGTGGTTGTTTAGGATGAGCTGTGTTGTGTCAATTTGTTGACTTGATGAAACTTGATGGCCTCAGACATAGCTAGCTCTGCACTGCATGGGAAAAAGACATATTTAAAAGTGTACTTACAGATTTTTGTTGGAGAAAGCCAGTGACATCTTTTCGCTTGGATTTTGGTTTGATGAAGTTTAACCTCTTGAACCCAAGGCTGTCTTTTTCTCCTTTTATTTCTAGGTTCACTTCTTAGTCACTACACTATACACTATATATTGTTATTTTAAGGGAAAATTAGATGAGTCAAAAATTCCATTATTTGGCATTTGGTGCTATAGGTGTTCTAGGATCGTTTTCTTTGTCCTTTCATAAATGGAGGCTATCACTGCTGATGCTACATTCTTCTTCCTCTAATCATCCTGAATGAACTGGGGCAGACCACACATCCATTCCCCTGCATCAGAAAACAAAACCTGCTTAAAACCAAATGTAAAAGATTTCATGAACTGCTTTTAGTGGTATCTAGTTTTGGTTTTATTTGCCCAGGTTTTGAGCTATCCATTTCTGAGATTTCTGCTTACAATGCAGGCAAATCCAATTTAATTTGTGGTGCTTAAAGCATTAAAATTACATTAAAAGATTAATCAGCATCATTCTTTTCCACAATCTGTGTCCCCGTGTCTGGATCCACAGAACATGCTGTCAACAGTGTTAATAGGGACTATTTCTTCAGTAGCACTTCCTTTTACATGTACTGGTTTGTTGCTGAAAATCTCCAAAGGGAATATCTCAAAACTTCAGCAAATAAAACCCAAACTTTATGCTTGTCTAGACATAGATAGGGGTTAAGTAAGAAAATATATTTTTTTGTAATTTGGGTGAACTAACCCTTTAATTCGCTTTTGAGTTATTGCTATTTCTCTGAGAATGATGCACAGTTGTACAACATAAATACAGACCAAAACCTGTAAACATTATATTATTTTGAAAAGTTCTAGGCAGAGTTCAGCAGGCTTACATGTAGACCTACGATAGTCAAACCACAATGGTAGGACATCAGGCCATTTGACCACAAACCTCCAACAAGCCTATCAGACAAATCAGGCATCCTGTGGCAATAGCGCCTGTTACAACTGACCCGTAACATGTGGCCCAACTTACAACTAAATTGTGGCTGAATTATTGATACAGTGGCGTCGGCCGCTTTGCAAGTGGGGGCATGAAAAGGGAGCCAACATGGGAATGGTCTGCTAATTTTATATGGGAGCCTCAGGGCACATTCCTCCCAGTGAAGACCAAACATATTGACATATGTGTGTAGGGGGAGAGACTGTATATAATATCAGCCTGGTGCTGAAGGAGAAAAATGGACAATGTGACTCTCCATATAGACCTCAGTCTACATGTGTTGTGTTTCCCATTTTTCTGTGAATATGGCTAAACAATCTGAGAATGTGAACGCTGAGATGATGCATGTATGGAGAGCTTGGCAGGTTGCAGTAAAAATGTATGTAATATCCTTTTCTCTTTTGCTCTCCTGCTTTTTAGATTTCTCCCTTGGAATCATTACAGCTAAACTGTCTGTTTCACATTCATTTGTCAGTGTAATATCAATACTGGACAGAGAAACGGTGAGATGAATTGTGATGTATGGGATCAAGTCGTTTAGAAGGGTAGACCAGGGGGGTGGGGGCTGTTTGTAGCTGAGCCAAGGTTGTTGACCATCAGTGAGCTGGCAGGCTAATTTCTCCAGAAGTGTCCAAAAGCCTTTGTGTCCTCAGTGCACTTTTATTTCCACCTCTCTTGGAATTGTGATGACCGTGCCTCGGGGCGACAGAGACACCTTGAGGAGCGCCCACCTTTAAATCCGCTGCTCCATGACTTCAACCATGACCCCTCGCTGGAGGGATCCCTCAGGCGAGATTTAAACGAGCTCCCCCAGGTCCGCAGCGGCTCCTCTATTCACCGTCACGTTTGAGACATGAATTGGCCCTCTCTGATGGTTGATTGTAAAATGTATGTGAATTAAAAAGAGAAGATTTGGATAAATTGATATAAAAACTTACATATGTGAGTAAATGTGCCGTGACATGTATTTGTGCCAGAGAGAAGAAAAGGGCTGAATTTGGAGTGACTGTGAAAGAAAGACAGAAGGAATGCTGAGGGTCCCTGCAACCCCCTTTTCCCTTTCTGTCTTTCTTTCTTTCTTTCTTTCTTTCTATCTTTCTTTCCATCCATCCTTATCCATAAAATAGAAGGGAATCCGAGTACTCAAAATATAAAAACATCTTTACTGAATTTACATGTCATCAGCCATTTTTCTTTTATTGTATTCTCTTATTTTTTTTCAAATCTTCTTCTTCCACGTTAAATACTATCGCTTACATTTTTACAGTTCTTTTCTCTCTCCCTCTATTTTTGCTATTATGGAGGACGAATGGCGAGAAAAGCATACAATATACAGGCTATTGATCCACGCCCATCACTGCAGAAAAAAAGTCAGTTCAGGGGGTGGGGGAACGGAGGGGACTGGACACAGCGATCGATAACCTACTCTATCAGCCGTTTCCATGGCAACCGGCCGAGCAAGGACAGAGGGCTGCCATGCATTTTGCACCTGTCTATTTCATATACCTATTGTGATAATGAAAGTGTCAGGGAAACGAATGCAAAGGTGACGTGGGGCTCCAGCCCTAAGTCAACTTCCACAATTAAAGAAATTACATAAAGGTTAATAGCTTGCTCTAAAAGAGACGTGAAAAATGGGAGCAAGGACGGGGGTTCTGGGGGGATTTCGGTGACCTCCTCCTCTCCCTGATGTGGGTTGAAGGACGCTCGAAGGCAAACTAGGTTGCAGCAAGTCGGGTGCAAATCCGGGTGTCTGGGTTCTGGGTTATTTTCAGAAAAACATGCACAGATGACAGTTTGATATCGGCAGTTGTTTCAGGACAGTGGAGACAGGGCCTCTTTTGTGGTTGACCCCAATTTGGAGGTCGAGCAAGCATGATCAATGTGCTGGCCATTAGCTCACCATGAGCAACTGTAGGCACAAGAGCAGAAAAATATAGCAGAGTAGATACAGAAAAGTACTGAGGAACGAAGGCGGGCAGGAGGGAGGGAGTGGCGCTGTTGGTCGAGGTTAGCCAAAGCTTTCTTCAGATCAAAACCCAGCAGGCCAAGCCAGACAGACTGTCAGGAGAACTTGACACCCAGACAATCACTGAATCTCCGTCTGTCTGACCACGGTGGGCATTGAACTTCCAACCGCCTTTGAACTGTAGGCTCATTGGCTCCAGAGCCATGGCGCTGAGCTGGGTCGGCCCTAAGTGAAGGGGATGGATATCATGATCTGGGGCCCGTGTTGATCATGTGCCGTATTGATCGCCAATCGAAACTACTGCTGAAAATGCAGGATTGAGAGGGAGAGAGTGAGAGAGAGAGTGGGAGGGAAGGCAATCAGCTGTGGCTTCTCGCTACGGTCAGTGGCCCTGTATCAGGCTGCTGTGGTTTCTGCAGAGGAGGAAATGGTGGTTTCGGGGAGTGTTGTACACCGTGAGTGCAACGCTTACATGCATTTTTTTGAGGGTTCCCCCTCTGTACTTATGTATTCTGGTCTATTCTCATTGATGCAGCAGTCATGAATGACAAATCACAAACCGCAATGGATTTGCCTCAATGACAGCAGAGTGAAACTCGAGCATGAACGCAGCATGTTGGCAAGTGGCAAGCTGTACCACTGTGGACGACACAGCGGTTGTCCTCTAGCACCAGAGGCACTCTGTGTTTTGTGAGCTGTGACAGCGAGCTATTGATGGGCACGTGGCTCTGCAGTGTTGTTCAGGGGCCACTGGCCACTACACTGACCTTTGACACCCCATCCATGCATGGGCCTTCATTGTTAGGGGAGTAGGAGGAAGAGGGAGTGGAGGGGGGATAGATGACCCTTGGGTTCCTTGCGTTTGGATTCTCCCTTCCCCACAGCCTCACCCCTCCCATCCCAACACCTCCATCCATCCCTCCC
>LKNJ01000229.1:71076-110810 GCA_002120245.1 Maccullochella peelii | reverse complement strand
CCACACACACACACACACACACACACACACACTCACACTCTCCACCTTATGCCGATCAATGACAGTTTCATGTGGCTTCTCTGGGCCTGCAGTGACGTGTGTCCTATTGATTTATCGATATTACTCCAGGCAAGCGAACCCAGAACCCCCCTCTCTCAGTAGGCAGCCAGGCTCCAGCCCAGCAGAGGCGTACCTCCCCCTGCGCCAGGTGGGTCCATGCCAAGTCACCCAAGTGTACCGGGCTCTGTGGAAGCCGCCGCACATTAGCTGCACACAACAATACAGTATTTTCGTGTGGATGCATGTCTGCGTATGTCACTGAGAATGCTTTTAAGCATCACCCCCTCCCTCTGCCCATCTAGTTTCTGCCTGTCTCTCCCTCTTCTCCTGCACTCTATGGGACATGTAATGGGGACAATGAGTGAGACACCCTGGCACTCACAAACACATTTACTGTCGCCTCCGATTTCCAGAGGCGACTATTCCACTTTTATGGTTAAAAGGTTCTTTTCTTTCGTCCGTGTCAATGTCATGCCTCTGTGGCCATGGCTCATCCTTGTGGCTATTGCTCTCATCTGCCCCTCTTCCTATATTTTACTGGGGTGGGGGTGCGAATCAGACAAGCCCATCCTTTTACACTCTGCCCCCACCCCCCAGGCTCTCCTGTGTCCAGTGAAAGGCCAGTGGATTCAGGGAGGGGAGGGGTAGAGGGCAGCTGGACACTCCCCGTGGCCTGGCTAGCTGCTGATGTGGGGGTCGTAGAGGGGGGGGCGATCCAACACCATTAGGATAGGACTACTGCGATGGCAGCTGGCCCTAAAAAAAGGAGAAGGAGGAGGGGCGTCAGGGGAGGCTCAGAGATCAGTGACCTGGCCACAGTGTCCAGCTGGGGGCTCATTTCACGGCCCACCTCCAGCCACGTGCTGGATGACCATCTGGGCATCTGGCAAACCCCACAACAGAGGTAGCATCATCTTCTTAGTTGCAGAGATGACAACAACAAAAGTCAAGAAATATGTCAGCCTAATCTGGAGAGAGGTGGGAGGGGGCACTGCAGCTGCCTGTTGTTGTTTGGCATCAAGTGTGGTGTGCATCTGCTGTTTAATGCAATGCAGTTTGCACCTCACAAGTGCTCTGATCTTGTTGATTAATTGCAGATACACTCAATATATTTAATTTTAATATATTTAAACACAGAAAAGCAGCAAAACCTCACCTTTGAGATGCTATAAAAAGAGTATGTTTGCCATTTTTGCTTCATAAATGATTATGAAAATGTTTCTGTCAATCTCACAGAAATTTGACGGATTGGTTAATCGATTAATTGCGACATCTGATGCTGCCTTCCATGGGTCTATGTACTGAAAATGAGTAGATGAGATGACTATAGTTTATATCTGTTGGACTGTACTACTGAAAGGTTAAAGGTGTTTTTAAATAGAATTTCTCCTCTAAAGTGCAGAAGAGCACAGGGGGTCACTCAGCAGCCCAGATGGACCACCAGATTCTCTTTTAGCTGAGCTGTTCAGTTTGATGACTCTGATTGGGGAACAGATTAGCACTGGTTTGTTGTCAATGCTAACCTTACCCCTCCTCCCTTTCCTCCTCCCCCTCTTTCTTCCTCCTCCACCCTCTATCCTCCCCCGTCCTTTCATCATCCTCTCTTTCTCCCAGAGCCTTCTGTCTTAAACTGTTTAAGGTGATCGAATTTTGCCCATCCTCCCAATGTGGTCGGAGGAGATCAAGGGTTGCTGACCCCAGCCTGATTGTAAAGGTTGTGGAGGGGAACCTCCATAATAAAAAGAGGTCCTGCTAAATAGATCTGACCTTCTAGATGTTTCTATGAGCTTAAAAAATCTTTGTCTTTATTTTTGGGGAATCTGTAATCCCTTTAACATTTATCATTGTTCTGCTAATGAAAGTGATCTTTGCGTTCATGTCTGATAGGTTTCTAATTAGATTCACATAGACCCATGTGGAAATGATCCAAAGGATGAGCCAAGGGAGGATTGGAGTGGTGGAGTTATTGCTCTCAGAAACACCGGAGTGCTCCAATGTGCTGAAAGAAATTCATAAATGTGGTGGAGGGATGGGGTGGGCTGCAATTGCGCACCAGTGTAATCTTTGGTCAGCACTTCTTCATGGCCAATACAGTGATAGGAAAGAAATCCTCTTCTGAAATTTGATTAATTGCAGGCTCTCCGCCTCTCAATCTAAACATTGGTGGAAATGGAGGCCAGTTGACAGGACAGATACATCAGCCTCGAGAGCTGCAAACCCCTGGCAAGCAGAGGCATTTCTTATCCTGTAACAGGATATCCACATACAGCGAGGTGTGGAAAAGTGAGAACTGCATCGTCTTCATTTGGCCATAACAAGGGAGAGGGGGAGGAGGAGTGTAAGGAGGGTAGGGACGGGGAGGAGGAGGAGGAGGAGGAGGAGGGGAGTCAGCCAGCCAGCCAGGCAGGCAGCTCGCTACGTTGGGCCGAGGCGTATCGATTGATTTCCCAATAGCCTCTGGTCCATGAGCGGCGAACCCTGGCCCCGGTTGCTAGGTGACCACACCATCCAAGATGGAGAGCGGGGTGATGAAGGGTGACAGCAGCTCTGAGGGTCAGCGGGGCCACTGGTCATTCTGCAGCCCCTCTGGGACGCTCCGGACATGCAGATAATGCAATGAAACTGGACCTCAGCTCGCAGGAAGAGACGAGCGAAGCAGGAACATAGAGAGACAATATCAGAGCGGAGAGTGTTGTCCACCATCTTTGTTCTACTCGGCTGTGATCAATGCAGAGTCCGTGAATCGCGTAGTAGCTGTATGTATGTTTATGACATACATTACGGCAAAATGAAATTGGAAAGCAGCTGTTAGATCAGTTTTATGGAGATTATGTGAGGTTTCAGGTTCCATGTTGTAGAGTTTTCGGCAAAAAATAGATTCCTTGAAAAATATTTCTGACACCCATGTGATTCCAAAGGGGTCGTTGACCATATATGAAAATATTGATTTGACAAACAAAGGGCTATTCAAATAGTCATTGGCCAAAACATATTGCCTATATTTGAAGAGGAAGGATATCGTCTTTTCACAATGACAGTAAAAACACACCGCTGTTCTCATCACAGGACCAAAGCAATTTACACAAATGTACAATTTACTAAATTGCAAAAGAGGTTGAGAAATGTATTGTTATAGTACTGTCAAAATAAATATGCAGCACTGAGTTCTTAGGGTCCATAGCAAGAAGTTAAAATTGTTCAAATTAAATGCAGTGTATGAAATAGGGCTTTATTCCTATTAGTGAGATTTGTACACATTTATAAAAAAAGACACCTTGGGTTACAAAATGATTACAGGCATGCAAGTATAACATTTTACAGTTTTTTATTAAAGTATGACACGACAAGACCTCTCCTTATAAAAAAATATATTCTTGCTCATACAATCTTCTGTTTTAAATGATCAACCAATCGAAGAGCAGAATAAACGCTCAATGAATGCAGACTTCTCACGCACCATCCGTGATCCATGGACAAAAGAAAAATACTGTAAACATGAACTGGCCATAATCTATATCACATATTCCACAATGATACATGAGACCGTAGCGCTTTTCTACATATCGATTGTTCCACTGTGCGAGTGAAAAATGATACGGAGGGCAAAAGAGAAGAAGAAGAAGCAGCAGCAGGAGGAGGAGGAGGAGGAAAAGAAGAAGAGGGGAGGGGGTGGATATAAACTGGGAGACAAATGTAAAAGGATCTACATCACACTGTAAGCTTTGCACTGAGAGAGAAGTTACCAGAAGGCAAAAAAGCAGCACAGAAGGGGGTGGGTGGTTTTGTGTGTGTGTCGGGTTGAGGGTCACGGGGAGAAACCCATCCAGTCGGCCCTGAAAGGCCACCTTGCATTCTGGCTGTTGCCTGTGTTCTTTCTGTATGAAGGATTTCCCTTCATCCTGTGCCATGCCTCTCATGTCCTCCTCAGAAGGAGCCTGAGCGTTTTCATGTCTGTTGGAGTTCCATATCCCGAGGAGGAAGGACTTATGTGTCTCTATGTGTGCTTGTGTATTTTCCTCCCTCCTATCTATTAATAATATTGGGGAGAGAGAGAGACAGGGAGATAGAAGTGGATGTTTACTTTGGTACAAGGCGAGATGTTTCTCTGTTTGCAGCCCTAAGCTGTGCGAGTATTCAGCTCTTAAATATTCCCTTCCCTTGTGACTCCAAACTATCTCTTGCCCTAAAGGGCTACATGGACCTCCCTGGCCAAATATCCACATACCTTTAACAGCAACTGGCAACCAACATTTTCAAATGGGAGAATTTAGGGCCTGGACAGCTGGAGAAAGAGTGGAAGAGGAGAAAAAGGGAAAAGAGCAAAAGTACAAACCGAATCGTGTCCCAAATATTTGGGAAATGGAAATTTATTACAAAGGATCGTTGTCTTTGGCCTCCGAGACTCGACCATCACAGTAACCAAAACCCTTGACAAGTTGGCTGAGTATGTTAAATTTTCTGCCAAAAATCTTGCCGTCATTTTTGATTCTGATCTCAGCTTTGAGAAGCAAATCAATTTGACAGTTCAAGCCAATTTCCTTCAGCTGTGGACAGTTTCCACAATCGAGTCTTTCCTCTCGTCCCATGATCTGGAGAAAGTTATCCGCGCCTTTGTTTCTTATGGCCAAGACTACTGTACGTGTTATTACAGTATATACTGTATTCCGTTCATGCTGGTATTAGTCAGTCTTCCTTTTCCCAGCTGCAACTTGCTCAAAATGCTAGTGCTTGACTTCTCGCACCAAAAAGAAAGACCTTCGGCCTCTCTTCATTTGCTTCCTGTGCGGTATAGAATTTATTTTTAAATCTTACTGTTGGTTTTTTAGACGTTCAATGGCATCTCTGACCTTTTCAACACTCATCTCCTTTACGTCTTGTCTTCTGACCCAAAGCTTTTGGATGTTCCATGTTCAAGAAACCAACAAGTCTGACAAAAATGATTCATATGACCGCACAAAAACTACTTAAGGTTAAGGTTATGGAAAGACCATCATGGTCAAGCGGTCTCCAATGTGAAAGCACTCACGCTTTTTTGATCCACCCATCCCACCCCCCACCCACCCGAAAAAGGTTTTGCGGAACCATACACTTCTTCCACCTTTGCCACTGCCATAATTTGCATGGCCACAAGATGTCCTTGTCTGGTAAACAAGGTCTTTTTAGTCTTTTGAACAAATGATCAATGCTGTTTTTCTGTTGAGGACAGTCTCGCTGCAAAGGGAAACACAAAGGGAATCGAGCCTTTGCTGTTTCCAGGATTGTGGATCAGCCTCCCTCTTAGTATTAGGAGTGCCCCCACAGTTGAAACCTTTAAGTCCTACCTCAAAGGCCATTTTTATTCCTCGGTATTTGGCCCTGCGTCACTATCTGTCGTACTACATCTGTGTCGCTTGTTCTCACACAGCAGATTTTTAACCTTGCCTTGAAAACGTGTTGAAAATTTTACATCACGCTGGTCAACTTTTGCTGTTTTAAAATGTGCTTTCTAAATAAAGTGACTTGACTAAATTACCACTGAGGGCCCCTGCACCCAAGACAGTCCTCCAGCTGTGTATTTGTGTGTGTGTCACTCTGAGTGTGTGTGTGTGTGTTTAGCAGCGGAGAGCAAGGGGGAGGTGGATGGAGATGGTATCAATCGCCAAGCCAGGCCATTGAATGTATTGATTAGTTACCTTTCTTATTAACATGCTGATTAAAGAGAGAAGGGAGAGAGAGAGAGAGAGAGAGCGAGAGGGAGTGAAAGAGAGGCGGACGAGGCTGCACACACTCGGATGGACGGACGGAGAGGAAGCAGCAGCCACGGCCAAGAATAAGAAAAGGATGCAGAGTGGATTTAACAGCCGAGCGGGGAAGCAAAATCAGGAAATAATTGGGAAGAGGAGGAGAGAGGGAAGCGAGATGCAAGAGAAGAGGAGGGAGGAGGAGGAGGAGGAAGAGGAGGAGGGGGGGAGGGGGGGTGTATGCAAAGGGGGGGCCGACCTGACTGGAAAACCAAGGAAGAAAAAAGAGAGAAACCCTGCTGCCTTTGATCCCCCACCGAGTTACACTGGCTGACTGGCTGGAGAGACTGACACACACTTTTCGGCTGTGAGACACACACATTTACACCCATACACACTCACGAGCTCACACACGCACCTGCACCCTCACTTAAACGCACACCCCGACACGCTGTGAGGCTGACAGGCCGACGCAAAAGCATGCATTATCGTAGCAGAAAATAGCTCAGTGTGTGTGTTTGTGTGATCAATATGGAGGCTTTTTAAACTGTATTTTTATCAGCAAGTGACCGTGTTAAGCAGCGTGCGGTGAGGGATTTCTTAAGATGCACGCCAAGGTTTTCCGAGAAAGGCTTTTATTTATTCCGAGAGGGACCGGAAGGTGTGGAGGGCAAGATGGAGGGAGGGAGGAGGCAGCAGGGGATGCAGGAAGATGCAGACTTGTTTATTTGTATGTTTGTGTCGAAGTGTTTTGAGTGGGTGTGCTGCATGTTTGTCAGTGTTTCTGCATGGAAGAGGAGGAGGGGTGTTGGAGTATTTCACACATATAGGCAGCAGAATCAGACCAGAAACTGACATACGCATGGTGTCTTATCTGAGAAAGTAGTTACAGGCAGCATTTAAAGTTTGCTGGGTAATTTGGTAGCAGTTATAGTAACTCCTGCTGTGTTTAATGTGGTTATGAAGGAGTGTGAAGCCCGCAGTGATAACACTACAGGCCTGGGACTGCATGCGTGTTGTACAGGCCTTGTCTTGTTCACCTTTCTGTATGATGTGTGTGTGTTTAATGTGAACTCTCTTTCAGTCTTAAATTAGAAAACAGGAGGAAAACCATAAAAAAAAGTCTCTGATTTATGGAGACGAAAGCGGTTCCTATTTATTTATTTACTAACTCACACTTTTTTATTTGAAATGAATGCTCATGTCCAGGAAAAGTGACTTTTCTATATTAGGAATCAAACAGAAACAATTATGCAAATTATATTCATGCTCATCATGTGGCAGCATGTTGGCCACTTAACACCCAGTAAAATAGATTATGCATAATAAATCATACTTCCAATCATTTGGAGTTAATACATTACTGGAGAGTTAGAAGCTTATGTTATAGATCAAATCAAATGCAGAATAAAACTAAAATGTAATAAAACACCCTCAGTATGAGCTGAGGAAAATAAAAGCAGAATTCCTGCTGGTTCAACAGACTGAACTTGCAGAAAATGTGTCACTGAGGAAGTGACATGTGGATTTTCACATTTAAATCCCCTGTAAGAAAAATATAAACTGCAGGACTTTACTTCTGCTGTGTGACGAATGAAGGAGACCATTGTTTAACTTTTAAAAACTTCTAATGAGCACTGACTCGGAGCTAAAAGAGAGAGAGAGAAGAGAAAAGAAAAGAAATAAACTCAGACAAGTTGCAGACACTTATCGACCTTTGCACCCCCCTGAGCTCCTTTTTGCATAAATTAAACACTTTCCCTTCCGCGTGCTGCTCGGGCCACCAGATAATTTCATTTGCATAAAGAATGCAGGGCCAATTACAGAGGGAGAGATTTACATTTTATATGAAAAATAGTTGTAGGGCAAATGGGAGGCTGTTTAAAATGCAAGGATCGATATTGGATGGCGCGTGCTCATGCCGGACGCGCGCTCAGACACACACACACACACACACACACACAGACACACACACACACACACAGACTATTTCTAAATGAAGAACTTAATAAAGTAAAAGCTTTTGTTTTTAGAAAAGCAAAATATCCCTGCAGCAATATTTTGGACATTTTAATTTAATTTATTCCAGAGAAAACTATCATGCCAAACTAATGTAACAAAAAAAAAAAACCAGTCATCATCTAAATATTTAAAAATATTTCCCCCCTTTGTAATGTTTCATTCTTGCAGGTGAAAAATAGTTTTCAGTCGTTTTCTCCCTCCAGCACTCGCTGCTGCAGCGCATTATTGGCTCATCTGCACAGAAAGCGAATCCAGTGAATTAAACGAGCGAATTTGCATTAATCCAGATATGATCGATAATAACATTATTCACGCTGCGAAGTCAAGTTCCACATCCTGGCGTACACGATCATTACTGCAACTAAACCTGCAAATAATAGAGGAAAATAATGTGATTATCATTCATTCACTAGCTCAAAGTTTCCAGCAGCAGCTACAGTATTTTACATTTTTGACCTGATGGATTCTGAGTGTATGTTGTTTTATTTCATATATTTATTTAACTTTTTTAAAAGGGGAGCATCTGTTTTGAATTGGTGTCTAATTTCTCTCATGAAAATATGAGAATAATAATCGATTGCCAGCCATTTGTGGACTTATTCAGATATTATAACGTAAACGGATGCTTCTTTTAATTTATTTCGCTGTAATTTAAAAAGAAAAAAGAAGCTGCTATTAGTCAGCAGTGTGTTCTGTGAGAATTATATTCAGGTAGAAATGTGTGTGTGTGTGTGTGTGTGTGTGTGTTTGTGCAGCAGGCCACACGCTGTTAGTGCAGATAACCTGTAGGCCTGCATGCATGGAGACATTTGCCTGCTGTTATATGTGTTTATATCAAGCCCTTTTAAAAAAGAAGGTTCATGAAAAAGAGCCAAGAAAGATCCACGTGAGTCATGTTGACCATTATAATTTTTACGTTGCATATCAGATCAGATCACACTGATTTTAACCTCATAATCATCAATATTTATGTGCGTTACTCTGATATTTAACTGACGTGTCGGAGTCGACGTGGAGCTTTTACATCATTTCGACCATTATTATGAATATTGGTATTTTTGGTCCATGTTTTTTTTTTGTCTTTCAGGTGTAATCCGGCCAGATTAATTCAGGTATTGATTATTCACATTGTGATCTGTGTAACGCCAGGTCTCGTGGTAATAATTGATTTTATCGATTGGGATAGGGGTGGGAGAGAAATAAAAAGGGAGTTGACAACAAGAAAAAGGAAGAGCAAAACAGAACAGTGTCAGAGTAACACTGTTATAAGTGTTCATTTAAAATGAGATTATGTTTAAATGTCAGGAGGCTTCTTTCGATTCATAAAAAATGCATTAATTCATTATATATATATATTTTTTTTAATCGAAATATATTTATTTTATTGCATTTTGTTCAAATGTTTTTATTTGTAGCATCCGTAGTCTCTACTGCAATAAAACATGCATTCAACAGCCTAAATATCTTCAAAGAAATCTTATTGTTTATAATAATATATTATTTTATAGCGATAAAATATAGATTTAAATGCTGAGCCACTTTCAAAATTCTAAAAAATAAAATAATAATGATAGTAATTGTTAATGTTATACAGGTGTTGTGTAGATGTTAATGTTTAAAGCTCAGCTTCACACCTGCAGCTGCACAAATGTTCTTTCACCTTTAAAGCTTCACTGGAAAGTTTTCCTGTTCTGCTGTAAAACCTTCATTTTAAAAACGCAAAAATAAAATATCACACACTAAACAAAGCGCTGCTGACACAAGCTGTAAAGTTACTTCAGTGAAAAGAAATGAATTAATTAGCTTTAGAGACGCTGTGAGCAACATGATTTCATAAAGGTGGAGGAAATTGTGTTATAAGTTGTAGCAGAAATCACAATACAGTTGTTGTTTTTTTTAATTTTGAAACAGCACCTGGACAGGAAGGATCTGCGTGTGTTTTGCAAACTAATAGGTCGAGGAAATCAAAAAGAAAATGTCGACAGTCTGTTTGCTGTGTGTCACTGTGTTACCTGTAATGTTTTGTATCACGCCTCACATATTTCCAAAGTAATCACACGGAAATGTGACTATAATGAGTTCAGTTTAGGTGACATTCAGAATGGCTGTAACGTCACACTCCGCATGCTACACAGTTATGGTAGAACAGATAGAGGCTGCACGCTACAACAGGTGCTGTCCACGCGGTAGAGATGGCAGCAGCATTAACAAGCACCAACACTGATGAAAACCATTTATCTCAACGTTAACTTCAGGTTTGGACACATCATGGAGGATTCACATCTGAAGCATTTATTTCATGTATATATGTACAGTTTATATGTATATATATTATTTATTTTATAGACACATTCCTGTTGAACTTTGTTGTCAGTGTGTGCATTTGTTAAGTTGATTTTTGTGACAAAAAGTGTTGAATAAGATGAAAACTTCTGTATGATGTTTTAACAGCGTTTGTTTCCTTTTCAAAATAAGAGATGAAAATACTGACTGTCCCAAATGTACTGTATCACATGTATTATAATATATGACAATAAATAAGGTGGGAAATTAACTTGTGTTTTGTGTCTTGTGTACTGTATGTATATATGTGTGTGTGTGTGGCTTGTACTGTACTGTTTACACACACACACACACACACACACACACACACTGCAGAAGCAGAAAAGCAGAGTGAACATGCATGATTTTAGTTTCAGATGTCATGTTTACCAGTCATTACAGTGTGTGTGTGTGTGTGTGAGATTAAATAATGCATTAGATGAAAATAAAACGACCCATTTAGACTCTGACTCAAAACCCTGCAGGAGCAGCAGCATCATCATCAGTCTGTTATCACAACATGACGATCATTATTATTATTATATTTTGAAAAAAAAAAATATATATATATATATATTGATGTGTGAAAGAGTCCTTACAGCTGGACTTCCGTCTTTAGGTGAACAGAAGGAAGCTGCTTTTGCTCTTTTTAATTCTTCACATTAGATTCTTCTTCCCTCGTGGACGCTGCGTAAAAACCGCCATTTAGATTCTTTTTTTCTCCTCTTTCGCTGCTGCAAACAGGGAGTCAATATCTCATTCAAAACTGCAACCCCGCGCGTGCGCTCCATCTATTATCATTTACCAATAAGTGATCACTTTTACCCGGTGATTAAACAGCAGGTTTGGGGGGCGTAAAGTGGTGTAAAGTACAGGATGAATAATGTGGTGCTGTATTTTCCTCTCCCATCCTGTTGCTGCTGCAGCTCGGGGATGTTTGCAGGCCTTGGGGCCAGCATGCACAGCACGTCCATGGCTGCAGAAAGCACCAGGCTTCTGCTTGTTTTTTATTTTATTTTATTTTATTTTCTTCTAATAAAATATGAATTTATGAATCTTGGCGAGTAACTCTCTCTTCGCACGCTGGAAAGGAGGAGTCGTTTCTCCACACCAGAAAATAAACCCCTTTTCTGCCTCTCCTTTGGCTGATTCTATTTATTTTCCAGCACATAAATGGTAATTTTAAGCTCACTGCGATGTCCTCTGACCCTTGACCTCCTTGCTATTGGCTGCTTGTAATATCGGCGATGCAGGATTCGATGCAGCCATACATGTCCCTCAGGATGAAAGCATCAGCTAAATGGTTAAAATCTAAACACGCTCAATATTGGTTTTAGATTAAAAGCTCATTCTACATCCACCATGTTGAAAGTCACTTTGGATGAGAGCTGCGGCTAAAGGGCTAAAATGTGAGTATTCCTCGCTATATTTATGGCCTGTGCTGGTAATAGAGGCTCCTGCTGTTGCTCTCACTGCAAGTCCCTCTGAGAGCATCAGCTAAATGGCTGAAATGTAAATGTTTTGGCTGTAATGTTGCTGATCCTGCTGCTGCTCTCACTGTGAGGAAAGCGACTCTGGATGAGAGCATAAGCTAAATGCTTAAAATGGAAATGGCCTCACTACTGGCGATCTAAGATTTAAGCGTATATTGTGCAGTTAAACGGATGGGATGTATAAATATGGGCTATTTCTCATCATAACTCCATCATATCACGCAGGGATAGAGGCTTTTAAGGCTCTATGTGGCTGAATGCAAAGCCCAGTGTTGACAAACCCAGACCCTGAACACCCCGCAGGGTGTCAGTTTCCCTCATGGCCCGCAGTGCAAAAAGTTGGGGGGCCTTGCAGCTCGGGTGTCAGCCTTCCTTCTCGGATTTTCCAGCCACAGAAGGTGAACTTTCACCCCGACCTCCAAAAGGACCTTTTATTTTCGCTCTGTAGCCGTTGACCATTTTACCTCCAGCTACTCGCCATCCATACACTCATCCCTACGTGCTGGCTGCGCGCTGGGCGGATCGATAGGGCAGCATCTGCTCCGGGAAGCCGGCGGTCCCACACCGCGCACCGCTCCGCTGTTTCCAAACGCCAGAACTGCTCATCTCTGAAAATTAAACTGACAGACAGATATGATTAGTATGCTCGCTGCCTCCCCGCTTCTGTCTGTCGGTGTGCTTCTCTCTGAGGTCGGCGCGCGCTCAAACTTGCACGCACAGGCCTGACCATGCAGACGAGATGTATATTTATGCTTCTTGTATGCATAAACAGGCGCCAGCGACATAGATGGTCACCAATCTCATGTGAACGCGCGCATACACACGCATGCACGCACTCGAGCAAAAGTGCACACAAGCACAGGCCTGCACGCACGCGCTCTCACACACAAAATGATTATAAAGTCGCTCACAAATTAGACACAAATTAAAGTGTTGCGCAATAAATTTACACCGGACACTCTTGCACATGCGCGCACACACGCACGCGCTCCCAGCAGGCCGGGCCTGCAGTGTGACTGCTCGGTGGTGCGGCAGCAGGTCGAGGGTCTCCTGGAAAAAAAGGGTCGCATTGATCTTGTTGAGGGACTTTTCAGACTGAAGTGTTGGCAGTGTGAGTGAATGGAGCCGCGAGCTGAGTGCTGATTAAGAGCTGGGCTAAACACAAGCGTCACTTGACAGCGTTTATTCCTGAAAGGTGGAACAAGAGGAGTCAGAAATATAAAAGAAATGCAAAATCCTCCTGGAGTGTTTGAAAAGAAAAAAAAATACAGGATGGGGCCCGGTGTGAAGAGGGCGCACAGCAGAGTGTAAATGCATAGATTTTTTTCCTGGAGTCAATACGTTAGTGAGGCGATTTACATAACTGCATATTCACCCTTAATTCGTTTTTTAAAATCATTTTAGGGCCTTCTAATCTAGTCCTGCACTGATGTCAGAAATTAGAAATAAAAGTAGAAGTCATTTTTTTATAATAATAAAAATCATAATAGTAGAAGAAATCCCTGAAATGCTTGTGTATAATCTAGCTATATCCCATTCCATCTCCATGTTACAGATCATTTTTCACAGCGACAATAGCAACAACAGCATCACTGGTTACATAAAAAAGACCTAAACGACATTAGCTGCAGCTTGTGAAAATCCATTAAGATACAATAAACAGCCGAGCGCAGCAGAATGACCAGGATGTGCGCATATAATTCATAAACTGTGCATGCAATCAGCTGGAGAAGGCTTAACCTGTGGGGTTATGAGAAAGGGAGCATCTCCACCTCCACACCTCCCCCGCCCCGTCACCCCCCCTCCCTCCCCCCGGAGAGAAAGGGTTAATTGGAGTAGGAATTTCATCGCACATCTGTCAGATTTTTAAGGCCGTGACGCACTGAAAGCAGAGAGTCAATGTGAGCAAAGGGGAGGAGGAGGAGGAGGAGAAGGAGAAAGAGTTGGTGGTGAGATCGATGAAGTGGCAGGCAGAGGGAGGAGGAAAATCTCACGAGATAATGAAAGAAAAAGAGGAGAGCTGCTAGTGTAGAGCAAAAAAACGAGGCTAGACCCGGAGATTTTTTGGAGTGGAAAACAAAGAACCGAGAAACGGGAACGAAGAGAGCGAGAGAGATTCGTCTGTAGCCGCAGATGGTTTTGTGCACTCTGGTTTTGGTGAATGTAGCACCCCGGGGCGCAGCGGACCAATTGTGTGAATCTGCAGGGCTGCTCGGCGACACAATCGGAGACATGCACAGGACGGACAACAGCCGCGGACGCGCTCTGAGAAGTGGATAATAAAGGTAGGATTTTGGAGCTCTATAAACCCGCACATGTCGACGTTTTTGTCTCTGAGTCGCCATCATGTTTGGTAGTTAGTTAACGCATCGTTCGCATTCATTACATGTGATGTAGCCTAAATATGCAAACGCACCGGTAATGTTCAGCGCTTCGCATGCGCGCTACTTCTGTATTCATAACTTTGCATAAGAAGGAAAAATGCCTTCCATTCCAAAATGAGATTTGGTTGAAGTGATTAAAGCACTGATATCGGTGTTTTCTAGTGCGTTCCGCGGGATGTGTGAGGTAAAATAACTCGAATGCTTCTATTATTGTTATTGTTTGGGATGTACGAGTGTAAATTGGTGCTTAAGACCGAGGAGGCAAATGTTATTCGGCTGTTTTCCTTCTCTGTAACGATGAAAGTTTAAATACAGCGGAGTAACAGCGCCTATCTTGTCTCCAGCAGGCACAAAAGCGAGACATCTGCCGAGGAACACAGCTGAGCACCAAAGAGACAAGAGAGCAGAGTGCTGATGCACAAGTCAGAATAAAAATCACAGTTAAAGCTCCTGATGCTGTTGCAAACTCGTTTTCTGGGAGTTTGAGGGAGTTTGAAGACAGTACTTAACGTTATCAGATAATTAATTAGACACCCCATAAGCCCAGAAATCAATTAATTCACAAATCAATAAATCCATAGTCTGGTGTAACAAGAGACCTTCCAGACTGTTAGCCCGGCTGTTGAACAACAATAACAAGAGAAGAGCAGCAACACACAGGGGCAAGAAATACACATTTATTTGTTGAAATTGAAGATGGATGGGAGTCTAGGGGAGATGTCCCTCCACAGCCACTCTGATCTGGCTCACAGCCAGGACGGCAGGGCCATGCTGCACTCGCGGGACCTTTCAGCTGCTTTCCCCAGGCCTTCCCTCGGGGGCCCGTCCATGTCTCTGGAGCCCGAGCCCCGTCCACCGGGCTTCGACCACTCCATGTCTGCACTGGGCTACAGCGGCGACTCCCCGTCCAGCTCCGGCAGCACCTACACCACCCTGACCCCCCTGCAGCCCTTTGACGACAAGTTCCACCACCACCACCACCACCACCCCTGCCTCCCAGTCAGCAATGTCATCGGCAGCTTCACCCTCATGCGTGAGGACCGTGCGCACCTCAGCACCAACTTCTACAACCCCTATGGCAAGGACCTGGCCATGTCCCAAAGCCTGTCGCCCCCCTCCACGGGTTCAGGCCTGGGCTCCTCCATGCACGGCTACGGCAGCTTGGGCAACAGCCCCAATGGCAATGGTGGCCAGATGCTCCACGGCGGCTACGATGTCCATGGGGGGAGCCTCTTCTGCCGGACATCGGATTTTGGCCGCGAGATGTCGCCACCAGGCCTGGGAGGAGGCGATGTGTCGGTGGGGCATCAGCTGAACAAAATGGAGGCTCACCAGCACGCCCCCAGCCACCACCCTCACATCTACAGCCAGCACTACCAGCCCCACCATCACCCGAGCCAGCAGGCCTCCAAGATGGGCGAGCACCTGCACTCCTCATCACCCGCCTCGTCCTCGCCCGGCGAGGGCATGCTGCCGGGCAGCGGAGGCGGCGGCGGGGAGGAGATCAACACCAGGGATGTGGCCCAGAGGATCATCACCGAGCTGAAGAGGTACAGCATCCCCCAGGCCATCTTCGCCGAGAGGGTTCTGTGTAGGTCACAGGGCACACTGTCTGACCTCCTGAGGAACCCCAAGCCCTGGGGCAAGCTCAAGTCTGGCCGCGAGACCTTTAAGAGGATGTCCCGCTGGCTCCAGGAGCCCGAGTTTCAAAGAATGGCTTCGCTCCGGCTGGAGGGTAAGATCTGGCTTTGCTCTCTATCTGCCTCACACACACACACACACACACACACACACACACACACACGCGTACATACACACACGCGCTCATACAGAAACCACAACAACAAACAGACACACTCGCTCCCCTTGTTTTCCCCAAACACCTTCCTTTTCCACGTCTTCCAAAAAAAATTCTCCTTTCCAGCAATCAGTATGCAGCTCAGGTTGAGACATGAGGAAAAGCAAAAGCATCATACTGATGTTTCTCTTCTTCACACCACTGTGAATGTACCGCAGGTCTGGCTATTGTCTCAACAGCCTGGATAATAAGAACTTAGCAGCACATTGAGGACAGTTTGAGCAAGAAAGGGCCATATGTGCCGTTCCTTTGTTTACTTTGCTCCCAAACAGCTCCTATTGATTTGTACAGTAGCTACAATGAAAAAGCCACAGACATTTGCCCCCTTCTTAAATGAACCATGAAGATCAGCGTGAGCAGCAGTTGGCAATTTAATCACTTTTGAGCCCACAAAATAATTTGTGCAGATATGCCATTCTGGAGCGATTGATTAATTCGAGCAGTGATTTATATCTGCTCAGCGCGCGGCTGAAGTTGAGTTGGCAAGGTAGCTGATGCAAATTAGACTTGAGCTTTTGCCAAACGTTTTTTATCAACGTCGTCACTGAGGCAATTACTGCGAGGCTAAATACAAATGTTGTTCTGCTCTGAGGCAGCACCTTGCAGGTGCAGATGCATGCAGATGTTTGTTTTTCATACCTGGAAAACAAGAGGTTACTGCTTAACTGGAGGCGCGTGTTGTCATCTTTAGTGCTGAACTGATTAGTCGAGCCGATTAAATTAATTGACAAATATTTTGATGATCAATTAATAAAATTCACTTATCAAGCAAAAATGCTAAACATTAGCTGGTTCCTTACAATCTTAAAATGTGAGAATTTGCTGCCATCATTTTAAATTCGGTGCATTTTTGGGTGACAAAACAAGCAATTGAAGATGTCACCTTGGGCTCAGAGAACTTACGATTTTTTCATTTATCACATATTTTCTGACATTTTATAAACTTTACTTGTGTGATTATTTGGGAAAAATAATAAAGAAATTAATCGATAGTCAAAAAATCATTTGTTGCAGGCCTAGTAGTATTTATACAGATTTCACAGGGTAAAGATTTTTTTTTTTTTGAAAGGCACATTGTAATCTGCTGCTTGACATTTAATATTCTTTGGGGATGTGGACTGAAGACACGACAGCACGCTGTACAGTGCCGTGTTACAGTGTTGTCCCTCCACAGGGACCGAAGGGCCCATCTGATACACGGAGCACAGAAAGAGATCCAAGTGAACACAGTAATATGAGACGAGCATAGACGAGTGTGTGTGTGTGTCTGCAAGTGGTCTGCTCACTGCGGGGGTCTGTGAGCAGTACGTGTGCGTGAGCCTGCCCAGTTGATCACTGCTTTACGCTCTCTGTCAGCAGCTCGACTGATTAAGCCCAACAACACAATAGGGTTCATAGGTAATGATTGTGCACTCTTGCAATCCCTTCACAATTATTGATCTTTGATTGTTCGGCTCTGAGAGCACATGTGTACATCCTCCATTCAGCATAACGTTACAGCAATCACACCCACACCTCTTATCTAAAGATGAGTTATCTCTGGGTTTGCTCTGTATGTTGTTTGATGAATCTAATCCTGCGACGTGTGAACGCCCTGTATGCAAAACGCCCTCTTCCTGACACACACAGGAAAAAAACCCTAATCTTCCTCATGATAAAACGGCCCTTTGTTCGTTTTGAGCAGATTTCTAATCATCAATCATTCCTTCTTTATTCCCAGCATCCTTGTTTCTTCATCCTTACAAACACAAACATTATTTTAAAGAGTCAGTGCTCCAAGTCCGAGCAGCCGATCAATCAGACTCATAAAAAATTAAAGTCCCTACACAGAGAAGTGTGCTAATGCCTGACAATGCTCCTCTCTCTCTGCTCCCACACACTCTGAAATTGCATATTTAGTTCTTGGCAAAGCCACAATTTGGACAGCTCGGCACTTTTCTACATAACCTACTTTCCGAAGGGGGTTGTTGTCCCCCCCCCCACCTCCTGGCCACAACCCCCTTTTGTTTAATTACAAGCCTCTATTGATTTCCATGGGAAAGAGCAGCACGCCTTGCCCACACACACCTCGGCCGCATCGGCGAATCGAGACTGGAATTAGAATGCGCGGTGCCCTGTGCTCCCCAGTCTGAAGATAGCTCAAGTACTCTCTGCTTCACGCCTCAAGTTTTAAGATGATCCTCCTTAATGCAGCATTCGCTTAAATACATAGAAGGCCCTTCAGTGTCAGCCAGCAGCACTGTGTTATTTCCATAACTGTGTCTCTTATATATGGAGGGAGCCTGGATGCACAGTAATTATGGAATGTAGCTGCTGCCATTTTGTCTTTTCAAATAATTGTTTTTCTGCAGAGACATTTTGCTAAACACGGAGGAGGTGATCCCTCCGATTTATCCGCAGTATCTTGTGTTTTTGTGTGTATGTGTGTGTGTGTGTGTGTATACTCTATGGATTACTGCACTGTATATGAGATGCATCTCCAGCCCAACCTCAGGCTGTGGAGGAGGCAATCAGGATTTAGTCGTAGAAGAAGGCAGGATAAAGACCACACAGCCATGCTCTGACACTTAAAGACGGGGAGGGGAGGATCAGAGACTATAACTTTAAAGATGATGGCCGAAGCCCTTGACTAAAGGTCTAAATGAATAAGAAAGGTCAGTGCGGTTTACGTGTCGGCTCCAGTGCCTGCACCACCCCCACAGTAATGAAAGCCACAAAGCCTCGTCCACCTCCCGCTGTGTACAGTTCACATTCTACTAGCGAGGCTCAAAGGTCAAAGCCGATTCCATTTGCATATCAGGAATCGTAAACAGGCCGACGTGGCCTTAGCTGCGCAACACCTAACGAACAGGGTTGTTGTTTTTTTGTTGTTTTTTTTTTTTTATCGGGCTCTTGCAGCTCCCCCCACTCCGGAGCTGAAGGGGTTAACCAGCCTCTGTGGGTCGAGGAGTCTGAGCTGCACAGATTTAATCAATAATTTCTATCAGCCCCTGGCCCAAGAAATCAGCAGGGGGTGGGCTGGGGGGGCTGGGGGGAGTGGGAGGGGCAGGGGGGTGTTCTGGCTGGGAGGGGGGGTGTAGGTTGAGACGCCGGGGGGTAGGGAAAGGGCTTTCGATCACGTTTCAGCAACACGAGACAGGGGCATACATCATGATTAGGGGCTGTTCCCACGATCATAAGAAGCCTATAGGGGAATATTTATGTCTCCAGGAGTAGCCCCAGCGCCGGGGATTTATAGCATGGTAATTGTGAGCCTTTTACACATGATTACAGCATAAGGAAGCATTTACTTAATGGTCGGCGTTATGATCGTCAGTAAGGGAGAGAGCCGAGGATGGGATGGAGGCGAGGAGGAGGAGGAGGAGGAGAGTGGCAGGACACCCTGACTCCTCCAACAAGCCATAAATCCACGCTACAAGCAAGCTAGCCAGCACTATCATGTCATTCCTTTCATTACTACATGAGCTGAGAGTGCACCACTGTATACTCCCTCTATAGCTGCAGCCCACGTCCCAACCCCCAGCCCAGAAATATTGATGGTGGGGATGGTGTAACGCCTGTGAAAAATGTAGCATTTGGGAAAAAAAAAAATTTCTTTTCACTTGTAGTGATATCGACATGCCGCTGACATCTTGGCCTGTTCAGATTTTAATGAGACGTGGTTCGATAACTCTCAGAAATGCAAACGAGCTCTGGATGCCTAAAAGCTAACAGGCACCTGTAATCTCAAGTTGACAAGAGTGCATCCCCGAGTCAAAACATTTCCTTCTGATAATGATTTTAGAGGAGGGTGTACGTGGGGAAATCACGGCGAGATTTATTCATGTCCAGTTGAGTACTTAAGTTTCAGAAACTCAGCTGGATGTCAGAGCAATCAAAGCCAGTCGGGGCCACGAACACAACCACGGCCTTCAACCCAGCTCCGATGGCGCTGTTGTGTTGATGGCACTCGTGTGGAAAAGACGGCAGTAGGGTCACACTTATTTCTCAAGCGCTCTGCTGATGAGAGGAATTTGCCGCTGTGAGTTTTAGGTGCGAAGAGCCGGTCATACAGCAAAACTCAGCAGCATCTCGCTGTGTGACATGTTTCTCAATGGGAAGATGTAAGCCAATCAATTGAAAGCATCAGTGCTGTTTTGAGAGCAAAAGGCAGCATCTGTTGGTTTATATAATGTATGTTTATAGCATGTGTGGGTTTGATTGTGTCTCTGTGTGTCTTAGGGTTTGAAATAGGGGATTTCAAGGTTATTGCTATAGCTGATATCTCTATCTAATCAAGTGATTTTTGTCAATAATATAGTTCCTTAAACCTTGTTTTCTTAAAACACTGAAGAAAGCTGCCAGTGCAGCAAGATAATTCCAACTAGTTTCCACTAGAAAGCAGCTTGTTTAAAGAGTTTTTCTAAAATCAAGTGTTATTTTCTTCTACTTTTTTCTGCCTTATTTCAAAATGCAGACAGTCATTTCTGTAAAATTCTTGAAAAAAGTTCATTTGAGCAGGGAACAGGTTGAAATAATCTTACTGTTCTGGCAGATTTATTCACTTATTGTGAGACAATAAGACATTTGAGACACTCTTTCTATACAAAAATGACTTTTTTTTTACAGTGGCTGTTTTAATCATAAAAATGTCCAAGGATTCAGTGTTACACCCCCATCTTTATTCTTCTGGGGGTGTGACAGCATGCAAAATATCTCGCATGTCATCAGGACATTATTACAAGTCCTAATGTAACTCTATACTAAATAAAAGTTAAATAGTTATATTGAAAACATTACAGCACAATCATATTAATTATAGCGAAAAAGAAAATACACTTTTGTTCCCAGATTCCAGACCTCCAGGCCAGTGCTCAGTAAAAGTCTAGCATCTGCACCAATTCACTGGCCCTCCCTTAGTGTGTGTGTATTACTTTGTGTGTTTGTGTGCGTGCCCTGTTGTGTTGTGTGCACATACACCAATGCTTACACTTAGAAACGCATTTGATACCATCAGCAAAACAGTCGCTCAACCGCACAGTGCTGATTGAAACCTCTTAAAAGTGTGCATTTAGGTAATTGCACGACTCCCCCAAATATGTTTTAGTCCACTTAAGGCTTCTAAACACCCTGGGCAATGCCGACTCTGCTTGTTTCACTCACCCCTGACGTAACCCGCCTTTAATAGAAAATAAATTAGTTCCCCCTAAAGTGATTATTACTCACTCACTGCCGCCACATGTAAATGACTTTTATGAGAAACTAATGATGTTGAAGTGTCCACTAAGGGAAAGGGAGGAGAGGAAGTGGAAGGAGATGGACAGAGAAAAAGGGGTGGTTGTGTGTGTGTGTGTGTGTTTGGGGGGGGGGGGGGGGTTGGCTCGGTACACAAAGGCAGCGGTTGGTGTTGTGTTTTCTGTTACAGCGTGTTGGAGGTGAAAGGTTCAGCGATGGATATGCAGAGGAACATGCGGCCTGAATTCAAAAACGCTTGTCTGATTCTCAAAATGGATCTGAGCTCAACCCACACACATCAGGCTATTTTTCTTCCTCACAGAGCAAAAACCGGCCTTTTGTCTTGTCTTTTTTTTTTTTTTTGCTGGGTGATTTTATTTTATTTTATTTTTAAATTTCAGACTATTTCGTGAGGAAATATTGATTATATAATTGGGCAGGCTGCCGCAGCTACAGTGGTGTTTAACCCAGACCCCTGAGTTTTTATTTCGTGGTTGGTGTAAGCAAGTCTGACATTAAAAAACAAAATACCAGAAGACTTCATCACCTCTATCGCTGCTTAAAAAGTTTGAATATGGCCAACTTTGACACTGAGCTAATTTAGCAAGAAATAATGACCCTCTGTGGAAAACAGTATGAAGAAATACAGTATATCAAGTAAGGCTGACTAAAATGTGTCAATTTAGCGATCATTTATTTTAAATGCAGCTACAAGATGTTAAAAAATCCAATTCATAGTTTTGATTAGTTAATGTGTTTTAGAAATCTATTAGTGAATGATTTAATGTTTCTGGAGCTTCTTGCTTTAACCTCAGTGTTATTTTCTCTTGATTGCAGTTGTATAACAGACATGTATCCATAATTACTGTAATAGATTTAATTACCAGTTCCAGAAATTATATTGTTGCAAAAGAAAAAGAAGGTGAAAGGCTGAAACTGATACGATTGGGTTCATTGGTCCTTTTGCAAAATGAGAAATTGACTGTGCATCTGTTTGAATGTGATTTATTTTTTGACATAGCCATTGCCATTGCACTTTGTCTTCAGGACAGAAACATATGTAAATATATTAACACTGTTTTCCAAAAGGGAATGGGCATAATGAAAACCATTGAGCGCTTTGGCCGGGATTTAGTTATCTGTTTTATCCCAGCAGCCTACAGCAGCTCACTGGCAATAAGATGTGATAGGTTGAACATCTTGATTCCTTTACTGCACAGTGAAACAAGTTGCTGATTCATCTCTTGTAACTAATCAAAGTTGCTTAGCTAATCTGTTTTCTTTCAACAAATCCACTTTCCCTCATCTTAATCCATTTGTCCTAGTTAGCCAGCCAGTCTGTTAGCTAACCTGTTTCCCCTTTCCTTTTTTAATTTATCTTTTATCCATCTGCCTGCAGCCTGCAAGCGGAAGGAGCAGGAGCAGAGCAAGCTGGAGCGCAACCAGGGCCCGAAGCGCACCAGGCTGGTGTTCACGGACCTGCAGCGGCGCACGCTCCTGGCCATCTTCAGGGAGAACCACCGTCCGACCAAAGAGCTGCAGATCACCATCTCCCAGCAGCTGGGCCTGGAGCTCTCCACTGTCAGCAACTTCTTCATGAACGCCCGCCGACGCAACGTCAACAAGTGGGCAGACGAGGGCCGTCCCTCCTCCACGGGTTCCTCGGGCTCCAGCGTTTCCTCCTCCGCAGTGTCTTGCAGCACGGCATGATGACGGACCGCCGAGGAGGTGCGGTGGGGAGGGCGCTGAGGGAGCAAGGGGGCACATAGACTGGTCTAGGCAGAGATCGGCCGTAATAAATGTCCTCCTCGTTATCAGAAGGAGCGACGGAGCCAGCTATTAAAGATGATTTTATGAAGATGAAGCATTTTCCCAAACCAAAGTTGATCGCTCCCTTGAAGTAGAAGGGGGCGATACCCAGAGTGATATGATTGCAGGATGTGAGGTCCTGCTTGTATAGTCAAGGGTGCAAAGATGATTTGACTCAAAGAAGGGTCACACCCTTACAGACACCATCTCATTGCATTATTTTGATTATCTAGATTAGAGATAATGAGGGTATTACAAATCAGGAGAAAGCATATTTTGGTGTACCTTCAAATCTATAGTCATTTCTCCAAACGTGAAAAATCAAGAGGTGCCGTTTGCTCACATCTGGAGAGCTCCATTGTTTAACTTCTTAATCAAAAGTGTTCACCACCATCCAAAGACGTTAATCCTCCCCCAGTGTTCTTATGGTCCTGTTTTTCCTCAAGAATCAAGGTGAAAGAGGAAGAAAAGGCATTTTTTTTAACTTCCCATTTTTTTCTGAAGAACCTAATTCCCCTTTCTTAGCATGTGTTTCCATGGTGATGGTTCCCAGGACTGTATGGCGTTGTTTCAAGTTTGGAGCCTGGAATTATCAGGAGGGTTCTGTAGCGTCCGTGACTCCCAGCTGTCAATCATTTACCATCAACAGGAGCCTTTCCTGTATTTTCTGAAGATGGTCCCGCCTTGAATGAATCAGAGTTTTCAAGGGGGAACCGCAGTGCATCTCACCGTACGCCAGGACAGAATCAATAAACACAAGTAGGACGCAGAAACAGACTTGTTGGTGCAACTGTCTAGCTTTAAGACTCTCACTGAGCTTCCAAATGAAAGCTCCACAGCCATTTTTGACTCAAAATCAAGCCAAAAAAAAAAAAGAAGAGAAAAAAATGAAAAACAGCCTTTGAAAACAAAGGCTCCATGGGGAAGAGATACACCTGACACAATGTATAGTGACATTGTAGTATTTTTTTTCCACTCATTTCCAAACAACTGTACACACCTCTGCTCCATTACGAAATCTTTTTTTTACAGATGTCTAGAAAATGGAGGAATGTGATTCTTTCAGCCCTTTTTGTACAGATTTCAAGCACATCGCTCTATTTATAGAAACACGTTGGAAGTGCGGGGCAGTTTGTTTCAGCCCTGCTGACGTACAAGGTCATTTTTTTGGTCCACAAAGGAAAGGCTTTAACATGCCTCCTTATAGCCAATAGTTAAATCACACCAAGAACGTTTCAAATGCAATTGCTGATCTGATCAATGTATTTATTACTGCATTTGTGTATTTATTGTTTTCCCTTTTTCTTTCCTCTCTCTATTTATTTGGTTATTTATTTATGCTATCTATATACTGTAAGTATTTATTTAACAATGCTCTGTATGTCTGTGTGAAACTGAAGACTTTTTCTGATGGGCACTTTTAGCTGTAGAATCCCATCGTAATACCAAAGATTAACATTGCCTCCCTGAATGTACGGCCTGAATCCCTAAACCCAGTACCCGATCCCAACCCGATCCAGCCCGACCCACCCAGTGATGTTACGTATCTCTCTCTATCTTTAAGGCCTGGCCTTTGTTTTTGGTTTTTTTGTAGAAAAATGGGGATTTCTTTACTCTTGCAAATGTCTCTGCGGTCAGCTCTTAACGCCAAGGCCAAAGCTTGTTTGAATGTTATGATAATATTTATAATTAATAATACTATGAATAATAACAATAATGACGATTATGACGTGGCATCCCATAGGTTCACAGGTTGCTTGTAAAGTTGTGTTCAGACCAATGCCATCTGGCAGAGTGTGTAAAGTGTCTTGGGACCCACTTAAAGCACCGTCTGAAGGCCCCATTGAGTGCAAGTCCTTCAGGGTCACATGCAAACATGCGTACTGTGTGTCTGCCTGGGGAAATGCATGGTTGTGACCCCCTCTCATCTCCCTCACCTGCCACCCTCCCCAGTGCAGTGCAGACACTCCTGTCTATGTCCTCTCACCGTCCTCCACATGCCAAGCACTTCTGCCAGTTGTCTCAGTTCCAAGTGGGTTATTATGGTTTATTCCTGGTCTTCTGGGGTTGTTAAGGTTCGTCCCTCATCTTCTGGGGCTCTTGGGTTTATGTGCCCATGGTTCTGAAGGTCTTGGGGTTTGTCCCTGGCCCTCTGAGGTTCTTCTGGTTGGTTCCTCATCTTCGGGGGATCTCTGATTTGGTTGCAAGGCCTCTTAGGCTTGTAGGCTTGTGCCTGGACTTCTAAGGGTCTAAGAGTTTGTTCCTCATCTTACAGGAATCTCTGATTTTGGTGCAAGGCTTCTGGGGCTCGTAGGGTTTGTCACTGGCCCTCTAGGAGCATTAGGGAGTTTATTCGTGATCATCGGGGGTTCTTGGAGTTTGTTCCAGGTACTCTTGGATTTTTAGGGTTCCCCCAGCAATCTCCACTGGCACATGTGATTTGAGTTGCCAGTGATTTGCATTGTGGATGCCTAAATCAGGAGAAACTCACTAAAGATCTGATTCTCTGACCCCTGTGTAAATGCTGCCAAAGAGTGGCGAGGCTAGCTTGGCCGTTTTCCACCCTCTCTCTCTCTCTATGGCTCTTTTTCTCTCTCTTTCTCTGTCTTTAACGTTGGAAGGGGCGGATTGCCGGGGCCCCCTTCACAGCGTGCACTTGAAAGACGGGCGGTCATGAAAGAGGCCATCGACTTTTCGTGGACTTCAAAGGGGAGGCTTTTTTCATCCCGTCTCCTCTCTGGGTATCTGGTCTGAGGTCTGCTCTTGGCCAGACCTGTGGGCTTTAGGGGGCATTCAAAGGGGGTGGGGGGAGATCAGAGAGAAGGCTGAATCATCCAGAATGAGGATGGTGGTAGTGGTGTGTAGGAAAGGTGGGCGGGGGGTTGTTTGAGGAATAGGAGGTGCTGGAGTAGTGGGGCATGGAGCTGAATTAAACTTTAATGAGCAACAATTGTAAGCATGCTGAGAGCAAAGGGGGGTGGTGGTGGGGGTGTGCAGTTGAGTCTGTACAGAGGGGGGGAATAAAAAATAAAAGAGCTTGGAGGCTCCTCTGCCGACCCCTGCTCGCTACTGTCATTGTATCAAAGCTGAGGTGACACCTTTCAGGTTTCTCTTTGTCTCTGACTGGGAGCCTAAAATGGAGACAGAGCTTCTTGTATTGAACCACCTTCTGCTCCTGTCAAGTAGGGAAGCTCTTCCCTTTCTGTACAGCGGAGAGGGAGGGAGGAGTGAATCCAGTTGGCTGCTGCAGGTGATCGCATTGCCATCTTAGCCTGCGGCACCCCCTAGTGGCTTTTCTAAAAACTTGACCCTGAAACAAGTTTGGCAGCCAAGGCCGTTGCAGAGCAATTCTGAGGGGAGTGGAAATAATGGAATAGCAGAACTGAAAGCTAATATATACTTTCAGAATAAAAAAAAGAAAAAAGACCACAAAAAATCTAATTTCTTTTGATAATGTTTAAACCAAAAAACAACCAAAGATTGATGGGTAACTGCTGAATCATTATGTATCATGGGTAGTTTTAGCAGTTCCCTATCACAGCTACCGTAGCACTCAGAGGATTCAAAAAAGCACCAGTGGGGTTCCGCGTGCTGATTATTTATGTTGCATAGAACAGTATTATGTTGAGCTGGAACTGAGAAACTGACATGAGGCAGTGTCTTCAGATGGAAGTCTTTTGACTCTGTAAACCCCAGTGTCCCCGTCTGTCCCTGCCCTCTCCCCTGTGTGTACATGAAGACTTTACCCATCTACCTCAACTGTGTGAGATGTTGTGTGGCAAAGATATTCCTTAACCAAAGAATCCATCCTGTCAGGGTGTCTGTCTATCTATCTATCTATCTATCTATCTATCTTGTCTGTCCATCCGTCTCTTCTTCATGCCTTTTACTCCAAACCAAATGTGCTGGAATCAATCCGCAACAGGAGCTGAACGAGGCCCCAGTCCAGCCAAAGCTTAAGTCCAGTATGCTAGAGTGTCCCATTGATCCATGTTCTGTATATAAATAAAATCATTCTCAAGACCAAAAAAGAAGGAGGTGACAATCCAAGCAAGGAGGATCTTGCTGTAATCAACGTTGCCTATTCCTTGTTTTCCGAAATCTAGAATCATGTGACTTGCTGTAACAGAAAAGCCCAAGAATCAAGCGCTCACCCAAAAATAAAAAAGGTTGGAGGAGACAGAAGCTATTTTTCCACATTTGTAAGCCACCCCTCCCACCCGTTTTTTCCAAAATGTTTAGTGTAGTTGAAATACTGTTCGATCCCACTGTTGTAAGTAGGAATTACTGAAATCCATACAAAAAGCTTTAAACGAGGACGAGCTGAGGGAAATATTATATTTGACTGAGTCTGAGTTTCCTCAGCTTGGACTCGACCCACCATGCTTTATCGTGCCATTCTTGTTCATGTGTTAGACTTACTAATGAATGTGGCTAACCAACCAAAGGCTTTAAAAAAAAAAGATACACAACACTTTAAACGTCAATCATGGTGGGACATTTTGTATCAACAACTAAAGAAAATCCCTTTGAATACCTCATGTGAAAATTGTTTGTTGTGATGTTGCACTAAAAAAATAAAAATGACTAATTTGTAACCCAACACTCTACTCTGTTGACTTTATTCTGACCTTGTTGGAGGTGTTGAGCGAGGAAGGTTTTTAAAGGCCAAAACATATTTTTGGAAAATGCTGTTATCCAACACATTGCAGTCTGAAATTGTACTCTTAAACTGGATTATATTCATCCAACAAAAAAGCAAGAAATCACACTCATGAACCCTGGTATTCCCTTATAAAGTTGACCCTGAGCAGCTTTAGTTACTTTCTTGCATGACAAATAAACAGTATATAGTTAGTATCTGCTTCATTCACCACTACAATGATGCTTTATGAAAATATTCAAACCCTAGACATGTTTTTATTCTCTCAACATCAAGCGAAAATATTCTAGATCCTGTGTCCAAAGTTTCATACAAAACTTCCCCAAATTCAGCCCAGCATATTTGGTATTTTTGGAAGGTTTCGGATGTTTTGTGGGTTTAAACAATGCTTGTCCATACAACAAGGGTTTTAGGGATGCTTTAATGGATTAAAATCATTCAATGTTTTACTCTTTCCAGGATGAAGAAGCCGTTTAAATTTTAGACAGTAACTCTTTCAGTCAATATATTGATTGGCAGATATATACCCATATTACTGACATTCTGTGGTTGGCAGCTTTTACAGAAACAGTTTGACATTTTGGGAAATACGCTTTTTCTTTCAGCACCTCTAAAGCTCACTGCGCCCAGCCAAGAAATAGTCTGGCCCATAATCTGTCTGTAAAACCAGTTCACCTTTTTGTACGGATTAAACAAATGACATGTGACATGTTAATTAGTGACCTATAGTGATGCTGGTAGGATAATTTTGTTACACTTTTTACATTTTGCCCCCTGCTTCCAGTCTCAATGCTAAGCTTAGCTAACTAGCTTCTGGCTGTAGCTTCATTTTTAACAGACAGATATGGGAGTGGTAGCTATCTAAGCGTATTTCCCATTATGTTGAACTATTCCTTTAAAGACTCTATTGACTATTTTGGAAAAGTAGCTCAGTGTTGATGAGAGAGTCAGTAGAAAATAGAAAGGCTTTTTTTCTTACTCAAGACAATGATACTTGCCTGCAGGCAGCTAGTATAGGATATGCTACCACATCAGCATGTGCACAGGACAGAGATATTTACCAGAGACACAGGTATTGATTTTGCCGTTCCTTCTGCCGTAACACGTAAAAGCCAAATTGACCAACAAGCCAATTTCCCAAAGAGTCAATGGAGGCAGTTTTCATGGCAGATTTGACCGACAGAAATTTGAAACCGGTGGTGTAAAATCAGATCTTCATCACATGTACGGCACAGAACACAGATCTGATATTTACTGAGAGGCCGACATTGGACTGATCGATAAACTGATATATCGATGCAGACCTGGCGTGTCTCGATGCGACTGAGCCTCAGTAAGGTGTACATGTCTCTTTATTAAAGACTCAAACACATACACACACAGACACAAACAAGCACAGAGATAATTATGTTATGTTAAACTGTAGTATTTAAAGACTTTTTGGCTTTCGTCGTAAAATGTGCATTAAAAGGAATTTTAGAAACAAAGGAAAAATGTTATAATCAATGTGATATTAAACTGTAAAAATACTGTACACATAAAAGATAGAAGGGAACTTAAATTTGCAACAGATTCAATTCAGTTCCCTCTGCAGCTACATGATGGGGTAGCAGCCGTACAGAGCGATGCCACACTGGTTGTTCTTGTTGCGTGCCATCCGGATGTAGCCCTTGTCTCCAAATGTGCTTCCCCAGCTGGACGAAAAGAGCAGAAAAACAGAGGAATATAATTTAGGGATACACCAAGGTTGTTGGGATATCGATTCATCAGTAAACATCCTTGTTAAGTGATGACGATATGAACAGAAGAGTCATCCACGTGTCGATCAGTCACTAGTGCCTCGTGCCAATACTTAATACTAGCATACCCTATTTTCAGTGCTCATTAGCATTAGCTTGAAAAGGAGGACATTATGGAATTGAATCTGATCTAAAGCTAGAGTAACTATTATTTTAAATGACACATAGTAAAGTCTTGTACTTATTGGTAAAATAAAATGCATCAAGTACAACATGGCACAAAAATAAAAGGAAGTAGCAGAGACACACTGCCTTTCCCCATTTCAAGTGCTGATCACTTTCTATCTCTATAATCTTTCTCTCATATATATATATATATATATATATATATATATATATATATATATATATANATTAAAGATTGGTCTCAGAAGATGAAAAAATGTCACACTGACAAACTAGTCTAAAATCTCCTAAAGCTTTTGACACTTTTAAGTGCGCTATAATGTAACACGACCAGAATCAGATTAAAGATCCAGGATAAGATTCAGTCAAAGTAATAAAAGTAAAATGATCTAAAAAGGAAATACTGCCGAAAGGTGTTTTATGTTGTCGTCACCTAACCTCTAAATTAAAGCGCCAATCTCCCCGTTTATATACCTGCACCAAACACTTACACTGAAATGCACTGTGTGCCGAGACTCATAGAAAGCACAGACCGTATATAAAGATGGACGACGCGTCTCCACCTCCTCCCACTGTACAAAAATGAAGCCAGAATATCGCGGATACTCCCAGAGTCTGCACTGTAGTGATTGGTATCAAGGTCCCGCCCATGCACTTGCCTGAACCAATCGCGAGCACTCTCACAGTTGTCAATCATGACATCACACCCCCTTTTTATAGCATCAAATAACTAATTAAACCAAACCAACAGAAAAATGAACACTTGAACAAACATCAGCGTGATAAGAACGACCTAAAATGATAGAAACCATCTTTGGGAACATTTTATTTGACGTGTACTTTGACTTTTCCATCCACTAACATGGAGAGGGCGGGGTTTATGACCTATACTGCAGCCAGCCACCAGGGGGCGATCGGGATGTTTTGGCTTCACTTTTGGGGAGCTGTCACGTCATCCATCTTTATATACAGTCTGTGATAGAAAGAGGATTATACCGAGGCCTGATGAGGTCAGCAGTAGAAGACTGGGAAGTTGTGATGTGTTTCATGCAATAAGTGATGAAAAATGAAACTTCTTCTCTATTATCCACAAATGATCTTATGACACTGGCTGACTTAGACCAACCTTGAGAGGCAGACGCTTGTGAAAAGTGTATACCACTACACTCATGTCAGCAAAATACCCAAACCCTGAACAAAATGAAACAGTTGCACTTGTAACTTGTGGACACAGTGTACTTTCCTGCAGAGCTCCGTTTCACTTCCCTGTGTCCTCCAGTGCAGCTAATATTCACCGCACAGGGGACCAGATGGGGAGGAACATACGGGCAGTGAAAATGTCTCACCTGTTCTTTACCAGCCAGTAGTCTTGTCCGTTCAGTGTGCCGTAGCCCACAGCTAACACCCCATGGTTCACTTTCTGGCTGCAGGACGAGTCATCGTACACTCCTGAAATAGCACGGGTCAAAATAATAAAGCATTCTGATTATATTCATGTTTTTTATTATTATTATTATTTTTTAGAAACATTTAAGCAAGGAATTTATTGTATATTTTTACCAATTTTATACAAATTTGTTTGTCTATATTCTGATTTTCATTCACGTCTTTTGAGAAAAGTTATACATTAGTTATAAATCACTATTCTAGCAGGCGAGTGTCTTGCTCAAGAAAACTTTAAACATTAACATTTCAAAAAGTGTGCTCTTTTGCACCTTTAACTACACTCAACAGTGATGTCACGGGGTCCTGGAGTACACCTGTACGTCACTACAGCAAGGTGAGAAGTTAAACCACTGGAGGTGAGCAAAGACGAGGTGTTCAGGGGGCGCTAACTTGAGCTTTTTACTACTCTTGTGACCTGCAGCAACAACTTCACGTCCCTTCATGCCCCTTTCTCAAAAAATGTCTGGCTCTTTCCGCATCCATTTCCAGTCATGTGAGTAAAGATGAGAGCCTGTGCAGCTCATCATGTGTTACTTACCACTTCTGTAGAAAGTAAATCTTGGCCGTGTGGCGTCAATCGCCACTGAAATGGGTCCGATGTTGGCGAGCGCCTGCTTCAAACTCGCCTCGTCCCCCTCGGGCAGGAAGCTGTACTGGGTGCAGTTGGCGGCGCGGTACTTGGCGTTGTAGCGGCACTGTTGTGTCTGAAGTAAGAGGACAAACTGGGGTTAAAACAGATGATTTACACAGGATCGGAGAGACATTTACCAGATGGTATTAAAAAAAGCACCTAATAGGAATGCCAAAAAAGTAATGTCTTAAATTTTTCTTGTTTTCCGATATGACATGAAGTTGGCCTGAGGCACAACTGAACTAACCAGCTTGGGTGACTTATTCTTTTGGTCTCTGAAAAATGTTCTCAGCTGTTTTACATTGTCCAGCTCTTGGCAGGTGAGCCAGAAAGTGAATTTCACACACAGATGCCAGTCACTGTGCTTATTAAGAGAATATTTCACATCACAGATAGTTTGTTTTTATTTATTTTTCGGGTGAATTAGAGCCACGACACCTCCGCGAGGCTGGAACAGTCTGTCGGATCCGCTCAGAACTGCCCTCCTCCTCCTCCTCACAAACGTGAACAACAGCGAACCAGATGAAGCCTGGAGGACAAACACGATGTCCGCTCCGATTAATTTATTGTTGCTCCAAAGAGACATTAACAGCAGACCACAGACAAGTGAGAAGAGTGTTGCTGTCTACAGCCTGAAGGGTCGGACCTAACTTGTTGTACACCCACATTGTTGTCTCATACAGGAATTTCTGTAAACCTGATTTTCCACTGAATTTCCTATACTGCATGTTTCCACTTACTTCCACCTTGTAAAGTGGGATAACAACACCCAGTATGCTGACCTCAACTTCCTGTTTTACTTTTGGGATGAAGCCTTCATAAGAGAACAATGAACATCCTTCTTTTATAGTGAATAAGCAATCAGCCCCTTGTGTGTAGGGGAAGTACTGACTTAAAATAACCAATTACAGTATGCACATTTTTCCCACCATTCAACCAAACAACAGTCTGAAGCAACATTTCCTCACCTAGTGCTGCAACTGATGACTATTTTCATTATCGATTCATCTACATATAACAAAAACGACACCTATGCTGGTCTCTAGTGCACTCAAACACCTGTGAGCACCTGCTGGTCATTGTGAGCTGGTACCTTCTCTACACGCCTGAAGACGATTGCTTAATCAGAGGAGGGAGATTTCTCTCTGTGGTGCTCTGACGGTGGCTTGTTTGCTTAAATGTGTTAAAATGGGGAAATAAAATGAGGAACTGAGACCAGAGAATTATCATTTTTTAGTTCTGCTGTCTCAGTTTAGCAGGGCGGCCGCGGGTCCTAACAATAAGTCTAAAAATGTCTTAAATTTACTAATAAAAGTACTATTAAGACTATTTCAAACGTATTAAATAGTCTTGAATTTGGTTTGGGAAGGTCTTAAATATTTATTTATTGAATGCTGTAAACATGGTTTACAATTCACTCCAAGCGCAAAACGCCTGTACATTTAATCTTTGGCGAGTTGAATTTTAACCCTTTCTCCGGTGCTTCCACTCAGCCGTTAATCTCCAGTATTTCAGAGAAAGTCTCATTCATGTCATCGCACCCGTCAACTTGAACAGGTGATTCGCGTCGCGCGGTCCCTCGCACATTCCCTGTTCAGAATGTAAATACGAGGAACAGCACTGGCTAAATAATGTGTAGGAAACAGTAAATAATTGTCCAGCTCAGCCAAAAGCTGAGCCAGTAAAAAGTGGGGCAATCGTCAGTCCAATCCACATGAGGAAGTTGACTAGATTCATTATGACCTACAGTCAGTACACTAATAAACATATCTGGACAAATGTTCTTTAACTCAGTCATTTTGGCTTACTTATAATTTTGAACTGACTATTTATGTATTTATGTTTGTTTTTATTGCAAAATTGCCCTTCCACTGAATTAAACGGAGGCATTAAAAAGTTACATTTAACTTGCTTAGACACCCTGCAGTTTAGATGTTGTCATGACTTTGTGTCATACTTTCTTGCTTGGTGTGAGGACAGTGCGATTGGCTGAGATTATTTTTTGGAAGCATCATGTAACACAATACACGAGTTTGTAGCTTACAGATGCATAAAAATGTGTATATTAGGACGGCCCTTTGGTTATTGTTTTAATTACGTTCCACATTTTTTGCCCAGCTACCAGCTCAAAGCGATCAAATTCATTTCCCACATAGTTTCCTAAACAGACTCTCTGGAGTCCAAGTTGAATGGATTTTCCAAATCTCTTTGATGCATCTTTGACCAGCAGGATTAAACCAGGTACTCACCTGTCCCGTGTAGGGGTATGAAGCATCGGAGTCGATGCCCTGGTTGTCAATGACGTACTGGAAGGCTCTGTGCATCAAGCCACCATTGCAGCCGTGGTTGCCGTATTTGCTTGAACAGTCCACCAGGTTTTGGGGGCTGAGGTCCACCAGCTTCCCAGTTTTCTTGGCTAACTGGCCCTCCAAGGCCCCCGCGGCACTGAAGGCCCAGCAGGAGCCACAAGAACCCTGGATTTAAACGAGCGGTGTCACACTGTCATATACACGATGTAAAAATACATTTTATTTGCTTCAAAGTTAGATGAAATACATTTCCACACTTGGCAGCACAACATGAGTTTGTAAAGACGGAGCCAGCGGAGGGTCCAGCAGAGTTTAAAGAGGTTAAAGATCTATACTGACTCTGGGAAATGTTCTTGTTTGTCAATTATATTCAACATGTTGCACAGAACAGAAGCAACTCCAAAATCAATACTTGTGTGTCTCTGGTTGAATGATACTCATCTGCACAACACGAGTTTGTAATAAATTGAAAAGCTCTTTTTTTCCCCTCAAAACTCTGAGCAATCTGCGAATATGATGAGATTCTTTCTTCTCTGAAGAGTTTGAAACTAGAACATTTTTAAAATACTACACTTTTCTTATTTTCACAACAAGATCTTAAGACTTTTATCGGCTAGATTTCTGTTGTCGATCAACTTATTACCACTGACATTTGTCTGTGCAACTTCACGAAATAACGCTTTGTGAAAAAATAAGGAATGTAAGAAACAGGCCTTGTCATACATGTCATTTACATACTGCGACTTCCTGTGTGACCAAGAACCGTTTCGACAGATGAGGAACAGGAGGAATGTGGTAAATGAGACTAGTGGGATGATGACAGCATCGATTGCATCACTGTGAGATGTTTCTGCTTTCACCAACATCACGGATTAGCCCTGCTCTTACGCTGAGCCTTTGATGGAGCATGTTTTCATACCTGCATCTTGACGCTGGTGACACAGCCCTTCTCCCTCCAGTCCATGGTGTCTGGTTCATTAGCGCCTGATGTCCCAGCGAAGGGGGATGGTGCCCTCTGGATGTCGGTGGGAGGACTGAGTGTGGCATAATACTGCAGGATCTCCTCTGTCGTCTATAAGAAAGTAAAGGAGCAGCACTGGGTTCAGTTTCAAATGGCCTATATTCATTTAGCAGGGTTGTAAAGACGACTTTTACAGGACAGAAGTCTTATAAAGGGCTGAACAGTCTGTTTTTGATTCCGATTGGACTGAAATCCTTCATCTAATGTCACAAGTATGTGAAGTAGGCTGCAGAATCAGAATCATTTTCATTATTGGTTAATCTGCCTATTATTTTGTTGATTAATCGATCCGTCTATAAAACGTCAGAAAACAGTGAAAGACGCTCATCATTATTTACCAGAGCCCAAGTTGGCGTCTTCAAAGGTCTTCTTTTATTGGACCAACAGTCCAAAACCCAAAGATATTCAAATAAAAGCTTCAAATTCTCACATTTGAAAAGTTGGAAACAGAGAATGTTTGGTATTTCTGAAAAGTGACCGAAGTGATTAATTGTTAATTAAAATAGTTTTCTGTCAATCAACGATCTCTTTCAGCTCTAGTGTGAAGTCGGAATTAAAATCTGTTGGACGCTACAATGCTACTGAGCTGTAAAACTGATAAACATAATTCCTAAATGTCCATCTTTAGGAAAAGTTAGTGGATTAGTCATCATATCATCCATATATTGTACTGCATACTGCTGTAGCACCACTGTATAAACTCTTGCAACAGGAGCTAAAGAATTTGAGCTGGCGAGCAAACGCTAACAAAGTTGAAGACGTCAGGTCAAACAAGTATAGTTTCATTTTTCATAAAAGGCTCAGTCATTTCATAAAGCAGCTGGGCACTGTAGTTTTCAGCAAAAGTAACTTAAATAGGAGGAAATAGTGTGTCTTTTAGGGACTATTTCATGATGCAGATTAAAACACACTTGTTCAATAGTTAACACTGAACCTCAATGTTCCATATCCCCAAACAAATTTGCATCTAATTTAATTACTGCAAACCTACTGACAGAAAGCTAAGACTGAGCCTTTGGGGCCTCTTGGGGGTCCAGTTTTCTGCTAACCTGTAAGTATTCCAGCATATATAAAAATATATCTATATACTTCATTATAATGATTAGCTGCTGAGCTTCTTTGTACTGTTTTTATGGTCTTATTTTTAACAAGTTTACTCTTGTGAAGCACTTTGTGACCTTGCTCTGTGAACGGCACTATAAACTTTGCTTACTTACTTATAAAAGTGACAATCATAAATCAATAAAAATCTTTTATTTTTTTTCCTTCAGTATAACACAGCAGAGTGAACAAGTGTCTCACCATGTCTCCCATGTGGTTCATGCTCAGATCGTAGGTGTGAAGCCCCATCGAGGCCTCCAGGTTGTGCATGGTAATGAGCATCAGGTTCTGCTCCCATAATTCCCTGCGGCGCATATCCTCCACCTCAAAACATACAGAGTGTTCAAAAGGTCAAATACTGTATAAGTTAATAAGAAATCCAACATATGGATTTAGCGCCTAAACCTTTTTTTTAATTTTTTTATCACATACCTCATTTTGGTACTTCTTCTCGTGTGTCTTCTTCCACAGCTCCCAGTGGACGTCCAGCCTGCTGTCAAACGTGGCTGCTGCCCCGACACACAGGGAGACGAGCAGCAGGCTCCCCAACATCATTCCTGTAAACACACACAGACAGGGACCACATGAGAAGCTAGGATGTCGTCTGACCGTTGATGAGACGGCTGCTGGCTAACGCACAGAGAAAACAAACCGCCTGGCAGAGATCAAGCCTCGAGTCAGAAACATGTGAATGGTTCACACTTCATAAAAACCACACAGAGATTCAACGTCTCAGAGACTGGAGGATTAGTGTTTTCAGAGGTTCAATTAAATTCAAAAGTCAAAAACAAAAAAGAAGACAAAGCAAAAAAAAAAAAAAAAGGGACTTTTATTAAAATATGAACAACAAATCTTCTGTTTACTTTTTCAGAATAACCTAAAACTGTAGTTCCACTTAAACTCAACCATCCAGAGTGGCTCTCCATTTAACAAATGCTTGTAGCAAACAACCTAGGAGGAAGTGGTTTTCACAAGTGTGCTGCAGGTATGTGTTGCCTCTTGCTGAGGGTTAGGTAAGAAATCAGCAGCAACACACCAGCATAGAGTTATGGCTGAACTTTTTACACCCATAAGGTTGAAGTTTGCATCATGTTTTTGTAACTCAGAGGAGAACGTGGTAACATGAGCCAATTTGTACATTTGATGATTTTACTGCAAAATAAATGTGTATTTGTTTCAAATAATAGTTACTATACATCAGGTTGTTGTGTACTCATGGGAATTCAAAGAAGTTATCTAATTATTATGGTTTTAGAGCAATGACCCATCAAAAAAAAAGTTAGTCCTATGGCACAACTTGCCCCAAGGCAGGGGTAAAATGAGGATGGGGACGGGGTAAATTCAGCCCTCCAACATTCTGTCTATTGAAGGCAGTGGCTCTTGGCAATGACGTAGCTTCTGGGGTTCGGCATGATAGATGGTGCCGCTTTCTGAACAGCTCAAACCAATCGTGACCTAGGTGAAAACCCATTAAAGTATAAATGTCACTCTTGCTTGCTAACTCAACTGCAAGTTTTCTGCATTTTAACAGAGTTAGTCCATCAGACTTTCTTGATGTGGCTGGCAAGTTCAAACTCCATGTTATCATCAAAAATCTGACGAGCTGTCGCTAGTCCGGCATAATCTGTTCTGTGAACTTCTCCTTTACTTGTTTTGTTGATATACCTCGTCAGTGTCATTCTGTCTGTCTATCTTGTGGTCCTTTGCCACAGATCGAACAGATAACTCTGCACTGAACTGCTGTAAAAGGTACTTGGTTATTAAGATAAAAGTACACATCTATTGGTATTTTAGATTGATTATATTGAGGTGTTTAGAACGTTCAGATCACCCACATTTACAAAGCTGAACATACCATTAAAACATCTCACACCTCTCACCTAAGACTGTGTCTTAAGTGTGTTTTTGTCTGGGTGATCTCACTTAGTATCACTTCCACAAATTTAAAGCTATTGAACTGTACATAAATCCCCAAGTGGGGCAAATGTCACAAGACCAGAACTGAAACTAATGAACAAGCAAGAAATTTGGCCAAAACGCGTCAGTGCTGTCACGCATCGACATCAGTTATTGTTTAATCAAACGACTGTAAGGGATGTTCTTACAACAGCTTTAGAACAAGTGGAAAGACGTGTTTCCTGCCAGAGAGACAGAATCAGCATTTAATCAAGGAAGCATAACAGTTCTGGTTAGTTACAGTGTTTAGTACGCAGATCTGCCAGTTTCACCTGATCTACTGGAGGACGAATAAAAGCACGAGGCTTTTTTTTGTTGAGTCCAAATTGACACTTTTCTCAGGTGCCAAAAAATAGGCCACAAGTGTCACTCGATCACTGACTGACTCTCTAGAAACAATCAGCGTTTTAATTTACATAACCTCAAGATCAACCCAAACCTAGACCTGAAACATTTATACATGACCTGTCACCACAATCTTAACTCTGTAGACTTCTCTGTGACTCATTGTAGTATCCAGCCAAGTGACATTAGAGTTCATCACAAAAAATGGCCTTGATTGGTTACTGTTGTTTATCTTATTACACATTTCAGAAATACTAATAAGAAAAAGCAAAACATCAGGCCCACAATAAATGTTTTAAAGGGTATACTGTAGCATAAATGTACCCTAGAGAATGACCAGATAAAATGCCAAAATATAATTAATATATATCATTTTGTAGCCCTAAAGTTATTATTACGCATCACAGCCACTTTATACTTCAGTGTAACAATATTAAAAGCAACATTTAAATCACCTGCAGTCTGTAGCACACACAAAAGAAACTCCCTGTGAAACATAAAAAACGAAACTAAAAGCAAATACGCGTTAAAGCTTTTTATTGACGGCCTCCTCTTTCATAAATGTCCTTACATTAATATAAACAGCAAAATATCTTTTTGTGAAAGTTGTAAATGTGTCGATGAAAGTGTTTAACTTGCCTCGATCAGTCGGACTCATCGCTGCTGCTTCTGTGTTGATGCCACCCCGGCTGGGTTTTCCTGGTTGATATTTATAAGGTAAATGAGATCACATGATCTGTCGCGGCTCTTCCTCTTCACAAAACGCACCAGACAGAGATGCAGCTTTCTGTTTCTAATCACCTGAAGCAACACAGAGCACAGTGCCAGAGATTAGAAACTAAATGCATGCAAGGGAGCATTTATTTATCTTTGTTTAAACCCTGAAAACCTCAAAACTGAACCAGAGAATCATAACTACTTTTCTGAGAATACGGGAGAGGGTATGTTATGTTCATTAATGTCTAAACACATTAAAACAATAAGATTTATATATTTTTAAAAAGGTCTAAAGTCGCACTAGCAGCCCCTAGAGGCTATAATATGAATTACACCTCATAATATAAACTTGTTGGATGAAACACTCAAGAAACTGAGGATTTAACAGAATAAAATGCCTCGTTATCATTGAAAGTCTTTTCATTTTAGGCGCTTAAAATACTCGGTAAATGAAACAAAGTCAGATTATGACATATCCTGTGTGCAAAGTTAGCATTTTGTCCTGAGGGTGAAGGAGGAGAATGCATATACAGTAAATACCATGTACGGTGGTGGTGCAGAAGGAAAGGTCAGGGAGGCCGCTGAAAATGTTTCACAACACGTTTTATGGCAGTCTGCCAGATGTTGTTGAGGTCTCTGGACCAAAGTGTTGGATGGACGGATGGAAATTGTGTGCAAGATTATGTTTATATGCTTTCTACCACATGCTTACTATACTTACACTATATTGTATGTATA
>LKNJ01000229.1:42460-71062 GCA_002120245.1 Maccullochella peelii | reverse complement strand
ATATATATATATATATATATATAGGGGGTCTGTAATCATTTGAGACTAAATGCAGAGTATTGGTCACATACAAAGCTTATAAATTGTACATGACAATATTATTTTGAATTGTTCTGAACCCTGTGAATTGACAGATATTTTGTTTAATAGGACTTGATAGCTGATATTTTGTTCCATAATTTAATGCCACTGCATTTCACAATGTTTATGTCAAAACTCAATATTCTTGACAGACGGGAAAAAAAGCTCTTCACTGAAACTTAGACTTTCAGTGTGTCTCACCATGTGCATGAGTTGCTTTCTGATCATAACTCGATGCTTTCTTTGATTAAAATGAAACACACACCTACTCATGCAAATAATACGGTTGCTGTTATTAACATGAGCCCATCTTAGTTTATGAAACTGATTATGTAAGTGATTTTCTTTCAACACTCTCTTCACATGGGGGCAGTATTAGATGTTACAGGATGTACATGAACCTTGTATTTGCATTGTTGTCTACAGTAGATTTGTGACGTCATGCAAAAGTTTAAATGCCACTGTTTGCCTGTCGCTGCAATAGAAAGCAACTGATACTTTGGAATAAAACATGTCCTTGTTTGTCAAAATGAAACTGCTTTGACAAGCTGGGTCGTGTGAGGAGTTTCTTAGTATGAATAAACCGAGTGAAGCCCTACTCTTATTACAGCTGGGTGTCGTTTTCAGTATACACTGCCAGGCATCACATATTATATATATTGAAATTCACAGTAAATGATGTCACTTAAACCTTGTGCTATGTTAGTTGCATTCGTTTGTTGGCTGAGGGTGTGAAAAGGTTTCAAGTATCGGTTTATCGGACTCACCACAGTGTTTGTACAGTAAAGATACAGAATTGAAATCTTCATTAAAATGTGAGGTGTTTGCTATTTGCTAGAGCTTATACAATATATCTTGCTTAAAGCAGTTGATCTTTTCCCCTGGTTTTTTTTGGGTTAGTATGAAGAAGCCAAGAGATGCATTCAACCTCAAAATGAAACCTTTATTCAATTCCATAGAAAACATCAGTTTACAGTTTGATCATCTGAAAAGTGCTGAACAGAACAACAACAACAAAAGTCCCAAAGACAGGATCAAGAGAAGAACTGGTTCCGATTTTAAAAAGGGACCGACTCTGCGTCAGCAGGAAAGGAGGAGCTCCCATTGCCCAGCAATGTTTGCTGTCACACGGAATTTAAACTGTTAGCTTTAATTACATTTTGTGTGAAAAGTAAGGACTGAAACTGTCACCGACTACCAGTCAAATGCGGTAACATGTAGGTTGTGCCTGGTGGGTTTGTAGATTTAACTTGGCACGTTGGCACCAAATCAACCTGTGATCTGGGTTAGGGTTACTAACAACATGCCCCGGAGGTACTAAAACTGTATGTGTCTCTTTATGGAGGCCTGCTGGTTTGGATATAAAACTGAAAAGACTTAAGGGGTTTAAAGTGCTTCAAATAACTCAAGATAACCGGACGTCCTCATCATTTCTCAAGACTCCACAACATTTCGCCATTTTTGTCGCTGAAAGAGGTTAATTCCAAAAGTCCAATTTAAATTTCATTTTATTGTGTTGGTACTCAAAAGTTTGTTTGCGTAAACAAAGTCAAGCCTTCTGTTATTTTTTGTAGTGATTGCTGACATGTTGGAATGAAGTCCGTGTACATTTCCAAGTGTATTTCTGTGTGTAGTAGTAGTCTAAGCAAAGCCCCTTCGTCCTCCCTCGTCTTCCTCTGAGCTCCACGCTCGTCTTTTCACATGATGGGGTAGCTGGCGAGGTTGGCGATGCCGCAGGCGTTGCCGCGGTTCCGTGCCATCAGGACGTAGCCGTTTTTGCCCCAGCCCTCGCCCCAGCTGTCAGGGGAGATGGGAAAGAAAAAAAAGTAGACATGAGAGTTGTGGAGCATCGCCAGGAGTCAAACAGCAGTTCAGCTCATCAGTCTGTCACCAACATGGCCGACAGAAGTCATCGAATCAACGCTGCACTAACAAAGAACCCGTCGTTTCATTTCGGCGGCCTTATGAGCCACCTGATGTCGTTCAGACAGGTGATGGGACCCACCTGTTCTTTACGATCCAGAACTTCTTCCCCTTGGTGTTCACTCCAAAGCCCACTGCCAGCACGGCGTGATTGATGTCGTCTTTGTTACAGTTGCGGTCGTAGTAAACACCTGAGCACATGACAGAGAAGAAGAGTGAGTGAGGAGGACAGAGTCTGAGCTGGAAGAGCATCAGTGAAAGTCTAAATTCTTTTTTAAAGAAAATTCTAGTGGAAAAAAACCCTGAATGGCCTAAAAACAGTCACATTTAAAGTTATAATCCTTAAGATTTTCATGAAATCAAGCACATTTTGATACTATTTATGGTCTGTATTTTTTTTTTGTAATAGCCATTCAATGTATTTACAGTCAGTAACTAGGCCTATCTACCTGAGGATTCACATGTGAACGCTGCATGCATGTAATCCAGCACAATTTTATCTCATTAATATCAGCCTCACTGTGTCAGAGCTGTATTAAGTTGCTGCTAATGCAAACTGAACATCCAACTGCTGCTGCTTCACTTTGAAAGCGTTTGTCACCGCGTTTAGAGCTAACGGCGGTCATCCATCAAAAATGCATCTACAAAACAAGACAACGGTCATTTTGGTGATTTTCTTTTGTCAGTGGATCCAGTTTGAAATACGTCAGGGAGTAATGGAACAAGACGGGGCAACCGCAGTGATCTGTTAGAAGGAGAGCTGCAGGCGACAGGCCGCACACCTCCAACTCCTCATTAAGTTGACCAACTCCTTTCACTTTGCCCTGCTGTTGTGTGGAAAACCACATGCTGAAGCCATTTCTGCATTGAGGACAGGAAAATGCACGTGGATTTACAGACCGCTCCTAACTCTACACGTGCTGTATGCAACATGGTATCAGATCTCAGTTGCAATTATTATTATTATTTATTATTATTAAAGCAATCTACTCAAGGAGGGTTCGCTGTCTCCAGAATTCTGGGACCTGTAGTATTAAAACACACTTGCTGTTACCACAGTTGCTAGAAAGTAGCACACTGTGAATAGGAATAGATAAAAATTTCAGTTTGTCTCTACTTTACCCACTATTTGCATGAACTAATACAATCATAACAAAATTGGAGTGTCTGTTAGCAGAAAACAGACGTCTGAGCACTTCACTGACCTTTGGTGTAGAACTGGAAGCTGCTCAGTGTGGCGTCGATGCCCACAGATATTGGACCCGATTTAAACAGCGCGACAGCCAACGCCTGCTCGTTGCCCACTGGGACCTCCTTGTAGCCTTTGATCTGGGCTGCCATGCCTGATGAATTGTAGTGGCACGGCTGATCCTGCACACAACAAAAGACAAAGGAGGTGCTTTCAGACAGAAGTGCTGAAAATATTTGTGTCTGTATTTTTCTGTATTCTCTTTGTAGAAAACAATTAAGGAAATTTAAAAAAGATATTTGCACGTTTGCAACCCCAAATTGCAGCGCTTGAAACTTAATTTAATAAACTTCAAAACCCAGATATCCCCTAATGTGACATCAGTTACAATACATACACAGCGTGGTCATGGTTACCGACTCGATACTTTATACAAAACGAAAGTAGGAATTTCTAAACGACAAAGAAAAATGTACAGAAATGTAGAGCTGCAACAATAAGTCAATTAATCAATTAGTCGATCAAAACTTAATTGTTTAGGTCATTTTTCAAGTAAGAATGACAAACGTGATGGTTCCTGGTTCTCAAATGTGAGAATTTGCTGCTTTTATTTGTCTTACATTGTAGTAAATTGAATATCTTTGGGTTTTGGACTGTTGATTGGACAGAACTTGTGATGGGAATTGTCCTCTGTTCTCTGATGGGTTAAAGTCCGAACAAATAACTGATTAACAAAAAACAAACGTCAGATAAATTGTTAATGGAAATAGTTGTTGAACCTCGTGACTTTACTGTCACATGCACATTTCACATGACTTCTCTGATCACAGCCTCAGGGCATTCCTAGTATCCAAACAATGAGGACACTGCAGCCTTTAATCGTTGGATGATTAACGGCTGCAGTTTCCTCATTGTTTGTTTCGCCTCAATAGATGACTAAGGAGGAAACTATGTTTGCTTTGTAAGACAATGGAAAAGTTTCTACTTCATCATTTCTGCGAAGTCATCTCCACTCAGTTGCAAATTTGATGCTGCTTTAAGGTCAAAAGTGATATGATTTGTTTTTTTTTTCCTTTGTGTGTTGGAACATATGACCGGCCAAGTGTGACACCCTGACAGCCAAGTGAGGAACCGCTGACCAAGTTGGTTTCAGTCTGCGTCTGCAGCTCTGTGTGGTAAAACAGGCTTTTTCAGGAAGTTCTGAAGTCGTCATTTCGATTGTTTTAATGACTGCTGGGTATTTAGTGTCATTTAAAACCAGCATGTTAAAGGAATAGAAATACACTAATTAGCTTTCTTACTGAGAGTTAAACGATCAAAACCACTCTCATGCTTGTGCGTTCAATAAAAAGTTGGAGCCAGCAGATGCTTAGCTTAGCTTAGCTTAGCATAAAGACTGGAAATGGGGGGAAATAGCTAGCCTGGCTCTGTCCAAATGTAACAAAATCTGCCTGTGGTCCGTTTTACACTTTTTATATGGGTTTAAACAAACAAGGTACATTGTGTTAATAATTTGTGAGATTTAAAGGTGCAGGTAGGCTGATTTTGTTACCTTTGGACAGGGTAGGGTTTTTGGGTTGTGACTCTTGGGGCTAAAATCTGTTTCTCACAAGCCCCTCAAATTCATAAAAGTACCAATACTAAATAACTGGAGTAACGTTATATCCTTATAATTACAAGAAGATTACACAATGTACATACGTTTACTCACCAGCAAGAACTTTGTACAGTGTTTTGTCCTATATGACATGACAAACCTCTTTAAATATGTTTTCATCTGGCTTGTTCTAAAAAACATTATTAAGGACGCCTGTCTGTCGCAATTTGCGTCAAAAATCGCTTTGTCACAAAACTTGCATAATTATCCCCCAAATTTAAGTAATACAAAGAATCATAATAGGAGTGACAAACGCCATTAATATTAAATTTTTGGGGGCGCAGTTGTCTGAAGGGGGACCCACAGTGTCAGACTTTGAAAACCCTTTGGCTTGGCCATTGAGACTTGCTCTAGATTTGTAGCCACAGAAGAGGATGTCACACTGACAACAGCAGGGGAACAAGCGTCAACACATGACAGGAATGAAAAATGACACGTTCACAAATGTGGTGAACCTCAGTCTCAGCACCCATGATCATTTAATAAGTTTGCTTGGCAAGAATTTGTCCCACTGAAGGGAAAGTCTAGGATTAAAATGATGTTTCTTAGTTAATTTCATATGGTAAATGGACTTCACTGGCTTTTTCAACCTTAACGGTTCCCAAAGCTCTTTACAGATTGGTCTTATTCACCCACTCACACACGACACAGCTGCCATGCAAGGTGCACTTAGGGTTCAGTGTCTTGCCCAAGGCACGTGGACAAGGAGGAGCCAGGGATCGAACCGCTAACCCTGGGATTAATGGACGACCTGCTCTACCTTCTAAGCCACAACCTTCCTGTGCGGCTTTCTTACCTCTCCGACGTACGGGTAGGCCTCCTCAGAGTCGATGCCTCCGTTTTCCTGCACGTACTTGAAGGCGTTGGTCATGTATCCTCCTCCGCAGCCATAGTTCTCTGTGACGCAGTCCACCAGGTTCTGGGGGCTGAGGTCCAGCAGCTGACCCGTCTTCTTGGCCAACTGGCCCTCGAGGGCCCCGGCAGAGCTGAAGGCCCAACAGGAGCCACAAGCACCCTGTCAGGAGTGAGAGAGAGGAGAGTGAGGGGTTTAGTCTGATGATACGAGACGCACACAGCCCCTGTAGATAACAGGAGAGAGAAATAATGTTCAGAGTTTTGACTAGAAGGCACACGGTTGGTTAGATGGCGTAAAATAAGAATAAACATGGCGGGCATTTATCTAAATCACAGAAAAAGAAAATCAAGTCAGCAACAGCTGGTTTGGATTAGAGCTGAAACAGTTCATCAATGAATCGATTTGTTGATAGACAGAGAAAATAACTGGCAGATGAATCAATAAAGAAAACAGCACCGCAGCACCGCAGGGAAAACAAACTGATAAATGAGACACGAAAAACAAAAAGGCGGTTCATCAGTTTGTGTCATCTCTTGTCTGTCCACTGGGAGGCAGGCTTTGACAACTCTGATTCAAAGACATTTCTGTTAGTCGGATCAAACAATGTCACTATTTTGAATAGGCAGTTTGAGTGGAGGGCCCCTTAGTTCCAATAAAGGGGAATCTTAATGCTACAGCATACAGTCATATTTTAGATCAGCGATTCCCAATTGCTGAAGTTTAGTACACTGTAGTAAATGTATATGGATAGATTTCTTTATATTGTAATTGTCATCATCCATTATTCGTACAGTGATTTGACAATACTGTATTTTGTTATGGTGATGCCAATAAAGCTATTTGAACTTGTATTGGATTCCCAACCTAGGGGTCAGGACCCTCACACAGGGTCACAAGATGAGCCTGAAGGGTCGTGAGAGGATTAAGAGGACAGGAACCTTCCCTGGAATCCCTGTTCTCTTGTGAAATACTGGATCATTTTACCTCCTCACACATCTTGAAATAAAAGGAAAGAAAAAAAAACACTCTTTGGTTGAACTGGTCCCAACCAGTAGCCAAATGCAACCAGCAACAAGTGGACACTCCTTTGTTTTAAGGAGTCACAAGCAGAAAAGGTTGTAAACCAACAGTGTTCTTCCAACTTTGTGGCAACAGTTTGGGGAAGGCCCTTTCCTTTACCAAAGCTCCCGGTGCACAAAGCCAGCTCCATAAAGAAATGGTTTTCTCAGTTTGGTGTGGAAGAGCTGGCCTGCACAAAGACCTGACCTCAACCCCATTCAACACCTTTGGGATGAACAGGAACTGGACTGTGAGCCAGACCTGATCACCCAACATCAGTGTTGGACCTCACTGATGCTCTTTGTGGCTGAATGGGAGCAAATCCCTGCAGCCAGGTTCCAAAATCTGGTAGAAAACCATAATGACATGTTCAACAATCACACATGGGTGTAATGTTCAGGTGTCTACATACATTAGTCATGTAGTGTATTTAATGGTAGGTACACCACACTGACTTATCTAAAGGCCAATATAACCTGGTACGAACCAATATTTTGGTCTAGTCCTAGTTAGGAGCAGTTAGAGTTTCATCAAAAGCATCATTTAATTTCACATCTAATAAAGAGAATTATGAAATCCAAATATTAAACCTGAGCTGCCTGCTGTGTTCCTGCTCTCTCAGCTATGAAGCTCCATTATAGTCCTTGTGTGACTATAAACTCTTGCCTGGCTTTGAGTTTAAACACCTCTGCTGCTCTGACTTGCTCCAATTCCAACCTTTGTAAATATGTGATCACGTCAGTCCACCGGGGCGATGTTCTGAATGTGGCTTTGAGCTCTGAAACTGAAATTTGCCTCAAACAAACAACACATCAAAACACTATTCAGTCATCATGAAAGGCGCTGGGGAGGAAGCAGCAGAGCTGTTAGTATGCAGAGAGCGCAGTCGCTCTGCTGCATAATTCATGAACAACAGGAAGCACAGGAGCAGCTCAATAAATCCTGTTTAGAGCTGCACTTTGGTTTTCATCCACCAGAGGGCGATAACAACTGACATTGCATTTACATTATTATTATTACTATTATTAGAAGTAGTAGTATATAAAATCATGGTTTAAAATTTACTGTCACCATCTGAAATTAATATTTTGTCAGCCAAAAACACTAAAACTACACATCAGAGTCACCCATTTTTGGAGAAAATTATTATTATTATTATTTACACTGAAATACTACCACAAAGTTTTGTAAAGCATCATTAATTCATTCATCATTAATCATTAATTAAATAAATAAATAAACCTCAAAAACTTAAATTCGTCCTGACCAGCTAAAATCTATTTTTCTAAAAGAAATAAATAAAAATGTACAGGGTAAAAACAATTTCTAGACTGATTATGCCTAATTTTGGAGTAAATAAATGTACAAAATTTATTTGCATCACTAGAAAAACATGCCACATAAAAAACATAAAACATAAAAAATGCCACTAACACTAAACTAGACTGAAATAAATGAACTAACATTCTATATTTAATAAAACTAAACAGCAAATGAAAAACTACATTGAGTGCATTAAATATTAACCCTGCTGAGCCTCCAGTGCTTCAGTATCAGTTCATTAGAAAACACCACATCATTCGGCTGCTGATCTGCCCGCTAACAGAAAGCACACATGTACGCCACATTTCAACCTATGTACTTCCTGTTCTGCTCGACCCTTGTTTACATAAGTAAAGGCCCGACTGTCCGATCCACTCATAATGACTCATTACATCTGATAATCAAAGCCATTCTTTGTGAGAACAGGCCGTTTCCTGCGGTTGTTTGCTTCCTTTGCTTTTCTGGAGCATGAAGGAAGGTTGCAACTGGGGAAGAAAACTGGAGGATGATTTCAGGTGTTTTTCTGAAAGCCTTTATTCAGCCTTTTTTTTTTTTAGGTCAATGCCGCTGCTGTGTGGAGAAGGCCACGGTGCCACTCACACATGCTGGAGGATGTTTTTGAATATTTTCAGTCAGCGCATTACACTGGTGGGTGAAAACATTGTGTCTCATTTGTAAGGATTTCATAAAAGCAACAGAATAAAAAACTAAAGATAAAGGCTGAAAATATGGAGTTACAAGGTTTATATGCACATAACATTAATGTTTTCATAATTGCGCATAATTATTTTCAGTTTTTCCCAAATTGAGCTGCTGATTCTTGTAGATTTCTGTCATGTTCAGGTAATAAATACTTGCTTAAAACACATACTGTATTTCTTATTTAATATCTCCACAGTTTACTTTACACGTGTACATTGTATTTCTTTATATGTTCCCAGCTGATGTCATTATTTTTGCTTCTGCCTGCAACAGCCACATTTTCCCCACAGAAATCAATGAAGTTTTGAGCTTCCTTCTCAACATTTTGCCTGAAAGCAGCCCTGGAAGTTTTTCATAAGCTTTCCCGTAACCCTCAAACAAACACCATCACATGCCTAAACCCAACAGAATGTGTAGATTACTGTCTTGTACTTCAGTTACAGGAATGTGACGGTGAGACACTGGTTGTTCCTGTTTTCATTTCTATGAACAATGACAACGCGATTTCATTCATGTCCTCTCATGTTCCAGGTCTGTTTTAGTGTAATGCTTTCATCATGTGATCTCAGTTCTTGATCACGTTGAAAGTTCTGTTACACAAGCCCTGTCCTTACGTGTCTTCTGATGATTTGTTTGCTTCATCGTCATATTTCCACGAACTGATGAAAGATGAAGTCTACCAACAGGCTCTTCCACTTCCCTGCCCGCGAACTAACTTGAACTTTATTTGCCTTCATTTTAACTGCAACAGAGTACATTTCTGTTTGTGGATCTAAGTTTCTTCCACTGTTGTGGCTCATGCTTACCCAGTTATCCCATTTATTGAGACAGTACCATTGAAAGGCTCATGGCTGCGGCTTCGCATTGCTCTTTATCGGAGCTGGGAAAGTAGAGACTAGATGTACATTCACCAAACCAACTAATTTGTCTTCATCAATTATTTTCTCTTTTCACTTTTGTGAGATGAATGTTTTATCTCTAAAACAGATCAAATCCTTCAGACATCAAATAAAAACATGTTCAAAGATAAGCAGACATTTTTGCAATTGGCAACCAGCCTGGTAACTTTAGGCCCCGTCAGAAAAATACCTCACTTTTGTAAAATTAATGCTTTATGTCAATTCTCACTATTTCACTTTATCAAATTTTTTGAGTGGGGCATCTTCTTCGCCTCATTCAGGCCGGAATGGGCTCATAAAAGGCCCCACACATGATCAGCAGTAAAACCACTCTGTGCGGGCTGTGCCATTGTTTTCCTATGGGGAGAGCGGTGGAGCCCAACTAGGTGGAAGCGCTACCATTGGCGTGTACCAAAGGTCAGGACCTCGGTTGCCGCTGACCTTTCAAAGTGCAACCAATGAGGTGGCAGCTATATGTGACGTAGCCTGAAGAGACACATGCAAGCAGGGGAGAGTGACGAAAAACTCACACTCTGTGTTTCAGAGTTCCCTGAACGATCTCGCGAGGAAAAGTACTGGATGGCTAAATGTCAGCAGTCAGATGGGGTTACCAGGTTTGTGAATAGGCATATAGTTTACGAACTTGTTAATCCAATGCTAAAGTTAGCACTTTTTGATGACGTATGCGCTTTGCCTCTGCAAATGTCTGCACTGTGCTCTACGCCCTACCTCGCAGTGAGCAAATTTCTTATCATCTGCAGGCAGCTTTACTGTGACAACACCCACTGCAGCTGTGGTTGTAGTTTTGGTGGTTTTTTTCACCCGTTGGCCACAGCAACAAGCCCATGCCACTCTGTGAAAAAGGCCTTATAGCCACGTAAAGGGGAGATTCATATTTTATCAGAGGTGGTTTCAAGTAATATATTTTGGGTTTACAACTGAATGCTTTAAGGATGAGGACAAACTGGTTGACAAATGTACTACAAAAACTACACTGCTTCATGAGCAGCAGGATTTGTCCCCAGAAAGCTGCCAAAAATCATAAAGCTCTCATGAACTAATATATGAATTTGTGCAGTTTTAGTAAATATAAGATGGGTGAGACATGTGCGAGATGAGCTCTGACCTGGTTCTTCACTGCAGTCACCATGCCCTTCTTGCGGTAGTCAAGAGATTTGGGAAGCTTGGACACGTCGTCGTCCAGAGCCATGGTGAAGCTGCGCTCGTGGGTCATCGGGACCTGCAGGCCGGTCATCTTCTCTGACACTTCCTCTGACGTCTGCATGAACAGGGACACAGTTAACATTTTATTTACACATTTCTGATGCTTTTATTCAGATACTTAAAACAAGAGTTCAACAGCAGGTTGAGCTTCTTAAACAAAACATTACAAGAAACAAAGAGTGCAGAAGTTGTATCCGCTTGACAATTGATGGTATGAAACTTTCCTCGGTTCTTGGAATAATCTTGTGAGATAGAAATGTTTTGGGACAGGAACAAGAGAAGAGAGGTGGAGAGGGTTTATTTTTAGACTTAAGACAAGAACAAGTAAAAGAAGATATGGGAGAAGGAGGATATGATTCAGCAGGGTGACGGAGGATGAAAAGTATCTCATGAAGAGATGGATTTAACACAGTTTACTCCAAAGTGAAATGTCACTTTTCTGTACTGTACAAATGTGAAAAAGGGATACCAGATGGGGCATAAAATTGCAAATAAAAAAGCTACACAATTTACAAAACAATGACATAAAAGCAGACGAGCAGGATATGAAGAGCAAAAGAGGAATTAAAATAAGTGACTCCTGTGCCGTTTGCTGGCTGTCACAATGAAACTGCTAGTTATATGATATTTAGCAATAATTTTAAAAAGAATCCTGCCATTTATTTATTTATCATTCCCCAGTGCTTTCACTACAACTCAGTCTGCAAGCAGGAGGATCATTAATGGAAGAAATACAGACCATCTGTTAATTTCTTTCACTTCACTTAAGTGCTTCCAGTCATAATGAAAATGGAAAAACATCCTTCATTTCCAGGCCACCTGTTCCTACATAAACATGAAATTGGCCAGTTATCCATGTATACACATCCGGATGTGTATACATGTTCCTGTCACTAATATTTTATGCATTTTTCTTTCCACCCATTTTTGGTGTACAGCTTGCTACAGATGGCATTTTTGATGCAAAAACAACTATCAGTCAGGACCCACACCGACATGCAAGTCACTGACTACAGGTGAACCAAGGACGCCAAACTCATTTTGTTTCACCTCAGTGGGCTGCAGCATTCATGAGAGAAACTAAAAAAACAGATCACAGCAGCTAAAAGCCAGAACTGCTTATTAAAATACGAGTCTCTGACACTAAGCAGCTGGTTTTACTGCACACTTCCCTCTCTTCCAAGAAAATGTAACACGTTTTGTTTCTTGAAACATGAAACATGTCAAACTACATCGAACATCAACCAATCATAGTTTGCATGACTTGCGTGTCTGCTGGATTGGGATACTATTTGGCTGATATCATGTAGTCTGGCATTACACAGGGTGAGATATGACAGAAAATGTGGCCTCGAGCATGCAGGAGCGCCTCAGACTCACCATGTCTCCCAGGTGGTTCATCCCCAGCTCGTAGGAGTGTATGCCCAGTTCTGCCTCCTGGTTGTGGGCTTCAATCATACGCATGTTCTTCTCCCAGATGGCCCTGCGAATCCCCTCTTCATCCTGAGACAAACAAGTGCATGTGTCACTTTGAGTCAAAGCAGAAGAAGATGAAACTGGACACGTGACGGAATCAACCTTCTATTAGATGCTTTGAAATCGTCCGTTAGCCTTTTAGCTTTAGAGTCTATGCCTGGCTTCCATGAACACCTGAATGCAAATATCTGGAAATATGAAGTGATCTCACAATAATTCCTGACTTACAGGATGTTTACAGGATCATCTGAGTCCCTTATGGGATACCGAGGACTGGTTGTGTCCAAATTCAGACAATAGAAGTCTGCATTTCTTGTCGACATTTGCAGGAGGCTTTAAAGCATTTCATTAGGTCTGTGAACTTTGGAGGATCCAGTCCCTCAACAGGGTCACAGTAAAAGGAGTCACCAGCCATTTCTTTTCACCTGACACTGATGGGCTTCATAAGGAAGACATAACATACGCAGATTTTGTTTCCCTTCCTCCCTCCCTTCCTGCGGCAACACCTGACAGCTCAAAGACATTAATCTGGGCAAATAGGGCAATTTTTACGTTTTAATTGGAAAAGAAGCTTGTCTGTGTTACAGCCCCATTTCATTAATTAGGCCAATTAAACAGTGCATGTTCACCGTAGTACAGCTTATACAGCAACATAACCGTCCAATGCAATTGAGATTTGTCTTAAAATATTGCTTTATCCTTTACCCTTAGAAGATTTTCATCTCATCACCACTATATGCGTCTATTACATGCCAAGAGACTGACTTTCATTTATAACCAAGTGCTTGTTGGTTACCTAAAAAACATCCATGCTCTACTTAGTATTCTAGTATTCGTGGTCTTACCAACCATTTGCATAACTATAATCATTATATTTCTATCTTGATATCCATTCCAGTAATGGAAAATGCAAATGATGCGCGGAGACTTTGATTCTATTACAATCATGTCAGTTCAAGGAGGGTTGAATTAGAGGAACTGCTGGAGGAATACTGATTAAAGTCACCATGAGAGCGAGAGCGAGAGAGATCTGCTGACTACACAGGAATGTAAATAACACACCACTAACACACACACACACACATTCAAATAAATACATGTACGCGCAGATACAGATAAAAACATAAATCACACATGCTCACATACTGTACATGAACACATGCAGCACTGAAGACAAACTGCACACATGCATCTTTACACACACACACACACACACACACACACACACACACACACACACACACACACACACACACACACACACACACCCCACAGCTGTGGAGTGGTGACCTCTAGCCGGAGGTGAAAAGCGGAGGGATAACGGATGCTGAGTGAGTGCTCAGGAAGTACATTTGTAGTCAGCTCTGGTTTACCACCAACTAAACTACATTTCCTTTCGTCTTCATAGCCAGGAACTAGAACAAAAAAAAAGACAAAGAAAAGAAGAAGACTCGGAATTTTAGCGACAGGGAAACTGAAAAAAGGGGGGTGAACTATAAAGTCAAAGGTGAGAGGAGTTTCCACTGTTGGAAATTTTGACACCTGCAGTATCAAAACTAATGACTAAACTTAACTTAACCTCAATTCAAAACTAAATTAATGGGCAAGGATGAGATGTTTTTATCCATGGGATTTCAGTTGATAAGCCCGGTTGAAACGCCTGTATTTGTCTGGCTAAGTCCTAACAAGACCTCCTGAATCAAAGTTAATTAATAGACAAAGTCAGTTTGACCAAAAGTGGGTCTACAGCCTTTTGGAAATTAACTATTCTGATTTACCGGCTAAGGATGAGAAAGAGGAAGTCACTGTAAATTCTCATTGTGCATGTCCTGCTTTACTTTTGATTCTCTGTTCTCCAACTGCATCTGTTTCTCGGGGCCAAAACAAGGAAGTAGAGCAACCAGTACCGGCCTCGCATTTCTTGCTTTTCCACTCGAGGTTATTTCCTGCAGTATTTACAGTACAGAGCCTATATATTATTTAGGTAATGATGTTAGATAACACTGAGTCTTCTTTTGAGAGAGGATGTTTCTGTCTCTTGTATTGTCAGAAGTTAGTGATGATGTGGCAGGTGGATCTTAGAAAGCAAAGGTATCTTTTCTTCATCACCAAACTCAAACCAGAAAGAATACTCTTTTAAAAACAGAGCTGTTCTGTTATGATAAATGGTTTGAGAGGTACAGGACATCTGGAAACGGACAGTGCATGTGTCCCAAGTTATGACTACCTTCTTCTTTTTCATTTGGCGCCTATTGGAACATTACAGGTTGAAGTAACATCTGGTGTATTTATGAGCTCTTTCAAAATGCATTTGCTTACTTCTCTAGTGTTTTGTAAAACCTTCTCATGCAGATCACTTTTTAACCAGCAAATATGCCCATACATACATCGAGTACAAGAAACAATAAAACATGGTATTATCATATCTGACCATGCTGCTGTTACAGTACCTTTCTACTCAACCCTGTCTGCCAGAAATTACTTTTATAAACTAATTTGTGGTAAAACTGTCCTTTGTTTGTCTTGTTCTCTGGCGCAGTAGTCAGGGGAAAAGTTACAATGCAGCAAGGGAGAACTCACACACAGAGACTGGATGTGAGATTTCAAATATTTCTGTTTGACACATTACAGGGCTGTACAGACGGTGAACAAGAAAAACATGTTCAAGAGAGCGAGCTTTTCAGTTCATGTTGGACTTTCCTCAGTGCAAACTGAGGCATGCACGATGAGTAGCCCTTATATGGGTTACTCTGCAGGTGCACCTCGTCAATGATCTAGGGCTTGATTAAGCACACATGAAGCCAATTGCCAGCAGGTCAAGTCATTACAAACACATAACGTTGGCACCTTCTCCTACATATAGTGATATAAATACATGTTAGCTTGTACACTGGGAATGGGATCCACTGGTGTAGCAAGACAATAAGGTAGAGTCACAGAAAACAGGTCATATCTAATTCTTCATTTAAGCTACCTGGGTGTAGAGTTTTAAGGTAACAACCTTAAGTAACAACAATCCATGAATTACCTCCTTTACATCGGTAATTGTTATATTCTGAAAACAAAAGGCAGCAAACTTGTAACAATATCTACAAATCATTAAGGTCGGGTCAAAATCAAACTCGTCCTCCGTCCTATCTGAACTAACCGTTTACCTTGCTGTTTTTAGCTGGTTGATTTTACAGTCAACAATCAACCCTCCGCCTCCATTTTCATCTTTGAAATGATGAGCTATTTTGATCATTTTAATGACTACATGAGACCCCACACTTATGACTAACCTACAACACTGAATGTTGGCAAAACGACTAATAAAGCCAGCCAAATGGAGGCTCTGTTTAATGTTCTCTAAACAGAGCTGCGTCCTCCCAAATAAATATCCACCAGACTGGCGACAGCAGACACCAGCCAGCTGAGAGAGAGGAGACTAACACTGAACTGACTGGCCGTTAAATTGAGTCAGCTGTAGACAGACAGTGAGTCAAACACAGAGACGTCCACATGTTGAGCAATTTACTGAAGCACAAAGAGAGACACAGAGAGAAGAGGAGGGAAGACAAAAAGCCCGAAGGCAGACAGAAAGAGACAGAAGTATAGAAGAGCTAGATAAATGCACAAAAATATGGCCGTATAGGTCGCCTGTGCAGCAGCTTTTTACGACCCATGTTTACGTTTATCTAGGTGGCGACCTCTAGTGGCCGTAGTAATTATGATGTCAAAACAAGTCAGCGTTGACTAATTTTAACTTACGGACGTAAGTTAACTAACAATATTATTTTAACCCAAACCACGATCTTTTCCTAAACCTAACCAAGTTGTTTTGGTGCCTAAACCTAACCAAACTTCAACCGTTTCACAACGTTAACCACGTGTTGTTGTTACCATGACGACGAAGGACCGGTACCGCCTATTTCTGTCGTTTTGGAAGTCATTGACAAACGACCTATTCTGTCGTTTAGGTTGGAGGACTTGTTGAAAAGTTCAACATAAATGTTCCGATGAAGAATTTGAAAGTTGGCATTGAAAAAGGAATTTTCTCCAGCTGTGCATGGGACATCCCTTTCCATATAGTTGTGATGTTATTTAACATTGTGATGATGACTTCGTACTAAAATGTGCTGTAAACTTTCATACACAGTACACGCTGTCAGACACTGACCAGGCCATTGTATTCTTTCGTGTGTGTGACCTTCCACTGTTCCCACTGCATGTCCAGAGTGGCTTCATCCAGGTGGCTCAGAGCTGAGGCCGCCAGCAGCAACAGGCAGACACACTGCAACATCCTGAAAGAACAACAGCACACAAAACCGCATGTTTTAGATGCAACAAACGAGCATCAGATACACATACGACCTGTATTAGCCTTTTACTAAAGAGTTGAGTATTGGCTGGAATTGTTTTTCAGCGAGGTGTGAGAGTCAGACCCGCTACGATAAATAAAAGGATGTAAAATGAAACATCACTTTGTATGAGTGTCTGTAGACTGCTGTACTGTCACTGGCATTGCCTTTAACTGTCACTCTTCCTTAGTTTTGTTTCATCTTTGATATATTTTATTGTTCTTATACCTTCCTTTGTTTTATTTCTGTCTTTCATATATTATATTGTCCTTAGCATACCTGTTCTTGCTATTTGCTGCCTCTTTTCTTTGTTATTCATTTGATTGCTTGGTTTCATTGTGTGGTATTTGCACTTATTTTAATTTGCCTGTTTTTATTTACTTGTCTTGTTTCTTCACGTTGAGCTACACCCCCTGTATGAAAGGTGCTATATAAATATATTATTATGGTTTCAATCACTGAGTTTCACTCGTGTCATCGAGGACAAGGAGCATGCTAGTTTACATTTCCAAGGAAACCCTCCAACAGCTGACTTTGGAGGGAAAACCTGCACACTGTCCAGCAGTCAGTGACATAAAAGAGACAATTGCTGTTCTGAGAGCTGTTTCCACAAGAATTTTGTTTTTTTGCCACGAACATGATCAAATTTAAAGATAATGGATATCGTCCATTAGCAGCTTCATTCCAAAGATATAAGGACCAGACACCAGATAAAGAATCAAACTCCAGTGAACTACAAAGGTTTAACTTTTTGCTGTTGTGTTGGAAAAGTTCCCTCGCTGCCTCTCTCGTCAGGATTGCATTTTCACGTCCAGATTTAAAACTTTCACTGCAGTCTGAACTTTTTCTCCATCTTTGCTTCTCTCTGCTTTTTTTGCCATCTGTCATTCATCAACTTCCCCTCGTTTCTCTCTTGTTTTATGACATCCTGCTTCTAATCTGCATTTGTGTCCATTGATTTCCAGTAAAGGCCAGAAAACAAACTGTTCACTTTAACTCGGAGGCTGTGTAAACTGAGCTGCTTTGCAGTCTCTGCTTCCTACACACAATGATTATATCTAGTATGGCTTCACCCCTGGGGGATTTGATGGAAATGCCATGATTTACATAGCAGGGTTTCATGATCTATGCAAATAATTTACAGCTAATCCGAAAGATATGTGCACCGTGCTGTGTGAATGTATGAGTCATAAGAATTCTCCGGGTGGAAGTTTCTTCGTTTTAGAAATGAATTCATGTTTTACATAAAGCATCAACATTTTATATTATATATGTTTTCATACGTCTCTTGTATTTTTCCATGAGTACGCCACATTAACTCTGCAGAGGTCAGAACAGCTTCCACTTAAGGCTGCAGCTCTGACTACCAAAACTCTTTCTATTAAAGGTGCAACTGGGTCAAAATCATTCTGTAATCCTAATCCTATTAAGAATAATTACTTTCTTAGCTGGCAAAATACTTATTAATTTATCTGAGCCTAAATTCAAAGAGAAGAGTCAAACTCAAAGTCTTTCCTGGGAAATCAATGCCTGTAATGAAGTGAATTCTGTATTGTTTTAGTTCAGTTCAGCTCAGTTAAACACAAGTTGGTTTACCTTTAGTGCAAAACATCAGTATCAGTCTATTTAAATCCCTTTAGACTGATTTTTACTACCTCTAAAACTAACCCTAAAACTGAAAGTAAAACTCTGTACCAGGAAATCAGCAAACAACAAACTTTACCTTAAGTCCAAAAGTCAAAGAGTTTGGTGAAGTCCTCCGAGTTTGACACCGTCTTCCTTTGCTGTCAAAGTAGGTCAGCGTGTACGTTTATATTGCTGAATTTTGAGGAAGTAGACAATGGGAGCTCCAGGTCTGGGGAGGAGTTTCTTTTTTCCAGGCAGGGGAATTTCATCTGGTTTTACTCCAGTGGCAAAGATCCTAAAACCGGATGATGTCAGGTGTCAGATTACACACAGAGGCTGGCAGTGAACGCAGCGCTCTGCTGCATTCTGGGGCACTGCTTGAGAAATGAAGAAGAAGCTCTTGGATTTTTAATAAAAATGGCATCTTGGACTTTTATTATTTATCAGATCATTGTAAAATATGAACATGTGCTTAGTTCTTGGTTATAATGTACAAGAATCAGCATGATATGAAAGAGGAAAAGGCCCAGACTTTTAACTTTAAAGTATACTGTAGTCTGCTTTCAAGTCTGCATGCTGAATCATTTCTAAGAATAATTCTGTAGATGAATGGATGGACCTTGAGACCTTGGCAACAAGAAAGTGCTGCATTGCTGTACCACATGCAAGTCATGTCCAGAGACCAGGGTTCACATCCAGAGTCCAGTCTGTGGTTAGGTATTAGCAACAAAAGCACTTTGGTTAAGTTCAGGGAAAGATCGCAGTTTTGGGTAAAATGTTAATAAAGTAAACACACCCTGTCTCGTCCTCCAAGTCTTTAGACTTTTTCAATATTAAACCAAGACCACGATCTTTTCCTTAACCAAGTGCTGTGAGTTCCTAAACATCAACAAAAACCTTTGCCACAGTTTAGTTGCTACGTGCAGATATTTAAGGTGGCCGACGAGGGCAAACGTGCTAGGGCCCAAAATACGTACAAAAATGTACTTATTCTTTTTTATTTCTTTTAATTTGCAGCACATTTCCGTTGCTGTATTTGATTTGGATTTTCATTTGTGTTTCTGAATTGGCATCGCTTATGAAGCTGCAGCGCGTTTCTCCTAATGGAAATGTTTCGGGCCGTTGCAGCACGTTTGCCCTCGTCGGCCACCGTAGATTTTGTATTGTATACTAAACAACAGGGAAACAAATGAAAAACGTTGTTAGTGAACATTTTACTGATACGTCCAGCATCAACATTTTGCCACTTGAGAGACACATAATTAACAACATTTGGTCATTACGTTGAAAGAAAATGTACTGAAATTATTTCTAGGTGACAGGGTTGTAATTTCAGTGCATGAATATATTAATATGGCAGCTGTCACAAGAACCGGTAATTGGTCGGCCATGATTAAATGAGAAAGACGTTATCACATGTAACTAACAAGTGAAACACAAGAAGGCTTATGTAAAACACCAACTGAAAACCAAATGGAGAAGAAAAACCTTGGAAATGTGATTCATGTAATGTGGTCCAGAGAACATCTGAAACCACAGTAAATGGACACATGGACATTTTAATACATCGTGGACTATGACAGTTGGAGTGGAAAGGCTGATGTCTACAAAAAAGGAAGACACCGGAGTCTTTCCATTACAGACATTGTTGGTAAAAAATAGATACTACTAGATACTCACAGTTAGACCTTCTTCAGGTGTACTGGACAAGCAGAGAACAAAAGTTGACTGATTATAAGAACATTCAATTAGAGAAAAGGTTAGATTACAAAACCTTTATTTAGGTATTCTTCCCTCAACATTATTCAAAAAAACATTATTAGTGATTGAAGGTTGATAGTCAAACATTTTGCATAATCCAGAAGAAGAGCAGAGAAGAGTTTCTAACATTGATAGTACACGAACACGACGTGTAAGACTTGATCATGAGCGTTAACTCATTCAAATAAATTTCCCACGCCAGATCCCAAATAGATCTTTACCATATTTATTTTCTCTGCCATGTCGCCTGGTCTTTGGTGAATACGTACTTCCTCATTGCAGTTAGTCAACGGTCTAATGTGTCACATCTGTGTGTATATGTGAACATGTCGTGTGACTCCTATAGTCATACAGCAGTCTAGCACACGTAGTCACTTAGTCTAAATATAAGAACGTCCCGTGTGGCTCATATGTCCAATGATACATGGCTGTGTTGCAGCAGGTTACTCACATATGTAATGAATGAACAATAGGATTCAGTGGTCCTACAGGTTTAGTACCTATTATACTTTTACCAGAGCCACTATGGCTACTAAAACACTGCTTATAATTCAATAACAATGAGCCCTTTGGTAGATGCTTTTATGTAAAGTGCTGATTAACAATATGATGAGTTTTTAGTGTGAGTGACCTCACTGTGTTGGTTCTGTGGCAGAATTCAAACAAATGTAAAATCAGATTTTGATATAATTCAAATATTTAATTTTGTCATGTGACATACGTCATATTTTCTTGCAAAACGCAAAATTAAAAAAGTGAGTGATGTTTGTTTTTGGCTGTGCACATACTGTAGATTCAATAATCTTTTATGTTCTTTGACATCATATTTTCAAGGCGTGGCCAAAGAGAAATTTCCGCCACGATGTAATAAAGTTGACTAACTGACTGGTGTCAGCTAGTCAGGTGAAATGATATGGCCTGACTGCTTGATATGCTTGATATCCATCCATGATAAGGAGCGTTATCTAGACAGCGTCATCTCCAAACCCGAAAGCATGCAGTGATGACTTTTGTCAGTGGCCACAGGTTTGCAGAACTTTGTCTATAGACTGTTTTAGTTTCTTCACAATGTAATAAAGTTGAATTATAACATTTTTGTTTTGTGAGGCCTAAGGATGACTGACTGATGTCAGTTAGTCAGATGCCAAATGATATGGCCTGACTGCCATATCATTTGGCATCATTTCATGGTTCCTGGAGAATAACTTATAATATAATATTTGTGACACTTCTTTCCTTCAGCACAAACGTCACGTTGGAATCTCCACTTGATCAACTTTGTCTTGACTTTGTCCCCCATCACTTACATTGGAATTGCAATAGGCAGGCATCTCTTCACACAGGAGGAACGATTACAGCAGCAGCCAGTAACTCTTTGAATACATTTACATATGGAAGTATTGTTTTAAGATTGACTTGAAAAACATATCCTTTAATCCATAAAAAAAAGTATCTCAATAACTTTTCAATAAAATGACAACACTTTTTCGCTTTTACACAAGAAATATCTAAATGAATCTAAATGAACCTTCTCATTTTAGAAACTTAATGAGCTTTATAGGCAAGCTATGGTCCCACCCTTAGGACAAAATGCTTGTTGCTCACAAGCTAGTTCATATATTACAGTTTGTTATACAGGCAGATTTCCATGAAATATACTGAGCACACAGATAACAGCCACTGTAGCCACAAGTGACAATTACATGATAATATAAAACACAGTGTAAGAGCAGTAGAAGAAGAGATAGAGAGAGATCATAAAGTCAGACAAATGACTCAGTAATATATATGTAGCTAAAGTTTGCTAACATTAGCCACTATAACCTAGCCCACTGGCCACACCAGACCAAGTAAGGCTGTAGCGGTGAAACCCCTCAGTGCATTAAATTGAGCAACGATGCACTTTAGTGCTTATAACTTTTAATTTGTTACAGCGTTCTCTCAAAGGTTACAGAGCCTCAGTTGAATGCTCCCAAAAGGATAAACCCTTAATCCTCTAGTGCCACTCTTACGACTCTAAGAATAACAAAACAGTCAACATGTTGTTTGTTCCAACACTTTCATAATGTCGGGAGTAAGGGTGTGATCATTCGCTATATGAACATTGTTGCCTCTTGTGGGCCCCAAATGTGTAATATAACACTTTGTTGTAGGTGCTGGAGAAAGAAAAACTTTCCTGACAGTAAAATGCAGTCAGTGCTCCCAAGAACATGAATTGATGAGGATTTAATATAAATGCAGCTATCTATCTCTTAAGTTAGCAGCTTCAGCGCCCCTCAAGGTCACGAGCAATCTCCGGTGCCGTGCAAAGATCTGCGTTGTGTTACGATCTCTGGTGTGTTAAGTGCAGCACAGGCGAGCGGCTGCAGGCCCGGCCTCTCATCACTGACAGCTCACTATCTATCTGATCAATGGGTGCTTTTCTTTTCTTTTTTTTTCTGTCTGCTCGCTGGATTTCACCAGATAGCAGAGTGCATTTTAAGATCCTTTAAGACCCTCTATGGCCACTTTAGATAATGAGACTCATGGACAATAGTGTCTCTATTGATCCATCATCCAGCACCCAACCCCCCCTCTCAGCACCAACGAACAGGCAGCAGGTCATGACCTGTGTGTAAATGTATGTGTGTGTGTGTGTGTGTGTGTGTGTGTGTGTGTGTGTGTGTGGTGGGGGGCTTGATGAATGGGGGAACGTCTACAGGCGGTGATAGATTTATAATTCAATATTCCTTACTAAGGTGGTTACCAAGCGGTCGATGGCACTATTTTTATCTGCAATGTTGGAAAATCTATTAATATCTGGATGTAGGCTGACGTTGAGAATGTACTTTTATAATCCAGATGCTATGATGTGAGCAGCAGCCATTATCTTAATGTTGTGATTGATTTTCTGTTCTACTCTGACTCTTCATTGTGTCTACTGGAAAGTAATCTGAGGCCCAGTTTGAAGGTAAATTCCTGTTTTCTTTCCTCTTCCTCCCTCTATGAGGCCACATCTGTTTCCCATTTTGGCGCACAACTGTCAAAACTCACCACAAAACTGAAAAACACGCCGAGCTCCCAGGATCCTCTGCTCCTGTCATATGATCAACGCGCTGACTCAGGCCATCACGGGACTTCCAGCTCAGTTCTGTAATAGCGAGAAGTAATCTTACATCACAGCCAAGAAAACCGAATGACATCCCATTTTCTATATGCATCCCTGATCTATATGACTCCCTCGGAGACAGATTACGTAACCCCTAATGCTGCTCCCTGTTGAAATGAATTGTGTTTAAGCACTAGAAAACATCACCGAGATTCTTCTCCCCCTGCCAATCTACTGAGAGAGTCCCAGAGGGTTTAAATCCTGATCTGAACTGTGTGCACTTTCCACTGACCAGTTCAGAGATTATAGCGCAGCAGACACCAAAGAGGTTTTAAAGGCTTGTTTTGATTCCGACAGATTAGACTGTGTTGTCTTTTTTTTATTTTTATTCCAAGCTCAGATTGTTTGTCGAGGAAAAAAACAGGAAGTGTTTTCACTGCGGTCCAAAAGTTGTTTGTCGTTTGAGCTACAGTTTCCTCCTCTTTATGAATGAGTGTGAATGTTTTAGTGCACATTAAAAAGTGAACAGAAAAAGTCCCTGTCATCAACTGCTGCTATACATTTTGTAGAAATTAAGACAGTCACGTTTTTGCAGACAAGTTATAATTTTTGTCTTTTGTGTTTATGAATTTAATGAATCAATACTGCCCACTCCTGGAGGGAAAGGAACCTGTATTGATCAGTCATCAATGTAATCTTTATGTTACCAAAATAAAGTCCTAAATTAAAGCAGGCAAATGTGTATGTGTGTATTGAACAAAGTGAACTAGTGAGCTTTAGAGGTGCTGGTAGGTATATTTTTTACCTTTGGACAGAGCCAGGCTAGCTATTTCCCCATGCTTTTGCTCTTTGTGCTAAGCTAAGCTAACTGGCTGTAGCTTCATATTTAACGGACAGCTATGAGAGTGATAGCGATTTTCTTGTCTAACTCTTGCAAAGAAGGTATTTCCCAAAAAAATGTTGAGCTATTGCTTTAAAAATGAAGGTAAACAACAATTATTTTAGGCTTCAACAATTACATGTCAGAGATAGAACAAATGGCCCCATATTCTTTGTAAAATGTTCGACTCTGGTTGGCACTTTTTTTGTGGACTGATTTGCCAAAATACTGTATGCAAAGCTACGTAACAAAACTCATCTCTATTAATGTTTTTTTAGTTTGCTGACTTGATTGTTATTTATTATTATTATTATTATTATTATTGACTTTTTGCCTTTATTTGAGAGTCACAGTGTAGAGACAGAGACAGGAAACACAGGGAAAGAGAGGGGTATGACATGCAACAAAGGTCCCTGGTCCCTAAATAGAAACATGGCCGTGACAGTGACTGTGGTATGAGCTTTAGCCATAAGGCTACTGGGCGCTCAACTATTTCTGTGGAAATGAGGCCTCTAATGTCATCAGAAGCAGGGATGAGTCAGGTTCTTTGGATTCCTCTGATGAGGATGATGAGATAATGATGATGAATGGATCGTTCACTCTCTTCCTTTTTTACTTTTAACTTTCTTCTAAATTTCTTCTAAGGTTGTCACGTTTCACGCTTCAGATTGAAGACTCAGGCGCGGAGAAAGGCACAGTACACGAGGTGATGATTCAAAAAGGCAAAAATCTTTACTGGAACTGCAATAAACTCACAGGGAAGAACAAAGCAACCAACAAACACACGCGGGGATGGACAAAGACAATATGACAAGGAACAGACACAACCGGGGAGTATACAAAGGGGTTGACTGATCACTGAATAAGGGGCAGGTGATTAATGGGGAGCAGGAGCGGATAATGAAAAGTTGGGAGAGACACAAGAGGGCAGGAACTGAAATAACAAGACAGGTTAGAATTTCAAAATAAAACAGGAAACATAACAGGCAATAATTAACAGGATGTTACAATGGTATTGTTCCTTTGGTTCAGACGGGGATCTGAGACTGGCTACATTTCAGAACATAAAATAAATAGCCAAACAAAAAATCAGCTCTGAGCAGTGAATAAAAAAATGATCATTGTGTACGACATACTGTATGTGAGGAGCTCAGATGATGACTCAACGGAGGAGTCTGGTCCCTCAACCAGGAGACTCAGCAGACCTCAGACACTCTTCAACAGCAGCATCTAACCACTTTAACTATGTCTTCAATACATAAATCAGATTATTTCTGAACAGAACTGTTTGTTCTGTCCTGTGACTAGTTCATATGAGAGCACCCGACATCAGAAAGCCCTTTAAATTCTTGTGTTCATCCAAACAGATTAGATCAAACTTTAACCTTTTGATTCCAAGCTGAGTCTTTGTGTACTAAAAAGATCATTTAATATCTAGTCTGGTAAAAAAACAAAAACAAGTTACTTTTTAATGCTGTAGTACTTTGTTCCTGCTAGTGAACACAACTTATTCCAGACTGCTATATTTGGGCTGAACTGTGACCTGATTTGTGTCGCTCTGTAATAACATTCAGGCAGACTGAGGTCAGCGCTGCCACCAGGAATCAAGGTGCAACCAATAGGAAGTTGAAAATGAAGAGGCACCACTGTTGTTCACAATAAAAATGTATGTATTTATCTAATCTGGGTTAAGAGGGTTAAGAAAACATCACCAGGATGTAAAATGAGGATGAACTAACCAGACTGTCTTCAGAAGGTTCATCAAAGGCAGCTGGTGGAGGAGATCCAGGAGTCCTCCAGGTTACAAAGTCACTGTGGGACAAAAAATAGAACAAACAATACAATACAGCAACAAGAAAAAGGACATACAATACAAACAATATAATAATACACACAACAGCAGTGTGCACTACCTTTCCGGCACCAAATGACAGACAACAAAGTTAGCAACTAGCTGGTGAAGAGCAAGTGGAAATTATAGACAGAGCCAGATATTTTTCCCCCGGGTTGAAAACCAGAAGTCAAAGGAGACTGAATACTGGACGTAAATTTAAATAAATGCTAATGTTGCTTCATCTTTGCTGGATGTGTAAGTAGGAAATTATTTGCTAACTCCTTATCCATGAAATCCTTAAAAGGTCAAAATAAGTCACGGCTGTGGGCGGCTGTGAAATCACTCTCTATTTACTATATAGTGCACTATAATACCCACTTTCATTCTAACATACCTGCATTTAGCATGATACTTGTCCAGGGTGTCCCCTGCTAGGATTGTCTATTTCTCCATGGCCAGGAGCAGGATGGGTAGTTTAGAAAAAAAATGGATGGATTATGTCATGAACTGAAGTGTTGGAAATTATGAACTGAAGTGTTGGAAATTATGAACTGAAGTGTTGGAAATTATGAACTGAAGTGTTGGAAATTATGCCCTGTTTATGGTGCTAGATGAAACATCAGAGAATCACCAAAATCATTGAATTCATTGATATCTGTACCAATTCAGTTGTCGAGATATTTTGCTCTTGACCACAGTGTTAGACTGATTGATTGGCTGATGAACTGACCAGCATTACCATAGGACCATGGTGCAGTTTGGCTGGAAAATATAAGAAATACATGGATACAATGAACAACATGTGGGTGGTGTTCAGGTTGTGCACATTGATTAGAATACTGTTGTCCTCTTTAGCTTCCACGCCTCAGGGGGGTCAATGTATCAAAGTATGCTTCCATTGATCTAAGGCATTAATCTGCGTCTCCTTCCTTTCTGGGTTTGCTTTGTGCCAAAATGAAAAACACAGACAACAGAGCGATTTCTCTTTAAAAGGATGGTGACTATCAGCCTGCAGGTTGTGGCGTTATTTACAACTTTCACGCACGTAAAAAAAACCACAGTGAGCCCAATCACTTTGAAGACAGGGTTGCAATTGATAGTGATCTTCATGCCAATAAAGCAGCCGGATCGAACATGAAAAAGTGTTTCATGCACATAGAACATTCACATTTAATTTATAGTTTCCAGATAAATGGGTGGGAGTTATTAGTATAAGTCTGTCTTCAATACATTATTTACCCCCACTCCGTGAGTGTGGGTGGTGTTTTTATATAGAACTTACTGGCCTAAAAGGTTACAGTTCTTTTTCGAGTAATGCTTCTGGACTTTGGCAAGTGTAAGTGGTTTTTAGTTGAACTCAGGGTCCAGTTTCTCATCTATTTCAATTCCATGGAAATGCATTTGTTATTGCACTAAAATTCTTCAATCTCCCACCGGTTAATAACTAGTTTAACATGGCTCCTCTCACTTAACTGTTCAACTTTTTGGACCATCAGCTCAGTCTGGATCGTCCCTGTTTACTACCAAAACATAGTCATTCATGATTCCTGGCATCTAATCTCTTGATATGGCCGCTGTGCATCTGTGCCTTCGGTCGATGCACACAAGTGCTGTGATGTTTAAGGGATTAGTATTTATTCTAAGCAGGGAGAAAAAAAAACCCATATCACGCACACCGAAATGAAAGCCCAGTTCACAAACACAAGCTGCCGGCGCACATTCATAATTTTTCCGGTGGTTGATCTGTCACGTGCCTATCCGTCTCCGAGATCACTCTTTAGGGATTAATACCCGACATGAGATTTTCAAGTGCTGCAGTGCCTTATGCTTCTGTCCTTTAACTTGTATTTTTAGACGAGGGTTACACAGAAATCGCTGACACTCGAAAATTAAATGAGCTCAAGCCTTGTAGCTTAAGTGATACTCTCTTTAAAGTGGTGCCAATATTTTAACCCTAAATAACACTTGAGCGCTCAGCATTAGCTAGACTCTCATTAGAGGAGGCAACAGCTGAGACCTCAACATGGATTTAAAATCTAAAAGGTCTATTTGCGCGTGTATATGCTTTGGTCTGGTGGAATAGCATTGGTGCGACCTTTGGAACCAGTTGATAGTCCATCACAGCTTCCATTCATAAAGACAGAGATTTACATCAGCGGGTTTATGGGGGGTTTAATTGTTAGAAGCTTCAAGGCTTTGGAGAAGAGCCACGTTGATAGAAAAACAATAAAAGGGGGATTAAAAAAAAGGACTGCCAACCTTTACGATGCAACCTCTGTAAGAACAATGTATTCCTGCTCACAATTTGTTAGTTGTTAATTATTTGAGTATATACAGTATATATGGAAGTGTCAAGGAACAAGTAGTATTCAGCATTTTCTCAATTTAATTTCCAAAAATAGCCCCAATTGTAACAAAGGTGCCCCCATTATGCAATCACTGCAGTTTTCATTTCTTCCTTATCACCTTCTTGGACCGAGGGAAGGAGCTGGACGTTGTTTGTTTTCTCTCTCGTTACAAAAAAACATCACAAGACGGAGCGGATCTGCTAAAGAAATAATCCCAGCGTAATATTCACGCTTATAAGAACAGGCCTGGCCTGTGGATGGCAGCAGGATGACCAGATGTCACTGGCAGCCATTACAAAAGGATGGGCACTTGAGAAGCGCCCCTTTCCCCCCCCC
>LKNJ01000229.1:0-42452 GCA_002120245.1 Maccullochella peelii | reverse complement strand
CCCCCCCCCCCCCCTTCTCCCCTCCCCCCAAAGCACTTCCTGTTGGCTCACTGTGCTGAGGTGCATGCTGGGCAGCAGCCAATGTTGCTTTGCTGATTCAGACATTAAATTAAGTATCATATCAGCCAGTCAGCATTGTGGCAGAGAGTTTTCACTACACTTGAATAGACCCAGTGGGTCGACCAGCCTTAAAGAAGTTTAATGTCATCGACTTCAGTGGAGAGTTTTAGTGTCCCATCATGTTCTAAATTCACAACCACAATCCTTAATTCACCTTAATTCATCTGCAGGCTAAGAATCCAACATTGATTCATTTGGAAAGTAACATTATTACAGTGTTGTGGGTTTGGATCCCCCTTCATGACTTCATGTCTTCCAACTTTACTCATCATTCTGTAGTTTGTACCATCAAATCAAGCAGAAATGAAATTGAAGGTCATCTGTTTTCCACACATACGCACAAAAACTCACAAACAGAAAGGAAAACCAAAGAGGGCACTCAGAGGTAACCAACTCGCAAATTATTCTCCTCACATGCATATGGACACGATGGACGTCAGCTGTTTATTTTTGTCTAGCAAAGCAGCCACATGCTGTTGAGAATCTGGTCACGTTTCTGCTTAATCATGCAGAAACTGCTCTCTACAAATTATACTAATTTAAAGGATCGGGGATAGAAGCAAATGAGGTTCAGAGGTACAGTTTAATGCCAAGAAACTGATATTTATAATATGGTTTTCCTAATCATACGGCTACGGTGTGAATATATAAAGTAAATGGCTCTCTTTTTTTGATCAGTCACTTGTCTTTCTTTGTCAGTGCTGCTGTTAGGATTTCAACAGGAGCTCCCCCTGGGGGCCGAAGGTCAGGCCTCATGATTCCTCCTTCCTAATTGGCTCCACTTTCCCATTGTTTATTTAAGGCAGTGCTGACCCCTCCCGAGGACCAAATCTAATTAAACCCTTCCGGAATTTGCCCAGAGTATCACTCTCCTCCCAAAACACTGACTGATGCAGCTTCATATATAGATTGCCAGTTTACCTTTGGGCTACACTGTCCTTTCCATATAAAGCTATTGATGAGCTGTCTGCACCCTGTTTTTTTCTAATCTAAATACATCAGATTCATTAAATTGTGAAATCCTGCTTTTATTTTTTCATTGTTTAGATCTTTTCTAGACAGTTGCTCGTATGAGGAGGCTACCTCAAATATATTCCATCAAGAGAATTAAAGTGTGTGCTGACTCTTGTAAAACTTAATAACCTTTTCCACCTTTCTGTGCATCAACTGTGGCCTCCCTCCTCTCGTCCGTCAAGAGCAGCAACCTGACTGGCAGATGCTCCATGTTCTGCTTCAGGGAAAAGAGGAAGCGCAAGGCTACCCTGCTCTAATCAGAGAACCACAGGATGAGGATTAATTAAAATCGAGGGTGAGGTCGAGCCCCAATCCAGCACTGCCTACTGGGATCCAAAATGCAGAACTCAAAGCATCCTGAAAATCTGCTTACGGTCTGAGAAAACAATCTCAGCATTGCGAGGGAAATCCCTGAGTGCATTTACCTTTTCAACAATGAGAGTGGATGCTGTCAAAATCTTTGCTACAGTTGTTGTTAAGGTAAGAATCTGCTGCGAAAGTGAAATAAACACCCCAGTGTTTGGTTCAGTGGTTCAGGAGAGGTCATAGAGTGTCCAAAATGGATGCTCCATCCTCTTGGGAGCAATTACTTTCCTGTCTGACTGCCCATTAGATTTGGGTATTTCTTGGGAAAATCTGGAAAATGTTTTTGTAGCATTTAGCAATCTGGCCAGTAGCTGTGGAAATATAATGCTTTAACCACAATGTTGGAAAGATGGATGGACCAGCTGACACAGCGTTGTCACCCCACCTCTTCAGGCGAGACTGATAACTTCTGTATGTGCAGTTATATAATAACCACAGGCTTTTTTACCCGTCTCTGGTGTCAAAGTCAGACATCACTCTGACCTCCTTCTTTAAGGATGCACCATGGTCAGCATGCCAAGTCTGCAGCAATTCTTGTGTACATACTGGCACAAGTCGCGCTCTCGTCCATGTGGGAGTTGCAGTAGTGGGCACTGCGGTTAAATCTACAGTAAGCACACGGGAAGGATGCTTTTGAGGTTGATAGAAGCAGGAAAAGCCGCACAAGACGTCTCTTTGTTTAAACTTTCACAAAGGCTGCCATTGTATATGTCATGTGTTTGTGTTGTCTCCAACTTGCTTCCTCATTCTTCCTGTATTTGAAAATAGTTAGCTATTTCGTTGACGGTTTGTTTTTGAAGGAGGCAGAAGAGGAAGTGATTGGCTCAAGGGTTCCACAGACCAAGGAGCCAATCATCAAGGAGGAGGCAGTTGGCACGGCCACAGACGGCAGGCGCTAGGTCCTTGCATTATCCACAACATTATGTGACTTCCGCTTTTGCTGCTAAGAGAGGAAAGTCATTTTTCACACACGTCCACAAGAGGTCGATTATCAGGAAACATAGTGTTTGAACTGTCTGACATTTTTCTGGTGGGGACAGTCTCTAAAGAGCCTCTCTGTTGTTTGAAACATAACTTGTTCTGATAAAAACAACTTTTAAGAGCACCAAGAGTTTTGAACCCAACTTGTCTTTTACGAAGTGAATTTAGTTTAAATTCTGTTCATCCCCACAGACGGCTTCAGTTTTGGATGTCTGCTCTCACCTCAGTCTCTGTTTTTTAAGTGTACTCGTCTGTTCCTGCTGCTCATGAATGGAGCTCTGACAGGCACACATGCTTAAATCCAGAGGGAAGGTCTCTTTGGATGGGCGACTTTGCATTTAAGGCTGGGATGCATTCACTGTGAAAATGTTTCTGCACCCGTTTGCAACAGATGAATGCTTGAATAGTTCGGCATAGTTTGGCAACGGCCTTTGAGGCATGTTTGCTCCCATTTGATGGGTGTGTTGGGGCTGAAAACCAATGCAGCTGTGACAAAAACCCAACGGAGCAGTGATGTTTAAAAACACCAAAAGGCCTTTAATGCACATGGAGCATTTTAAATGCTGTTCCCTGAGATTTATTTGGAGAGCAAACACATAAGTGCATCAGCTATTTAGTGGAGCCCAGCACCAACGCTTTGCAACAGCAAGTTCAATCCATCAGTTTATGTTCATAGAATTTCATATAGCGTGTGTGCTTTTTCTTCTATGATTGTGAAGACCAACTTCAGTTTTATAACTTAAGAGTAGGGACATTTTTGGACAATGAGGACAGTTTTTGAAAAGTGAGGGAATTTTGTACAGTGCTCGGTTCTTCAAAGGACAGCTTGAGGTTTCAGACTTGGTTTAGAATTCGGCTTAGGCTTAAAGGCACACAAAGTGCTTGTTAAATCACCAAAGAGTGTCTGAAATCCCCTTCCCAACTTCACAAAGCCATTGGCCAGGTGTGCGAAGCAGAGAAAGTATGCAGGATATTCAGAGTCGACTCAGATGCCTTTGTTAATCATCTGTGACATGAAAACATCACTTTTCCACACAGTCAAAGAAATTAAAAGTGTTCGTCCTGGTCAAAGTTAAGTTAGAAAATCCTGGCGCAACACGGTGCATCTGTCCTGCATGGTGCTGTCCTCCGTTTCCATCATCCCTCTCTGTTTCAATCACAGTTAGTTTTGTATTTAGGTCATTTTGAGACAAGACACAATGTGCAGCTTTAAAAAATGGGGGCTGACAGAATGCGTGCCGACTCGAGGGCTTCTCAACTATTGATTCGAATCATCAACATTTAGGGTGAAGCCTTACTTCCCACAACCACTCCTGTCACTACTCATGTCCACAATCGAGTACAACTCAATGAATACCTTTAAGGAGAGACTGTCGGAAAGTGTGCGCCGTTATACTAATTTGTTCGATTCATTTGTTGTGTCTAACCTGTCTCTATGATTCCAGGCTTCCAGTGTAGCCATTCAGAACAGCTATAAACACTTTTGCCGTTAGACTTGGTCGGATGAACACTGTGTACCACCTAGTCCTCACAAGTACAGTGAGTACAAAAGTGTGTGTTTGTGTGTGTGTGTGTGTGCAACGTGAGGTCCATGTTAAGCAGGTGAGTTTTCAGCCTGCAGCTCTGTTGTTCTAACCAGAGAGAAAAGGTCAGTCCACCGGGGGAAGCTAAACTAGACGGTGATGAAAAGGACTGTCTTTGTTCTGAACTATTCAGAACCGCACCGATAAACAACAGCTGCCAGTCCCTTCACTTTTCAGTATGAGCAAGTGATATCTGTCTGTAGGACCATGATGATCCTGGTTTAAAAGGATAATTCTCTCACAGGACGACTGAACTGAGTTGAACTGAACTGGGAGGTATGATGGATTGTCACCAGGGCCATTAAGGATTTAAAACCTGAGAGTTTGAGGGGTTTTTTCAGACTGCATTTGGAAGCCTCATTAATAAACACAAGCAGTGTGTGTATGAGTGTGTTTGTACTTTAGCGTTCATGTGTATCTGTATGTATGTGTGAGAGGGGGAAGGGAGGGTATTCCTCGCCTCTACTACAGAGTCGGAGCCTGCTCATCTTTATCGTATCCAGCTGTTGTTCAATCCGGAGATTTGGCTGACCCACGCATATCTGCCCATCCCTCCCTCCAAGCTGTGATAGTAACGTACTGCCTTGGAAACATGCCAGCACTCACTCAGCGTGGCGGGAAAAAAAAGGAAAAAATAAATAAATACAAATAATCACAAATCCTCTCAGAGCTGACAGCTCGGGGATTTTGCCACCCATATTATTATTATTTTCACGTCTCCGACACCCTGGATGTGTTCTAACAGTTACTTTATTGACAAAAAGCAGCTTTTATGTGCATCAGCCTGTTGGGCCTCATAGTAAAGCACTACTCCATTATTTTTCTTTACTCACTAACTGTGGTGACAGAAGAACTCTTATGTTATAGCATATCTTTCACGGATTTTACCAAAGTAAAAGCAACACCATATAAAGGAAAATTCTGGTTTATTATCTTATTTTCATAGCTTTGGCCATCATTCCTACTGGTCATGATAACACTTTGCTTGGCAAAGTAATTCTTGAGTTCTGGGAACATGGCAACAGAGCTAAAAAGAAGTACGACGGGGCAAGAAGAGCAGTCAGACGACCAAACAAGGCTGGAAACGTTGCTAGATTTTAGCAATTAAATTGGTGGCTACAATGTCATTAGGAGCAGTTCTGCTTTCAAATTCTGCTAAATGAAAAGTATCAAGGTCTTAGCTATGAAATGCAGTTAAACATATTCCCTGAAGTGCCAAATAGTGTGCCCTCAAATCCTAAAACCACTTCCCAGCTGACAGAAATTTGGGGATTTGCCACACTGTATTAAAATCCCAGAGTGTAGGCTATACCTTTAAGTAAAAATATCAGAGTACTAGCACTGAAATATACTTACTGTATGTATCAAATGTAAACGCAGTCATTCTTAATTTGTGTGTTGTTTACTGGTCCCTAAAATGTACTTGAAACATTTCCGTTACCATAACAGTGTTTATGTGAACCTTCAAGGGGTTTCAGAGTGTAGCATTTTAATAAGACTGTGAGGCTGTAATGCTCACTGTAAAGCCATTACCATTGTAAAACCAACTGTAAGACAGTTAAACTAAAGTATTGAAGTAATTGAAATTTTGACCTGATGATGATCCACAAAGTTCACAGGGACCACGGATTTCTGCACCAAATAGTAATCCATCTAACAGTTTGTCGAGACATATTACTGTGAACCACAATGTCAACCTGCTGGTGGCGCTAGAGGAAAAGTCAGAGAATCATCCTCTGGGGATCATGAATATCTGTACAAAATTTCATGGCAATCCCTCCAGTAATTGTTGAGATATTATAGAGGTTGAAAGCTTTAGTGTTTGTTCCTTTAAGATTTTAAGGCCACAGATGCTAAACAATGTTGGAACCAGTAAACTAAACTGTAACATTTCTGAACCACTCTTTGAAACTTGCCAGAAATACCAAAAAATGGGCAGATTACAGGAATATCACATTATTTTCTAGGTTGTTGTGTCTTCATTAATATGCAAAGGATTTTGTAAAAGCTGTCAGGTTTTGGGGTTTCTGGTCAAACAGCTTCTGTCAGCTAGGTGACTTTTATTATTCCCAATCAATCCTATAGCCATATTTTATATGCAAACCCTTATACTTTACCAAGTAAAGTGACCAGAGAAGTGCAGCAGAGTCAAAAAAAAAAGGTGCAGTTTTCCCATTTGAAATGTTGGGAAGTAAATTGGGCATTATTTGATTAAATGTAGATATTACATACATCTATTTTACTTCCAATACCAGCCTCCTACTAGGAAAAGCACATACTGTATGTCCTCTTGCTGTCATGCACTTGATACACAAAAGTAGTAGACAGTTGTTGATGGTAAAAACGAACAGAATGATGGGATTTATCGTTTTTTTAAACATTTATAGCGAAAAGAGAGTTCTAGTGACAAAAGTAACGACGTAATTCGTGTTTGTTAAACCCGTAATAGAACCATTCTCCGTTACAGTACTCGTTACATGGGGGATTTAAGGCATTACGGCCCCGACACATGGCGCGCATCCAGCCTTAAATCTGTGGCGCTTCTGTTCCAGCTGAGCGGAGGGGATGGAGATGCGGAGGGCGCAGCATCAGCAGCTTCTCCACAGCTTCACCACGCACAACAAGACAGACACAGACAGAGTCGACCTAAATTATTTTAGTAGCGCAATTATCCCAAAACTCCCCGAGGTATTCGGCAGTCGGAAAGGGAAATTAATGAAGAAGGAGGGCGAAGTAGATTGCGCGACTCTGATGTGACAGATGTTGGAAAAGTCTGGCTGAACGTAGACAGAAGAGCAGGAAGAGGAAGAGGGGGACTGTCCTGGATAGAGATGAACACGTTTTTCTGTTGGAGACGGACGATGAGCGTTAAAGAGGTGGAGGCTTTGCTGCGATGTTTCCTTCACTGAAAGCTTCAGCTGGTGAGTTTCCTCTGTAAGTCACGATTTCTGATACTTTTATTTTCTAAAAAACAAACAAAAAACCCTCAACCTACTTTTTAGGTTTTGATCAGTTTTACTTGTTGTTGACCTGAAAACAGCTAAAACAATCCTGCATCATTTCTATGACAGCCTGTGGTTAGGTCTTAATATGATATTAATCTCTCCTGTAGCTGCCATTCTGATTTCTATAACATTCCTATAGATGTCTGTGGTACCTAATAACGACTCAATGCTGACTTTATGTTATTCATTGTAGGCTACCTCTTTTATTATTACGGAATCCTATATAATAATCCTCAAATGTTCCTGGTGATGCTGCTTTAAGTGTGCCACTGCGTTCTGTGGTCGTATTTGCGCAGAGTTTTTAATACTACCATCCAAAAAAAATGGATCATAGGATTACACAAGACTTAATTATTTTCCTCAAGGTTCACTCAGAGTTTCCTGTTTATTTGTTGTTGGCTGGTTTTGTTATTTTTTTTGATTGTTTTAGTGGTTTTGTCCTCCTCTGGATGAGGTCGGCAATAAGAGTTAGGTTATGTTTAAGTATGAGGACCAAACCAAGTCTCTGCAATGAGAAATCCCTGGTCTAACATTTGTAGCTTGTATTGTGTCTGGTACAATGGTGAGTTTAAATACTGACCTATATTCATATTTTTATTTCCTATTTTTTTTATTAGATCTCCTAAAACAATCTTTTCTAGAAACCTAGAAAAATGTGTCATTACTATTCAGCCTAGTTGCTGTGCTGTTTGTGTGAATCTGCTTTTGTTGTTGTTGTTTTTGTGGAGTTACACTCTGCCCATGTGAACACTAATCCTCAGGATAGTTTGTTCCATAAACCTAAAAAGGACCACAGCAGACTGTGTTTTAACTGCTTTTCAGGATTACAGACATCACTAACTGCAGCCTCATTTCCCCCTGGGACAGCGTGAGGCTGTGTGCGTGTGTTTCCTTTTTAAATCAAGATGCTTCATTCTCACAGCGATTCTGATCAATCCTCTGTTTGTCAAATACGTTATCGCCTCCAAACTCGGCTCCTCGTGTTAGATTTGATTCTCATCTCACCTGCAGTCTGACATAAGCCAGGATCAGCATTTCAGTGAGGGCGCAGAGGTGAACTCAGACCTGCAGCAAATTCTCTGTCCTCTCCTCCTGTCATAATGAGGACGCACACACACACACACACACACACACACACATCACATCGGTTGCAATGTGGCTCAGGAGGAGCAGATCACCATCAAGGGAGAACCAAAGATTTGACGCTTGGGATTCTGCCAAATGGGCAATTTAATCAGAGGGCATTTTATGCACAGGAAGTATGTCAGTCTCCTTGTTAGGGAATGATTTATCTGGCTTGTTATATTGGGCGGCTCCTCCAGACCTCAATTGATTGCCTCAGGCAAAGAAGTATATGAGTCTTTAACTAGTTTCTTTGCTTTGCCTTCATGGCCTCAGTGGAAGAAATATACGCCCAGGCATTGAAGTTCTTTGTGTCTATGCAGTGCATCCTGGCTTACACTAATGTAGTAGTCTGTAGGTACAATGATCTACCTCGTTCTGGCAGTGTGGCTTGTATGATATCCTACAAATAGCAACATGTGTTATACTTTTCAGTTACAACATGACAACGACACCTGGAGTTTTAGATGTGCACTCCCTGAGTTTGTTTTTGCATCCAGTAGTTCTTCCAGCCCCGTAAGTTACTAAACATTAAGAGTGTGCTCAGGACAAATATGGGGATTTAAGGGTGCTTTTGGGCACGACGTAAAACTAAAAGTTTTTGGTCAGGTTTGTGGGTTAAGTTAGGCCAAATGATTTGGGGGTATAATGGGAAAAGCTGTGGTCATGGTTTCACTTAGTTTGATTAATTGAAAAGCCTCCCTGGTTAAGTCCAGAAGATGCAAAATGTTTTATAAATGTCCAACAACTAGAGATCAATATTTCTGTTTCATGTGATGTTTTGTAGTTGCATGAGTTTCTTTCTTTCTTTCTTTCTTTCTTTCTTTCTTTCTTTCTTTCTTTCTACTGTACTTGGTGTTTTCGAAGCTTTCAGTCACATCATGTAGCCTTCAGTGGACCGTTTTGTCAGGAATTGTCAGGACTCCTCAGTTCCTGAGGAAGGCCACAATATGTGGATGAAAGTTTCATAAACACCAAGTAACTTGACCATGTGACTGCTATTTTCAAGGTCAAGAATGAACCCTCAAGCTCAATATTTATTTTTTAATTTGGGAGCTTTTTTGTTTTCCAACGACTACCACAACTAATGTCTTACTACAACGATGACTGGCAGCAGAAAACAGAACTCATTTTGGGGAGTGGAAACATAAAATCCTGGATAAATTCAGTTTAAACCCATTTACACCTTTAAAATAAAGTAAATAAGAAAATAAGGTGGTTTCGAGTGGAAATCTTTAAAAATAAACAGCCTTACCAACAAGTAATCTTCATACAAAGCCCCAAAAGAAATTAAAGTGAATCAGGCTCTGAGATGAATTAGCCTCTCATTAAATAGCCAATGTCTACCACCAATGTATTGTCTACTACCAACACTATACAAGTATCTCCCTGAACACAGATATATCAGGCTAGTCGGGGAAACCTGACATGAAATCAAGAATTTTCATGTCAAAATCTATTTTATTTTTCCATTAATTTGTTCAAGTAAACTTTATGTTTAAAGTCAATAATGTAGCCCTGAGTTTCCCCACCATTTAATAAGTGTAACTTCATACGTTTTGAATATTTCTTCATGTGTAAATGTATTATATATATATATTGCAGATTAGCAAAAGTATTGGCCACCAATGACTGCAGCTTGAAAATCATGTTTTAAAAATATCCATCTTCAAAAAGCCATATACTGCTTGCACACTACGTCGCTGCAGCTTTGATTTCTCTCCAACTGCAGTGCCTTAATACCAGGCTTAGCCAAAGATGTTGGCGAGCTGTCTGGGAGAAGACGTACTGTATCTGAGCCTGGAACAATGCATCCGTACATCTACCCACCACGTTTTCAGTCTCAACAGCCATGAGATTAACGCCACAGTTATGTTCAGTACTTCTCTTGTTTTTGCAAAGGATTAATGTCTTCGTTTTTACATCAAGTCTTTCCTGAGTTGGGTTGGTTGTCTTTTCATGTGAGGTCTCAACCAGACCTGCTTTTGGAGGGTTTGCACATTAAAACATATCCAGGCCAGAATCTGTGGTGTCACTTTTGAACCCACCGTGCACACAAGCACTATTCAGGCCACACAGTTATTTGAAGTCTTTGAGATAGATGAATAGAAAGATCAGATGTTCACTGCCACAGGAGAGATGCAGTCAGGGCATGAATGAAGAGTTGAATGCCACTGGTCTGAGGCTTGTGTCAGCAGCAGCCTTGTGTTGTTTGGCCTTGAAAAAAAGCATCTTTGTATTTCTTAAGGGTTTCTTTCATGGTGCATGTTTTCTTTCATGGCATGTTTCCTTTTCCAAGATGCATGTGTCCTTTCCAGTCTGATTCGGTTGTCATTGTATGGGCTTCCTATCTCATATGCATTTTACAATTTTTTTAAACTATCTGCACAATCAGATTTGAAAGAATTAAATCAATTTTTTCAATTGCTTCAATTAGGAAGGTAGTTGTATCTGCAGAACTATCCACCTGAAGTGTTTGATAGATCTATAAAAATCTATAGCTAAGAATAATGAGTCTGTCTGAAGACTTATCGGTGAAACGAATAAAACAAAACATAACAGATCTGATCTGATCATCGGCTAAAGTTGAAATCTGTTTCATCTGTTTTTAATATTTATATCATGTATGCTCAGTGTCATGGTTCTTGTACAGAAAATACAAGGAAGTGGACCCAAATGCAGACACAGCAAGACAGAGCAGGTTGAATTAAAAAAACTTTACTAGAATCAAAGGTTAATTAACAGGCATACAGTTTGGCAACTTGTCAGCAGTCCAAAAAGGCTAACAAATCCGGCAGAAAGTATGTCACAGACAGGTCACAGTCAAAAACACAGAGCAGGCAACAGGTAAGTTTACAGAACAGGGACACAATACTGACAGGCAAGAAACAACATAGGAGATCTGGCAAATTAGAGGGGGGAAAGTGGCAAGTATGTACACTTGCACTAAATGAGGGAACAAGGGACAGGTGTGGCAGGAAGGAACTGAGTAAGGTAATTGGCAAGGAGTGGGAAACTCTGGGGGCATCTGCTGGACAGGTTGGGAATGACAAGGTCTGGAAAGATGTAGGGGCTAGGGGAACAATAGCCCCGTTTGGGGCAGTCCTGTATGCTTCCCATAGAAAAGCTTAGATAACCTGTCGTGCATGTGATGTCTGTTTCCTTTGCCCTTGGCTTTAAAGCTGACGAGGATTGATTTCCTTCAGGTGGTGCTCTTCTTGGTGCCCACCTGTCAAGAAATCATCTGTTGAGTCATGGGGGAGCTAGGCAAGCCAAGGTTATTTATACATCTGAAACACAGGCAATTCAAAGTGCTTCACATAAGGCGAGAAAATGCATCAGAACAACATCTAAAAACACAATTAAAAGGGGTCAGTATGCTTCAAACAAAGTGCTTGTTCTTCATCTGAAACCTCCGCCCTCCACACCTCTCTGGTGTCAGAATTGGGGGGCTCCATCCAACAATACTTTCCAAAACTGCCAATCTGACAAGCTCTCTTGTCATTCTTCATGTGACTACTTCCCTCACTGTTTGTGTGTACAACCGAGTACAACACCATGAATGCCTTGGAGGACAGACTGGACAAAAGTGCGCCCTTATCCTCATTCGTACGAGATCAGGGAGGTAGTGTGATACAGCTAAGAGGAGGCTATGACCCAACAGTGCAGCCATTCGGAACAGGTATAGACACTTTAGATGTGGTTGGACGACACAAAGAACTAGTTCTTCTCAAGCACTCCTTAACAACCTACCAAACCAGACAAACTGCTCTTGCTGCTATTTGAAACTTTCTGTCCAGTGGAGGAGAACATCAAATTTAAAAGCCCCCATTAACTGGCTGTATGTTCAATATTTCCTCGTGTCCATTTTCTATACCCATTTAGTCCAAGGTAGCTGGGGGCTGGAGCCTATTTAGCATGCAGTGGACATGAAGCAGGGTCCCTGAAGAGGTAGCCCCGCACTTCACAGGGCTCCAATCATAAATGATCAAAAGGAGAACTAAAAGTAATTGATATAATGATGTCACCGTCGTGCAATCAGGTGGCTCAGAGAGGATAAGGAGAAGCAGTCAAATGATCAGGTCAAAGGATCTTTCTTGCCACACCAACAGCTCCTGCTGGCTGGTCGAAGTGCTTATATAGTAGAATTTCTCTCCACATGACAAAACTCCAAGACTATCATCACCAGAAACAATGAGAATATTGATAATTTGTTTAAATGCTTTAAGGCGTTCAAGCGTTCTTGACAAGAGACCTCTTGCACTTGAGTTTTTCCTCATCCAAATTGGGGGTCTAAGGATAGAGAGTGTCGTATGCTGTACAGATCAGAAAGCCCTTTAAAGGAATATTCCACCAATTTAGCATTGCATTGCACACTATAACATTGTCGAAATTGGACAGTAAAAAAAATCAAACCCCAGATATCATCTTTTTTATTCCACACATTATTCTTTCTTGTCCAAAGCAACAACACTAGCAGAATAATGGTACCTCAGTTTGAGAGAAAAGGGGTAAAACCTAACCTAAATGCAATTTAGAAAAATAACTCTTAACTGGTAACGTAGCATGAATCAGAAGTGCCGTCACTGTGGTTAACTGCAGTTAAATATCACATAGTTATTTAGAACAGGCATGTAAGTTTACACATGCAGGTTATTTAAGTATATGAAGCGTCTCAGTCAACAAGGTGGGAAAGGCAACTAGCTTAGCTGGGGGGGGGGCATCAACATGTCACCTGCAGGCTGTAAATGTCCCAAAAGAGGTTAAAATGCCTGGGACTCCCTCCCTTTTTTTGTAGCACTTCAGGATATTAGTATATAAGTTATTTTGTCATCACATAAAGAATTACAAACCTTTGACTGTTGCAGTTTAGGACGGCATAGACGATTGTGCGAATACAAGGGATGCGAGAGCAGGGTTTGAAACTAGAAGAAATATACACATCGACTGTACACCTCTCCTATCTATACAGTCATTGTTTTCTGTGGGAAGTGATAGCAGTGTATAGCATGTGTAGCTTGCACAGTGACAGAAAAACTAATAAACCTTGGAAGTAGTGGTTGCTCAAAGACACTTGAACAGCAACAGACACGTCAGTGGCTGTGGGGAATTGAGTCTGTGACCTGCCGGTTACAGGAAGCCTCCAATCCTCCTACACATGTACAGCACTTTGCCTTTGCGCCACTCTGGCTGGCTCAGCCTCAGTTGGAAACCAGGTGGGATTGTGGATCGGCCCCGTCAGATTAGCACGCAGGCCGGTAAGTGTGCCAAAGAGGAAAAGCTCCACCTGCACACTAGTGAGAGGAGATTATGGAGTTGATCGCTTTTCTGTGAAATAGCAAAAAAAAAATATACAATAGTGATTTCTTTCCTCTTTTGTTCTCATTTGCTCTTAAATCTGTAGAGCCATGAAAAGTCTCTGTACAGCTTTCTTTCTTTCTTTGACAACCTTTTTTGGCAGAAAAGTTCGATTTGGATATTTTGTGACTGAGGTTCTTGGATAAAGGTGCAAAGTACAGTAACATTTACAAGTATTGTACTTGAGTACAATTTTACTTTAGTAGCTATTTCCATTTTTGATACTTTACATTACATCTTCCTTTTTCTCCTTATGTTTTGTTTTCCCACTTTTCCCACCCTTAATGCTCTTGTTCACTCTTTTATCTCCTTATTGCTTTCTTTACCTCCTTTTTCTCCATATTGCTTTCTTTATGGTCTTTTCCCCCCTTCTTGCTTTTCCCTCGTCTTTCTGCTGCCTTTTCTCATTATTGTTACCCTTCCTTCCTTGTTCCTCTGTTTTATTCACCTCATTGCTTTCTTTTTTGTTTCTCTCAGTGATCTGAAAAATGAACTCTACCCTGATAGGATACTGTGTACCTTTTCATACTTTTACCGCAAATACTTGTTTGCTTTAGCTTAAGTGAAATTTGCCATTTTCTTCAGGGGTAGGTCTGCTACTTTTATACTAGGATCTGAGTAGTTCTTCTCCCTCTGGACTGAGGGACTTTCAGTTTTTGTCAAAGAGTCTTTTTGTAATAAAAACATGAGGCCACATGTTTGATATCTCAACAACCAGTGAAACACCAACAGTCCCCTGCCCCACATTTTATGAGGAGTTGATTTTAGTTGAAGTCTACAGTCAGTACGTATGTTGCCCTGATGATTTGGTCAGTGTTTGACCTGTTCCAGGTTCAGAGCCCTCTGTGTCCCATCAGTCAGCTCCTCTTTAATGCGTGACCTCCCCTCATCCCTCTGTTGTACGTAGATGGATCCGACACATCATCGCTGTTAGCTGAGACGACCTAATTTGTCACATCGCATAGGCGCTGCACTGAGACTAATTCCCTTCCCTCATTTATTTGTGCTATTATTAATATTGCAGACGACGCACTTTGCGTGACGTCGCACAGAGTCTTAACTCTCTCCTCGTCAGAATGAGGAATTACAGCAGAGTGCTTTACCCAACACGCAGTCTGGAACAAGACCAATGTGAGTGAATCTGTCACTGTGACCCACTTCCACCACACATTACATGGGTGTAAATACTCAAACACACCTATACTGAATGCACCCTCTCTCTATCTTTCTCTTACAAACATGTTTAGTTTTTCACATGCAAACAATCACTTTTGCCCTCTTTTTTTTCATTTTAGCCATGTTCTACATTGGCATTTCATGTAAATACATCTGGGCTACCAAGCTGCATGACAAGGAAAATATTGGACAATTAAAGAAAACACAAAGAGGAATGTTGATTAATAACAAGGCAAGACAATTTTATTTATATAGCAAATTTCATTACAGGTAGAATCAATGTGAGTGACATTAAAATGCATACAGCAACAGGTAATAGCAACAAAAGAAATGAGAAAAAACAGCCACACTCAAAACAAATTGACAAACCTTGTATCTACCTCCCACACACAAACCACAAACATAGATCTACCCAGACTGATCATAACTAACCATAAGCAAGAGAATAGAATAGACATGGTTTCAGGTCACTTCTGAATGTGGACACTGTCGTGACAGATCTCCTGTCATGAGGCAGTTTGTTCCAGAGTAAAAACTTTCAGTAAAAACATAAAAACCAGTACCATCAATAACATTCAGATGAAACAAATCTTTTTCAATGTGTAGGCACAGAGGCAAACAATTAATATAATCCTATTTGTCACAGACTAAAGCTCGCAGCCACACTGACACACACTTTTCTTATTCTTTATCTCTCCCCTCACATGCCATCTTCAACTACGCAAACAGGCAAACACACCCTTCTCTGGTGATATTAATATTCATGGCTCTGCATTTTCCTCACAGCAAATGATCACATCAGAAATGGCTTCCTTGACCTCCACACGCTTCGTAAAATGTTCTGCAGTGAGCGCAAATATTATGTAACGAAGACATGAATTACGTGAACGTTACATTCCTACACCACAAAGTTAAGTTAAGAGTAAACATGTGGCAATTTAAAAATGTATCTGTTTCATCTATATGATCTTGTTATAACATATAGTATCAGTAATTACAAAGATATGAAAATGTTTCAACAATATAAAAAAAATTCTAAAATAAAAATGAATGTTCAGTTTTTTCCACCATCGGTCCTTGAGACAAAACTGTGTTTTTCCCCCTTTTGTGATATAACACAAATATATTTTTACCGTCTTGCTGCTGTTTGGTTTACAAGCTTGTGAATTTAGAAGATTATTGTAATCAATCAATAGTAAACTAATAAGCTATGTTAATTATATAAATTACACATTACAGACATAAATATACACATTTTTACATATCGAGATATGTCAAGTCGCTCATTGTTCAACCTGCAGTCGAAACATTAAAGACAAACTGAAAAGAACTGTGAAGAAATATAATCATATAAAAATATAGGATTCTGCAGCCATTGTGAATATTTTCCCATTTTGCAAAGGAGGATAAAACCGTTTTTGTAAATATTTGTGCAAACTGTGCTAAACATCAAGACTCTGAGTGGGCATTTTCAATGGCAATGGTTGATTGACAGCTGAGAGCAGGTGTTGCTAGGTGACGTGCTGTCATATTCCGTTGTGTGCTGCTAACTGGAGAACGTCACACCGTACGTCCTACAAACGATGATATAAGGCGTTTTTTTCCCTTTTGAAACAAGTCCACGTAGTGTCCGTTATCAACCAATAGTATATTTTGCATATTTCGGTCTGAACCCAAGTCAGAGAGAGTAGTAACCGAGCCCGACTCAGTTAATGTAAGCTGAAGCAAATCGAAATGCCTCCATACCGTCGATTTCCCTGCATGGTTTTTGGTAATTTTTTAAACTTCCCCGATGAATTTAGTTTGACGTCCTCCATCCTTAACTAGGCTACAAGAATATTTACTGCCTGTGTGTTGTGTTCATGCGTTGTCACATAAATAACTTGACATGGTGAACAGGAAGTATGACGTGACCGAACCTGACCCAAACGTCATTTCCACCACACTCTAGTTTGCATTTCACTCAGGGAGTGGAAGCTAGCTTGCTAACATTAGCACTGATTTCCACTAGTCATTACTTTCCGTTCATGATATTTCAACAGCTGTGGATCGTTGGCAGCTCCTGCACTCTCAGTTCTGTGTTTGTCCTGCATTGTAGAAAAGGGGGGGGTCTAGTTAGCATTAGCTGTCTTTCTTTCATGGGTCTAGATGTGGTGATAACAAGCCTGGGTTGTTAGTGTCCACCTTGTTTCAATATTAAACGTCTTACTGTTTCTACTTTTGTATCTTTCACAGACTCCTCTTCTGTTGTTCTTTCCGTTGCATTTCAAACATTGTGTTGAACATAGATACGGCTCCCGACATGATCTTGTTTACAAGCCCTTTCCCTGACAAACCCAAAGGGGAAAGACCAGGGGACTTTTGTTTTCCAGCTATGCACCCGACAGCTGTTCAGCCAGCAAACCTTTTAATATTTGCTGCTTGCATGCAGGAGGTCTCAGGGGCCGTCACACTGCAGCAGGTGCCAGAAGCCCATAAAAAAAGAAACACACACACACACACACACCAACTCCACCACCACCACACATTCAAACACACTTTAAACAATTCGAGCACACATGCTCACACAGAAAACACACAAAAGTGCAAAGACGCAAGCTCACGCTCTGTGATCCCCGCGCTGTTGTTCTGTTCCAGCCGCTTTAATTGGGGATTTGAGCCAGGCTCTTGTCTTTCTCACTGTGACGAGCTAAAAATAACTCTTTGACAAGTGTCAGAAAACCCGGCCGGGCTCAGACTGCACATTCTCTGTCAGATGGGCTGCTTGGGATTCATGCTCAGGGCCTCCAAACTCAGAAGGAAACAAAGACTGTCACCCTGTGGCCCATGTGAGGTCATGTTCCTGTTTCATGCACTTGTTGCAAAGGAAGGTTTCGCCTAAAACCTTCATCTCCGTAATTGCTCGCTGTCTGTCACAGTTTTTCTCATTTTGCTGCAGGTCCCCGAGTCACAGGCAGAGATTGAGTGTTGAGGAACGGCAGATAAGGTAATACTTAAAAGAGCCGAGCTAAAAGAGAGCGCGCGAGAGAGAGTTCCTTTTCAAAGCTAATGAAGCCATAATGCAGCGAGAAGCAGCGTTCAAGTCAATTGAGAATCATTGCCTCTTCTTTGCTTCTGGCCTTGTTACAGCAGGATATAATAATGATATGCGTTGCTGTTCTCTGTAGCACTTTGGTGAATATGATCCTGAGCAGAAATGCTCATGTTAGCAGTTTGGTGAATTTAATGAACACATAAAAAAAATGTTCCATCAGAGCTGAGTTGTTGAATTGAACATTTCTGTTGAGCATCGTAATCAGCCAACAAGCACCACACATGTTGATAAAAACACTTTGGTTACCGTCCTCCACACCAAAAAACACTGATGATGTGATTTTGAATGAAATAGTTTTTTTCATTGTTTTTTTAATTTCACTAGTAGTTTGATTAACATAATTCTTTCATAAGTATAACCACCAGGGAAACATAAAGCACCTGTGGAGAGCTAATGACTAAATCTGCAGCTGTGTGCAGTCGGTGAAGAAAGTCCTAATTTTAACACGGGGTGCCAACTGCCCACAGACTGATGTAAGGCGATAAGGGCCCCAGCTGAGAGACTTGATGAGTTTTGCCTGATGACAGAGGAGAGAGGGCAAATGGAGCACAGTCAGGGAAGTTGAATTATTTCAAAGAAATTAAGTGATAGTGGGAGTTCACCCAGAAGACGGCTGGACGATGTCGAAGGCTTGTCTGAAGAGAGGTTACACCCGGTTGGCTTTGATATTGTTCGTATCGTGAGGGTCTATTAGGTAAGAGCTGGCTCCTGCTTGGCTTTATGAGAGTGGAGGTTTTTGAGTCATGCAAAAGGGTTTTTTTGCGGGGACATCAAATGGCAGCTTCATGTTGGTCAGCCTGGATCTATCTGGCCAGACTATGTAAGCAAATCCAAGAAAAACCTTGTCAGTCTCAGTAACCACACAGCGTTATTATTAAACTGAATTAAACAGAAATGATCAGTGGAGTTCTCAGAAATGACTGCAAGATGTAGAAAAAGAAGGAAGTTGAGTCTCATTACCAAAAGCTAAGATGTTACAGTAATTGTTTTTTCCTCAAACCAATATATTCACAATATTTCACAAAACAACAAACAATGTCGCAATCACCAAAACATGTACAGATGGCCAACCAAACATGATTATTAATCTGAATTAAACAGAAATAATCAACAAACTTGACAAAATGACGAGCAGGAGGGTAAAAAAAAAAGCAGGAATGAATGTGACTACTACTAATAGCTGAAATGTTACAGTAATTGTGCAGTTTCATAGGTGAAAATTGACATAATGACATACAATGACTGTTTTTACAACAGCGACTATCATGACAATTTCTCTCAGATTTATTGCCAAGTAGGTTTTCACATACAAAGAATTTGCTTTGGTGAATTGGTGCATAATAAAGTTCAATGTCTTTTATAAGAAAAAGCTAATATCTAAGTCTCCAGTTCTAGCAAATCATTTTACAATTATCAGCCAGTAATTATGACATTATACAGTAAATGTCTAAGCATTTAGTAGCACTACTTTTTTTCACCAATTTCAATTATTTAATAAATAATAAATAAATAATTTCCGAGACGTTCTGGGCTTATCTCTGTCTAATTTTGGACTTATTTCCAGCCTGTAATTTACAGGGTTATTCTGAATAGCGGGACTTTCCTGGCGATAGGGGTATACTGTCTAATAACGAAGCAGTTCTGTATTATATTCCTGAAGGTACCACAAGTTTGAGTTGTTGTGAGTTCTCTGTTTCAGAGTTTTCAACCACTGCAACAACAGCTCTTTCAGAGTCTGCTCTAATTTGAAACTGCATCAGTAATAGAAACAACTGGTGGCTGTGCGTAATAGAAAATAGTTAGTGTCATTAACACTGTAACGCGACACTCATGTGACTACGCTCCACGCAGGGTGAGAAACACATGTCGAAATTACAAAGGCATTCATTCCCTCACTTTCTAATTTGACGGACGGGGTCAGCCCTGGCTGTGACTCCGGGGTCGCGACCTTTGGCTGGATTGTAGCTTTATGATGTGTGCAGAGACGCGGAGGAGGAACGATCCTGATCCCTGATTGGCAGGGAGGCCTCAGCAACTGAAAGCCCACCCGCCTGAGATATCACACACCTGCCAGTCTCTGTCTTTCACAAGGTGTCTCGGGGGGTAGGGGGATCAACACATTTAAATTGTGAGCTCCTCCCATATATTTCACACAGATAGGAGACTAAGGAGACTGATATGAGTTCTTGATGTCTAAAAGCCAATATTTGCTGCTGATAATTCATAAATGTTTGCTTCCAAGGAAGAGTGAGCTTGAAAAGTGTCTGAAAGACAATCATGGGACAATAAACCTCATACACAATCACAGATAGGTCAATCTTTTTGTAATAAATCATATTATTCTTTAAGGCACTAACACCTTATCATGTTAGAAAAACGCAATGTTTAAAGGCCAAATGTACTACATCAAGACTTACTTTGCAAAAAACAAATAAGAAATGAATAAATGAAAGTTAAAACTTAATACAGTGCTGTTACAGATTGTTTTACTATAGCTGTAGTCAGGAGAACTTCCTCCTGATCAGTCGTAACTGGCTGAAGTCCAACATTTAATAAAAAGCCAGTATCGGCATCTGGTGTGTCTGCACTCTTATATATCGGTCTGACAGGAGTCCTGGGAGTCTAAGAGCAGTGGGTTGGGAGTCAGCGCTGCCTGCCAGCCAGTATAAGAGCTGTTTGCGTGAAGAGCAGGGATGAGACCGAGACAGTGCAGCTCTGGGACTGTCGACAACTCAGAGGAGAGGCTGCAGCGAGGGCGAGTCCACTCTGGAAACTGTCTGATGGTGGAGAGCGAGAAGCTGCAGCTGCTGTAGGTTACACTCAGTCTGGCTTTTGATATTAAAGTCTTAGCTGTATTTTTGAAGTATTATATATAATACCTCTGCTTGTTATGAAACATAACTTTGCTCTATTTGAGTGCAGTTTATGTTTTGGGCTTTAAATTTTCTGTGCAGTCGTAGGACATTGTAGGTGCTGTGTTAAGAATTAGAGTCCCAGCGGTGGTTGTTGGAGAGAGAAATACATAATTTACATCACATACGTTCCCAGCACCTGTTTATTCAACTGGCAGAATAATGTAATTATGTAATATTTCACCGTGCCACATTTCACATCAGTGGGCCTCTTTTTCAGGCTCCTCTCTCACAGTGTGCAGGTTGCTTTCACTCTTTACTCAGTGTTATTATCATTGACATTATTGTTTGTTTTAAAATGTCTGTTTTGATCCGTCTCTTGACTTTCATGATTTAGGATTTAATCTGGTTTTGAGCACATTTTTCTACTTGAAATATACATATATTGAAATACTTATATATATAAGTATTTTTTTAATCTCATATTATTCAAACCCATTGTTTTATTTAAGTATTTCATTCTGAAATTCAGTTAGTATTTTATAAGCTGGCTAGTCCTAACTTCAGATGAGTGACTTCATAACTAACTAATTTGAAAATGCTTTCCATTCACATCAGTAATTACAGCAGATTATTTTGTGAAATGTTTGACTTTAGATTCTCACTTTGAAACAAAGTTCTTAAGTAAAGAAAAAGCATGTATGAAAATGAATGGATTATTTTGGAATTTTTGGAAACCATCCTGTTAAAATAACATCTTATATACAGTAGATTTGGTTGATCTCGAGGAGTTGTCTCTGTATACAGAATCATTATTCAAAAACACTATGTACAGTACAAAAATACAAATAATGATGAAATAATTAAAGAACAAAAAAAAAATAACAGTTATGATGTGCATTAAGTTACAAGTGAAGTCAAGTTATCAGCCCAAAATCACACATTTCTCTTAAAGGGCTTTACAGTCTTTACAGCATTCTCTACCCGAGTACTTCGATTCGAATAAGAAAAAACTCCACAAACATGACTTTAAACAGCGAACCTCAGGAAGAGCAACAGAGTAGGGATCTCTCTTTCAAGACAAACATACATGCAATAGGTATTGTATATAAAGGGTAGACAGAGTTACCTGCGATCTTTAACCTGATTCGTCTACATTTTGTGATACTCTTTATGTTGTACTTGATTATTTGGTTTGTAAACTCATTTTGTTCAGAAAATCTATATATCGCCCCACCCTGTTGCTGGCTCTGACTCCAGTTGGTGTGCCTAAATCCAGATGCCTGGCCCAGGGGGCAAAGCCCTCATCCCACTGAGGCCTCATCTGCTCCGTCAGAGATGTCGCACATAGGACTGGGCCACTAATACTTGTTTTTTTAGGGCAGATCATATGTTACACTTCCACGGGTGTTAAGTAATGTTAATGGTACTTTTCCAGTCTTTGGGAGGATAAAATGTCCTGAGTAAAAAGTGAGATGTATTCTTTGATAATCAGTTAAGTAGGGATTTTGTTGTCTGCGGTACAGAGATGTAGGCCAGTCTTATCAGCTGTGACATCTGCTTCATGCTGGGCACACTCCTCTACCCAAAATGTGTACTTTTTGTTGTGCTTGCCGTCAAATGACAAGTATAAAAACATGTACCAAGGGAGCAATAGACATGTATTATGGGACATAACAGCGGTAGAGACAGTGTCACCATGTTGCTGTCCTGGTCTTCATCACACACCTGAGGACTTTTGAGGTGTATGAGTTTACTGCTATAAACCTCACTCAATAAATAGCAAACTTAAAATGCAAGAAACTACTAAAAACAGTTTGTCTTCCCTTCATTTAAGATCCACATTGGTACCCTGGACCCTCTGGTACAATATGAAGCATTTAAAACCAGGGCAGGGCATCCTGCTCAGAAAGTTGTATTTGTAGCTGGTTTTTCATTCATCTCGTTTGTCCTGGTTTTGAAGACCAGGATAAACCAAGCAGCATGGTGGAGTTTTTCTTATTTCAGTTTTTTTTACAGTTTTCTTATTTCAATTTACCAGAAGCTGAAGCTTATGGACAGCAACAATAGACCTCATTCACTGTGGTGGTAGGGATAGATGTTATTGTTGCTGTTTCTTTCATTTTGTTTAGACTTGTTTTTCTATGTCTCTGTTTTGTCCAGGCCACTCTAAAGGGCATGTTATTGACGGAACCACATCTCTACAGAGGACTTAACTCAAGTCTGATCCCAACTTGACTGCCACTGGTTATGATAATCTGCACTCCGAGACTGAAACGGTGAGTGTTGAATTAAATGAGGAAAATAAATCCAACAGATCATGCAGTTGATGTTTATTAACTATTGCATAAACATCAACATTTCAGCATTAATTGTCAAAAACGTCAGAGCTAATGTCTTTATGTCTGTGTCTCTTCTCAGGCTGGGGGTAAGATGTTTGTGGAGTCAGTCGTCCAGTGGGGGGCATGGAGCATCCTGCTCCAGTTTGGACTGGGTGTATCTGCAGGTGGCTGTCCTCCACGGTGCGTGTGTCGACCTGAGGCTAAAGAAGTGATCTGCTCTGGCAAACATTTGAACTCAGTGCCAGAGGGATTTTCCAGCGATGCCAGGCGTTTGGATTTATCCCACAATAAGATTAAGACTGTGGGGCGCCGCCAGTTCTCTGGCCTCCTGCAACTTCAAGAGTTGGATCTCAGTGATAATATAATCTCCATGATTGAGGTGGAGGCTTTCCAGGGCCTACAGAATCTCAGGACCCTTCGGATTAAGAATAACCGACTCAAGATCATCCCAGTTGGGGTGTTTTCTGGCCTGTCCAGTCTGCGCTTTCTGGATTTGAGCCAGAATGAGATTCTGGTCTTCCTGGACTATACCTTCAAAGAAATGGTGAACCTGCAAACGCTGGATGCCGAGGAGAATGACTTGGTCTTCATCTCCCAGCGTGCTTTCTTTGGTCTGCAGAATCTGCAGGAGCTCAACATAGACCGCAGCAACCTGACCTCCGTTCCCACTGAGGCATTGTCCCAGCTCCAGAGCTTGACACGTCTTCGCATGCTACGCCTCACAATTTCTACACTGCCCAACAATGCTTTCCGACGACTCCATCGGCTACGTAGCCTCCTGATTGCAAACTGGCCAGCATTGGACACTATGGCTAGCAACAGCCTGATTGGTCTTAATTTGACCTCACTTGTCATCAGCAGCTGCAACCTAAGTGCTATTCCTTACTCAGCACTTCGTCACCTGGTGTATCTGCGCTTCCTGGACCTGTCCTACAACCCCATCACTGTTATCCAAGGTAATCTGCTAGGGGACCTCCTGAGACTCCAGGAGTTACACCTAGCAGGGGGGAGCCTGCTACGAATAGAGCCGGGGGCCTTTAGGGGACTGGCCTACTTTCGCATGCTTAATGTGACATCCAATCAGCTCACTACTTTGGAGGAGAGCGTCTTCCACTCTGTGGGGAACCTTCAAGTGTTGCGGTTGGATGGGAATCCCCTAGCATGTGACTGCCGGCTCCTCTGGGTTGTCCGCCGCAGATTGCGCTTGAACTTTGATGGACATCAGCCCACTTGTTCGTCTCCTGATGCGGTGAGACAGCGTGAATTCAGAGACTTCTCCGAGAAGGAGCTCCCAAGGCTGTTTACCTGCCGCCCTGCCCGTATCATGGACCGCAGGCCGCAGGAGGCGAGAGTAGAGGAAGGCACTACAGTTGTCTTCTCCTGTAAGGCTGATGGGGATCCATTCCCATCTATCACCTGGATCTCATCCCATAAGAATGTGGTTTCTCCAACAGGACGAATCAGAGTTTTGCTCAATGGTACTCTAGAAGTGCGTTTTGCCCAGGTTCAGGACAGCGGTACATATCAGTGCCTGGCGGGCAATGCAGCGGGCAATGACAGCCTGACTGTTGGTCTGTACGTGAAGGGGCTCCCTCGTAACCGAACCATCCCCTTCCTCTCAGAGGAGGGCTGGGCAGAGCCTTCAAATCCTCAAGCTGCCAACTCCTCAGCTCAAATGGCCAAGCCATACCCCTTTGACGCAAAGACCCTGATCATCGCCACCACCATGGGCTTCCTGTCTTTCCTCAGCTCGGTGGCCATCTGTTTTGTCTTCATGTTCTTCTGGAGCCAGAGCAAGGGTCAGATCAAGCACACGGCAACTATTGACTTTGTTCCTCGGTCTTCCATGGGTGGTGGAGGAGGAGACGGAGGTGACGGTGGCAGGTTCACCATGAAACTTATTTAAAGCCAAGGAAGAGGTGAAAGGGGTCTACATATTGACTCTGAGTTCTTCTGCACTATGGACCCCCCCACTGGGACATCTCTATTCAAAGGCCCCTTTAGAAGGCAAATCAGAGACAGTTTGTTGGGCTTGTGCTAGGCCTCTTCTAATTTTAGAGTGGAAAGTTACATCTCAGCACCGACTTTGATGTGTTATTTAACTAATGAATATCTCGTGATCCTGGAATAGAACGATGTTAACAGATTGTAGACAGAGCTGTCTCATGGTTGCTGTGCATTTGTTTTCAACTTGTACTTTGAATAAGCAAATGACCACTTACCTAGCGCTGTCTAATTTTTTATGTAGCATGTAATTAATTAATTATAAAATAGTTTGAATTTTCAGATTTTGGGATTAACACATGAAGACCGTTTGAGTTTGACACATTTATCAAAGGTTTCTGCATTGTCAAAACATATCAGGTGCTTGTTTAATCATCCATTTTGTACACGTGGGCTCAGCTTTATGTCTTCACTTGCCAATACAAGCCAAGTAAACATTTACCCTTTTGACCCTCCAGTTGCTATTTCTGCTTATCCACAGAGGATCATGTCAATTCAGTGTTGGCTGTAAGACTTTAACATGTGAATATGTGACTACAAAGCTTTTGATACTTGCAATAAAAATATGGAATAGACTAGCCAAATTAAAAGTCTCAACTTTATGCTTAAACCTTGGACATTTTGGAGCTTTGTTTTCATATTTCAGGTATGCTACATTGGAGACGTGCTTTCTTTTATGGTTACTGCCTACTTTAAATGATCATGTAGCAGTGTAAAGGGACTGATAGCATACCATAATGTACATAGGAATGTATCCTTTCCCATTTCATACTTAAAACAAGGCCGAAGTGGATCACTGTCTTTTTTTTGTAACATATTATTTTGTCATGTAATTACATTAGACAACTGTTCCATCACAAGATGCTATGATTTCTCCTTTTTATATATAAAAAAACACTTTTTTTTATTTTTTACCCACACAAAAGACTGAAAAATATGTGCCTCAGTAACATTCTCACCATCGACAGAGAGAATGCTCACCTGATCATTGTTGTCTTGTAAATATTTAGGTCAAGGGCGTTTGTGTGCGCTGGGTTTATTCATTTTATCATTGTATCTAGTTCTGGGGATTAGTGTCACTCAAATATGCCACTCTTGTTGTGTATAAACGTAACTGTAGATTCACTGCGCACAAAGCAATGCTTTATTATTAAATGATGCACACATATAGCAATGACAGGTTTGTTTATTTGCTATCTTGTTCATAAATGACTTTTTTTTCATTTTACTTTATTAAATGCCTATATTTAAACCAATTATGTGTATGGATTGCCTTGAATTGTTCCATGTAAAATATTTTGGAGTGTTATCAAGTGGAGGGAAAAACCTGATCCAATCATCTTAAAACCAATCTCTCAGTGGATCTTCATCTCAAATGACTCCATTGTTGGGAAATTGGCAAGAGAAGGACACATTTTCTTGCATAACCAAACCACTTAATCTCTGTGCTGAGAGTCCACTGTGAGGACTTTCTGTTTCAATTTGAGACAAAAAGTGGCCTTGTTGCCCCTTTGACAACAAAGCTACAGCTGGCAGTTAGCCACACAACTGTACGTTTGTCTTTTGTTTGTTTTTCTGAGTGAAGACGAAGGATTATGTGTGCAGAGGAATGCTGCTGTGGCTGTCTGTTTCCTCTCAGAGCCATGTGCACCCCTGCTGAAATATGAATGAATCTCTTTAGACATAAACTGACATTTCCTGTCTCCCCTGCTGCATATCCTTCACTGCTGACTCCCCGTTAAAAACAGAATATTGCACTTGAGAGTGATAAGCCAAACATTAACCAATGAATTACCCTCACGTCACCTTAGTACAGTTTAGAGACTTGCAGTGCTCAGAGTGAATTCACTGAACAGAAAATCATTTTGTCCGTCTAATGCATTTGGCCAGAATAACCCCTCCCCCCCCAAAAAAGAAAAAAAAATGATAATCACGTGTATGAGCAGAGATTTAAACCCTTTTGGATTACCTCTGCATGTCTCAATCTGTTATATAGGTCTGTCTGGCGGGCGCTATCCTCCGGCCCAGCTTGGCCTGTCACATTATCTATTTTACTCCCATTGGACAGAAAGCCAAAGGGGCAGATTAAAGTGGTGTTTGTAAGCCACTCCCCCCCCCACATGACTGGCATGCACAAAAACACCACCAAGAACATTATGGTGTTTTCGCATCTGCTGTTAGGTTAGTTTCAGGCTCCTCCTGAGAGCATTTCTTTACAACAAGGGATGCATTTTACATTTACATTATAGGCATTTGGCTGACACTGTTACCCAGAGTGACAGGGGAATATGGGCTTATTAGATCACCTAAATTACAAGCAGCTAACAGCGAGGGTGGCTTAAAGTATTCCTGTGGCTGCAGCTCATATTGGAAATAGAATAACAAGAAGCAGGACTACATTTTTATTTGTTGTTCTTGGTCCCGGTCTTGGTTTACTATTTTTCAGTGCACTTGTTTTTATTATTGACTAAACATTTTTCCTAAAACATATATATCTAAAAGAGAAATATTATTTAAGAGTTGTGTTTTTCCCTAGCACTACAAAAAACTTCAACTTTTCATCCTAAAAATGTTCATGTACTGATTTGTTTGAATAGGAGATTAGTGCAAGACCCAAACTGGATCTGGATCTCTATTCATCCTTAAGACCTTAATCGTTCATTTCATTGGGAATAATAGTCGTGAAAATTTGTCAATTAACTCATCCTGCAGCCCTCACTGTCTCAACCACCATTTTACCTGATTCTGACTCAGCTGTAATTGTACTGGACTGGACGATGGTGGTCTCTCCTTCAGCGAGGAGATAAGCATCGACGAGAGGTCCTTGAAAAGATGAGAGAGAAGAGAAAAAACCTTTCTAGTTGAATTACCGTGACAAAAGTGGGCATGACTCATACATATTAACTCATGTTCTTAAAAAACCCTAATCCATGTAGGGGCCTCTATGGGGGCTCTAGACAGACGGACATTCTTGTTTACCCAAGAAATACTGTTTTCATTTCTTTGTTGATTGTTCAGTCACTATTACTGCCTCTGCTTGTCAACTGATCCTTCGGGGTTGGTAAAGACGATTGTTTTTGTGCCGTGTCCTGGTGTAACACAATTGGAAATTCTGACCTTTTGGTGGCACTAGAGAAAGAACAATTTGGTTTAATCCTCTTTGGAGTATCAAGGTTTGGACCAAATTTCATGGCAATCCATCCAATGGCTTTCAAGATATTTCACTGTGGACCAAAGTGTAGGACTGACTGCTGCTGTGTCTGAAATTATGTTTTAGATATTCACATGTTAAATTTTGTTTTCAAAGCCCTGCGAGAATTCGAATTCACCTGCTAAATGGCGGAATTTGTGTCTGTGTTTGTATTATTGAATTTTGTGTCACATTGCTTCATCACTGTAAAACGGAGATAACTTAATTAAAAACTAGTTAGCAAAATATAGAATTCATAGTCTTGCATCTGGGGTGAACATAACATCATTGCTATCCTGCAGTCCAATGGTTTATATTGATTTTCACCAGCAAGTGGTGCCAAAACCACAAATTAAAGGGATTCATTACATTTAACAAGCATATACCAATTTGCATCAATTATGTTTAAGCGTTTTGTAAGCATCGTGTGATGCCTTTACCCTGATTGGGTTTGGATAAATGAGAAAAGTGTTGAGTTCATTATTAAGAGGACAGTGCCTGCCTGTGTGATTCACTGATTATGAATGTCCAACCTTTTCAATCAAAATCAATTTTTTTCATTTAAGGTGTGCCATCCAATTAAGCTGTACCTGTAACTGCCATTTGTGCTTTTGTCCTTTGTTTAACTTATTTTGTTAGTTTTGAGATGTGCAGTCAGCTTTTTCAATCTAGGTGGTACAAACAGGCAGTTCCATGTTTATTGACCATTATCATTTATTACCATGTTATCCCTAATGTATATTACTTGACCTCAATATTTTATCACATTGCTAATGTAAACAAACATTTAACAGCATTAGAAGACAATGTAAGATTTAGTGAATGATTTATTTCTAGTGTTACTCCCTGCATTAAATGACCTGTCAATCAATTTGAGAGATAAAAAAAGTTCCAGTCCTGTGTTTTAAATTATTTTTACATTTTGGTGGTGGGGTGATTGATGTTTGAATTTGGATCTTAGACTTTTGCCTTCAATTACTATAAACAGATCAGACACAAAAAACAAAATAACGAGATTGATTGGTGATGATTCCTGCACTGGATGCAAACTCATTTTACTCCTGAAATTGTAACCGTTAAGAGAACACACCAGAGCACACCATGTGATTTCACACAAAACCTTCTACGAGAGACAGCTAATCTGCAGTAAGATGCTGAAGGAGACAGGAGACCCTGGTTGTGCTGATTTAGGTGGTAGAATCATTAGCTTGTGAGTGATGAAACAAAGATTGAAAATCTTGCTTTTGCTGCCATCTAGTGGATGAAATGTTCCCACCCCGGCATTGGACTGACTGCATAATACAAAATGACATCACTGTTGAGTGAGGTCATATGTGCAGCAGACTTGAAAGTTTGAACACATAGAGGTGTCATCACCATTTAGGATAATGTTAGACTGATGTTAACCAAGTAAGCAAGGCAAGTAGAAAGAGAGGAAGAAGCTCAATCGCTAATAAATAAGATGAATGTTGTGAGTCAAAACATCTAACACTTATTATACTAAAGTCTAGCTACCTTCCACATTCAAATGATCCATATAGACGTGTTTATCTGTCCTGGTAAAACACTGGCTGCTAACCACTGATTTAAGCTCCAAAATCCACCCAATTAACAAGGAAACAGAATCTCTTTTTACAGCTTTAATACTTTTCATGATTCAGGTTAAACATGTGTGGTGAAATGAGTAAGTAAGTAATGGGTAAAACAACAGAATTTGAATCCACGTAGAGTTTGCTCTTACATTTGTAAATAAGGGTTTACATCCTTGACTGAACTCAAAGGTCTTGATTTAAGGGGCAACACATTGAGAGACGATTAGGGCATTTGAAAGACGATGAAAAACGACAAATTGCCCCCCTAGTGGAAGGCTTTTTACAGGTTTGTTTCTACCAAGGACCCCACCTGTGTGTGGCACAAAGTGCTTTCTGAATTGAGGAAATGCAGGAACATCTCTTGTCAGCTTTTCAAAACAGTCTCATGCTGATTTTCCCTGCAAGAAGCTCGCTGCTCTCAAATTTCTCATAGAAACCTAGGAGGCGCTTTAGATGGTGCCTAACACTGAGAGCAATCTCGTGAAAATGGAAGCATCTGTTTGGTTGCTTCCAGTAACAGGCATTCACCATTTAGAATGGTTCAATTTTTCAAATTTGACTCAATTAACTTCACAAATGCAAGCGCAGCAGAGCCAAACTGCTGATTCATTCCTATTCAGGCACTCAGGCAGTATTGACACATATTGATTAGACATTACAGTAGAAGCAGTTGGTGAGGCAATATCATTATTGGCTGTTGGTATGAGGGCTTGTGTGCAAACATAAAATGGCCCCGAGAATGGCCTGTAGGCTCATATATCATCTCTATATTTCATGTGAAATTATGAAATGTAGTTATCCTGTATTTGCATAAGGATGTGTATCTACCTATCTATTTATGTTGTTATGTTTTTGGCCTGATTTCAATAGCATTACAAAATGTGAAATTTATAAAAAGAATATTTTCAAAAAGCTGAAACCTGGACCAGAAAATGATGTATAAACAAACGTGAAATGGAAATAAGCTGCATAAAAAACAAGATGAGTAACATCATTTTAAAGGTGCATTCAGATGCAAAAATATCTGTGAAAACCATCTTTCACTATCAGCAACAGGTATGACGCGTAATCCTACACGCCTGTAACTGTAAACCAGAAGTGATGTGTTTGTAGCCAATTTTTGCAATCCCACTTTTCATTCCTGCGTGCCTGCTGAAAGGCTACACTCCCCCAGTTTGCCTTTTGTTTCCGAGGTGGAGCCTGATACCCCGACTTCTCCAAACTGAACTGCCGGCGAAGCAGACGGACAAGATAGGACTGGAACCAGCAGTCGGTGGCACAGATCTGGAACGCAGTAGATCGGGGAGGGACCGGCTGCAAGGGAAGAAGAGGGATTTTGTGGAGCGCTTCGTAAGCTAGAATCATTTTACAAACCGGCTACACACGGTAGAGCTTCAAGAAAGATGAATTCTTTCATTCTGCTGTCGCTTTTTGCCACGATTATCGCCGGAAAGTCACCTCGGCTGAAATTTGTTGTGCACGGTAAGCAGTGCTATATTTTCTGGCTTTAAGTCATTCAGCCAATTGTTTATGTCGCCAAGCATGTTTTATTAATCTATGTTATGTGTATGGTAGGTAATGGATTAATGAATGGGTGAATGGATGGAGGGATGAGTAAATGACTGGATGAATGGAGCGAGAGTTTAGTCACGAGGTGATGTAGCCAGTTATTTTACAGTTCTTCTCATTAACCCATGTAGTCTTGTCCTTTCCCAAAGCTGCACAAAGAGTACCAAGAAAGCCATATTGACGGGGCTAGCTCTGGATTAATCTCTTAATTCACCGCCCTCCCCCCCAATGACCGAGTTGTAAATTACGCGCTCCACCATTCAGGCCCCGCACACATGTTCGCAGGCAGTAATAGGATGAGCATCTGGAGGAAAACTAATTCTGTTGTGTTATCTCAATGTTAACAAGATATCGAGTAGCCTACAGAATGTGACTTGAGTGTTTGTAGCCAGCTTGGTAACTGAATTGACTGTTTCCATTAAATGTCCAGGTTGTATTGTGTACATACTCGCACAAAGGCACATTTGAATAATTTGGATCTGATTTGTGCAACTTGTGGCTTTTCTGTTGGCCTTTTTTGACTTGTGTGTTCGCTTTATCACAGTGCACTACAAGTTCACTGCGTGCTCGTATTTAAAATACACCATCGCTGGTTGTTTATCAGTTAGGGGCACGTAGGTTCTAATTGGCGACCGTCCCTCCATATCCTCACCTCCAGGCGCACCGAGCGAAATAAAAGCCAGAAGCGCTCGAAAACAACCTCTCCGCTAGCTTCTGGAGGAACATGGCGCCAGGTCGCCCTAAACACACCGCGAGGCTGTACCCTTTAAACACCCCCCCTGCCACCGCCGAAAAGCATCATTACTGTGAAATATGACTCTTTGGAGGTTGACACAGTCACTGTAGCTCCCGCGTCCTTGCGGAGCTGCAATGCGGGACACAGCAGCTGCTTCACACTGCAGCAGAGGAGTCCGGCTCCGGGAAAGAAAGGGCTGCTTTGGGTAGCAGCCGCCATAAACACATATATGTACAAATAGTATACAGACACGGAGAAAGGGAGAAAGGGAGGGGAGAGCAATGAATGGAAAATTCCAAGCAGACTCCTAGTTATCTATTCCACTCACGCCTTTTTACACCGCACACAGTCCTCTAATGTATTCAGCAATCAGTAGAGATGGGGGCTGTGTGTCAGTGTGTGTCAAGTTATCTGTATCTGTATCCCTCCCCTCCCCGCGGATGAGCACAGTACAAAACGCACAAGATGACGGCCCCGGACGTGCATGTCATATCAAACTCGTTGTTATGCAATTGCAGGGTGAGCTGTAAATGCCTGTCCTTATGGCACACACACACACACACACACACACAGACAAACACACAGGTGGAGAGTAGAAAACTGTCAGGGGAAATCCATCAAAGGCGCAGTTTGAGGCTGAAGTGCAAAACCATCACAAGGAGCTGGCGCTGTTTCAGCACCACGGACAGCACCGATGTCCTCAGACGGGAAAATGTCCTCGCTTTGCACGTTTTTGCCAAATGAGTACATTTGGCAGGTTTGCATACCTTCAAGGAACTGTTTGAGGACTACAACCTGGTTTTAGAAATTAGGTTAAAATTGGGTTTAGTTTAAGGGTTTAAGGGTTTAGGGTTAGACATGCTGTGATGACTGAATTTATTGTAGGGGCGAGGGAATGCATTACATTGCATTCATTTGCCAGACACTTTTGTCCAGAGCTATTACAATAAGTGCATTTAAACCTCAGTAGGAACAAGATGTCAGCAAAAAAGGTGCATTAGCTGAGTGTAGGCCTATATGTGAATAAAACTGTCATCAGGACATGCAATGGGCACATACCACAGAAGAACAAATAATAATTAGTATTAATACAAAAAATATTGTCAAAACAGCATTACTGGGGTTTTTTTTGTTGTGGTTTGGTCACTTTAGGCCAGAATTCCCTAATAAGATGAACATCACACACACATTTAACATATTATCACCTTATACAATTGATATGGCTAATGTGTTAGCAAGCAGATGCTTATTTACACATCCAGCAGACACGGAGCAACATTAGCATTCATTTTGTCATCCTGATGAATTTAAGTCCAATATTTACTCTATTTTTGCTCTGTTTTGGTCCTCAGCAACTGAGGAGTACAAATAGTAGCATAAAGTTGCTTTTTCTCTGAAAATTGCTGCCTGCTGCTGATGGAAACAGTGCGATAGTGAGGCAGAACCAAAACAGTAAAGTCACAGGCCGGAAAACCAAAACAATGAGCTGAAAGATACTAAAAAGCTCCGTAGAACTCAGGGGAGCTGCAGAGCACGGTGGTAATTCTTTACACATAGACATCTGACCCAATCATAGCATAGAAAATATTGATTAGTGTAGGTTTAAAAAAATAATAACAAAAACAATGATAATGTTTAATATTTAGGTCATATTTCAGGTAAGAAAATATGAGAAAGGTTGGTCAAAGTGGGGATGTTTTGTGCTTCTCCTCACTTCTTTAAATGACTGAATTAGGATCAGGTAGTGAATAGGGTGAGAGAAAATGAAAGTCTGCCTTATTTTACTGTACATTGTGTGTACACATCTCATTTTGAATATCCTTGAATACAGTGACAAGGATATCAAAAGGCAGAGAGGCAAAGCAGGACAAACACGGAGAGAGAATCTAAATCAGAGACATGAAGGCAGAGAAAGAGGAGAGACGTTGAGACAAATGCAAAGAAAGAGACAGTGACAGTGAGCGAAGGACAGCTCATCTCAAGGCTAATTTGAGATATACAGCTGCATCCTAAATATCAGAACATTTTGCCAAAGTTCAGCCATCGTTTGTGTTGACCTTCTCTTTCAGCTGAAGGCCTGAACACCTCAATACAAAAACCCTATTGAACCATGAGCTTGATAGATTTTTTGTCAAGTTCATAATGAAGGACCTTGAGGTCTATCCACAAAACAACTTCGCAGTGAATGGTTCTATGTATATTAAATAGCAAAGCAGCTGTTGCTGATCTGCTGGTGCCAAACAGAAAAGTTTATTGGCCAAAAACTGCTTGACTTTGCCTCTGCTGTTTTTTTCAATATCCAGAATGCTTTATTCACGTACAAGTGGAAACTATTGCCAAAAAACACATATGTGCTTTACTCTTCTTTAATTAGCATTCCTTAGCGCTATTAGAAATTAGTTTCTTTTAAAGTGACTCACTAATTTGAAAGTGTTTTAACTTCATTCAAGGATTACATGGGGAAAGGAATTCTACAGCCCCCAAGTTTAATGAAGCCCTTTTCTGAAAAACAAGGCTGTTTTTCTTGGTTCATGAAAAGCTGACCTTTTGAAAATTCAGTGTTTTCATCCAGCAGCAATGATTAAATGTCTAAGGAAAAAAGTAAAAGAAACACATTAGAAGAGAGAAGTTAGGAGTTCAAATGACATCCAGAATGTGGCATCTCAGTTGTATATGTGTGACCCTTCTGAAATTGTGTTACGAAAGACATGGAATAAGAGTAAGACACTGTTAAAAGGACTCTACATTCTGTTCATCCTGTGTGCTTTTGGTTATTTAAACAGGTGGGATAGCACCTCTGGCAGTCAGACACGTTGTCCACTCAGGGAAAGGTGGTGGAGGAGCTTAGCCTAGGTGTTATCACCTAAACGCATGCTGTTTGCGTTTATTATGTTTGTGCCATGAAGCCTAACAAACATCTTGAATGTATTTCCTTCCTCATAAAGCATTTGCAAAGCTGATTTTTTTGTCAATTCTGAAACCTGTTTACATCCATATTTACTCGCTAGCAGTCTTCATCTTTCCTGCCTTTTGGTGGCACATTGCTGCACTTCCTATAGATCAGTGGAGCTGTGCAGCAATGTGTATCGCGTCACCTGTGTGTCATTTGCATGAATGTGTGTCCTCATGAGCGTGCACAACTAATTAAATGGGGAACTACTCATGAAAACAATGCTCCCTAGAGCTACAAACCTCCACAGGGTGCCTCTAACAGGTTGCTTTGCTGGCAGTGCTCTGGTTAACATCAACCACATTCTGTTACACTGTATGAAAACCTCATCAGAGGGGTTCCTCTCAAGATAGTCACACAGTGAAATTAATATATATGTTCTTACCTAAGCCATTAGCCACATTGGCCTTCCTTGTGCATTACTTACTTCCCTGTGAAGTACAAGCTTCATCAATTAGATTCCCGCCAATCAGAGAGGCCACTGTTTCCATAGAAACTTAGTTGGTTGGCTGGCAACCTGTATCAGTGATCACCACCACTTCATCCTGGCTTTGCTGTCAGACTGGATGTGTTTTTTTTTTCAGGGATGAGAAGAAAATCATTACAAACACCATGTAACCATGACCATATAACCACCTCTTGTCATTATTAGTGTATCTATCTATATTGAAACATCAAGAGCAAAATGCATCATCAGTTTGGAATACAATTTTGATTTTATTTTCTTCTTTCTTGAAATCGTGATGTTTTAAAACCCCTCTTTTAATTATATAGCATTCATTATTAGACATGGTAGTTTTTTGTAGAACTCCTTTATATCTTCAAGATGACTTTTAGTACATGTTCTGTATGTAACCACATCTTTTAAATTGTAGCAGTGATTTTAATCTATTTTTGAATGCAGTCACAGTTGCAGTGTAGGTAAGTGTGAGTCTGATTGGATGGGTGAATCAGAAATGCTAAAATGAACTTTTGAGCCTACTGGAGGTGTCCTGAGTGTAATTCAGCCGAGCGTCTGTGATGGAATTTGCCCACATGATTATTTCAGTGATATTTATGCTCCCACCAAATGCCCTTTTCCTCGAACACCCAAGCCAGGTTTCTGTAAAGGCTCCCTGTTTAATCTAAAACCACAAAGGGCAATAACGTCAGATCAAGTGTTTTGGTAAATCAAACCAGTACATAGCCAGGAATCCTCGAGCTGGCTCCCGTATTGACGGCAGATTAAATGTAGATTAAAATCCAGAGGTTTGGCTCTTTGCCATCAGGGCTTCTAGACTTTGATTCGACCTGCCTGAGGAGCTTAGGCCGGCTAAATCTGGATCATCTTTTTAAATAACTTCCTGAAACTCAATTTTGCTTTCTTGCATCGACCTTTTGTTATTGTGTTTGACCTCTACTTTATGACTCTTTTTTATTACACTACCCTATTTTTTTTGCTTTAACTGTTGATTTGATTGATTCCCTATCTTTGGAAATTGCTTTTGAACTGTGATTGGAAAAATGCTGTATATTCTTCTTCCTTCTCCTTCTTAATTATTCATGTAGTAGTAGTAATTAGTCACAGCGGAAGTGTTATGTTATTAAAATCCGAAATGGTTGCTGTTGTTGTTGATTGATTCTTCTTGTTTTTATAATACATTTAAATGAGTTCAGTTCATTTACATTAATTACACTTTATTACCACAGGGTTCATTTGCAATGCACAAACAAAAACATAAATTTTAACAGTTAAAACAACAATGTACCCAAAGCTCTTGTCTGCCAGCTCATCTCTCTAATATATTTGGTTATGATCCACAGAGCCATCCAGGTTCCACTTCAACAAACCTGAGAACTACATCAGCATGTACCACCAGGAAGGGAGCGACATGCTGTATGTGGGCGGCCAGGCGATGGTCTACGTGTTGACGTTCAGTAACAGAGGGGTCCGCGACCTGCAGGTACACTTTACTTTTAGCTGATTTTGCTGACTTGTACGCAGATGCTCTAATAGGATGTTTTGGGGGATTTAAGCTCCAGACAGTCGTTTTTTTATGGGGAACCACTCTGCTACCGTGCAGAGAGTAGTGTAGTGTAGTATAAAAGAGGTTTCCAACAACCAGTTGAAATACTAAATACTGCCAGTTAGTCCACTTCAAATGGCACTTTGGCAACCAACCAATGTTTGGAAGTGCTGTTCGTACATAAAACTTAATCTGGTTGGTAAAATAGGCAGCAGGGACCTAAACGTTGAAGAGGCAGGCCTGCAACCAGAATTATGTTGCTTGATTAAACCTCCTCTCAGAAGTGTTTGGGCATGTACAGCGGGTGCTTGATTCACATCCTGGTTTCAGCTCTATACTTAACACACAGAGATGAGATCATCTAATTCTCAGCAAGAAAGTGATTAAGCATATTTCCCAAAGTATGGAACTATTCCTTTAAAAAATATAGCCGGTGAATTGTTTTAAAAGTACTATTTTTTGTGATAAATCTTTACCCATTTGTCTCTAAGATTTTAATATCAATTAAAGAACAGTCAGTAGATTATGATTTTTGTTTGTCAGAAATGGAATATAATATTCATAAGTTTGTTTTTGTTAGTGTATAATTGCTTAAAGATAAGAATCGTTGTGTTTTAGCTACCTTAGAATGAGCCCTTTATATCTACAGAGGGTGCGGGTCCTCTGCCACGGAGCCCACCATGTTGCAACGCCATATTTCTACAGTAGCCCAGAACGGACAAACCAAACACTGGCTCTAGCGAAAGGCCCTCTCCTTTCAACTTTTTCTTGAGTTTTGCGGCCACCGTAGGTTCTCCTACCCGCTTAGAAGGGGAGGGTGAGCGGAGGGGTTATCAGTTGGTTACAATCTGCAACCTCACCGCTACATACCACTAAATCATACACACTGGTCCTTTAACAAGAAGTGGGGACAAGTCAGAATCCCACTGCATTTCATGGAGTCAACCTGGCTGCAACCCGGAAAAGAAAAGTTTTCATGATGTAAATCAGTTTAGCTTGTTGTTTTAAAAGATACTATTGCATGCCATTTTAAATTACAGAACAACTACTAACTCAGTGAAAGTTGCTTTTTAACATGACAACTAAGTAGTAAGTAAAACTAAATGTATTACTTAATAAAGAATAAAAAAATATTTATTCCCCAATATATATATACAAATGTAGTTGCCCTCCTGCTATGAGGGCAGATCGAGAGATGAGACGGCCGGCCTGCCGCTGACCCAATTCAGCAGCAGAGGCTGAGGAAGTTAGGCCATGCATACATTAATGAAGCTACACATATCTCTCTCTGTGAGGAATGAAAACATAATTCACTGAGCTAATAATGTCAACGTAGGCTCAAGATTACACAGTGTGTGGGCTACAGTGTCAGCAACGACTAGCCTGACAAATTGAAGAGACTGTAAGCTCGGTGTTTCATCCAAATGTGACGAGGCCTAGGCCCTATTTTTGTAACTGATTTCAGGCTTAATGTTGGGTTTCCCTCAGTGGAGACAAAAAGACAGATGGAAAAACATTGATTGGTGATGTGTTCGGCATTGAGGGACTTTTTTGATGTGTGATGCCGGTTTTTCTTACTCACACAGTTAAGTGACATTTTGTCAGGTTGAGTCATTACCAGTGCCAGTTAGTGTAGTGGAGCATAACAGTAGAAAAATAACAATTTTCAAGTCTTAAAAACAGCAACAGTAAACTTTCTATTGCTCTCTCCACCTACATGTACTGAGAGCAACAAGTTTGTGGCAATGCTTTTGGGGGCTGTGGAACAGGATTCTGGGAAATGTGAAGTAGGCAACAGGAGACCAGTTGAGGGAACACAGGGGTTCAACAAGAACGTAAATGACAAATGAAGTCCTTGAATGCAGTGAATATCACAGAGTGGTAGCTACAGGGGCGTAGGACTGGGGGGCCCACAAAGATACTACACTTAATAGCCATGGATGCTGGGAGGGGCCCATAGAGAATGCCTATGTAGGGTCCAGAGTTTTGTGCTACGCCCCTGGTTAGCTAACAAGGTGGATGTTTGCTGTGAGGATTGTGTTTTAGCAGCTGCAGCAGGGTCACTGTTTTCATGCTGAAACAAAGCAGTGTGAAAGAACTTGACACAAACTAAATAGTCCTTCCTCCCACAGATCCCAGCAGCATCCGATCAGACTGCAATTGATACCTGCAAGGCCAAGGCTGCACCACTCGAGGTAGAAGCTCACCTTCACTGTCAGCACCTCCATCCCTTCTGCAAAGCGCTCCTCCTCCTCCTCCATCAGTGTGTTATCATCGATATCATCCTGTTTCTCATCATCATCATCATCATCATCATCATCATCATCTGTAGTTGCACTACAGTGAGGTTAGGGCTACAATGTTCAGTTTTAATTCAGTTGTTTAGATTAGGTTCATGTTAAGTTTCTTTGCTAGGACTTAAGAGACCAAATAATTCAAATAAACACAGTAAACACATGCAATAAAGACAAATAAATGCCTAAAAATGCTAATTTATACAGATGAGATAAAATTACACGGGAGACCGCTTCACCTCAAAACAAACAAACTAAACAATGCACAGATGAGTGAGCTGTTGATAATTGCAGTGAATAATTCCATTAGATTCCATGGAGAAACTGAGCAAATACCAGGAGTTTACAAATATTCACCCTGAAATAAGTCTAAGAACGTGAGAAAGCTTCAACTTAAATGCTCCGAGGCTCAGGAATAATATTAAGAAGTACAGGACACACTGCTGCTTGCGAATTAATTTTCACCTCTCTACTTTATCAAATGTAATACTTGAAATACTTGAAATATGACTATACTCTCTGTCATAGGTAAGGCAAACACTTTAAATTATACTTTCAGCATCAGCCACGAGAGTCCACATGACGTAGGTTTGGTCAGTGCTTCTGAGTAGCAGAAGCAAGTGCCTGTGTGTGGGGGACCGAAACTGCCATAATTAAAAAATAACTGAATAAATGACTCAATAAATAAATAAAAATGCCATTAAATGCATCAAAAATAATATTAATAATAAATGTAGGCATTAATTAATTGATAAAATGTGACATAAATTGATATTTCTGTTTTTATTTCTGTATTATTTTCCCTTTGCATATAAATTCCCCAATTTATTTACTTTGCCACTTTTAATTTTCCATTTTATTTAATAATTCATAAGTGTATTTATTTATTTCTGTATTCTTTTCTTTCTTTTTTTCTGTATTTATTTCTGTATGTATTTCCCCAAACTTATTTATTTCTGTATTGTTTTCCCTTTGCATTTTCTTTTTACATTTCTGTATGCATTTCTGCTTCATTATGCAAATGAGGGGGGCTGTCATTCACAGTGTGTCATGGGGTGCCTTCAGTGTTGCCTTGAACTGGGCTACTTTTGACTCCAGATCAGCACGTGCACACATGGACATGACATGTTGCACGCCCACATACACACGTACACACACACTGCCGCCGCCGCCGCTCGTTCCCAACTAGCTAGCTGAAATACGGTATTGCATTAATTTCAGTAAATGCATATGAAGTAAAATCAGTACATTCATGTTGTCCAGGCAGGGAGGAAGAGGGAAAAGGGAAGAGAAAGCGAAGAGACAAAACAGGTATGTGTATCCGTTGTCCATGTTGCTGTCCACATCTTTTATTGGAGTTTATCGGGGCAAACCCACCGGGGGTTTTAGAGTTAGCATAACACCTCGCAATGACATGTCTTTCAAAAAATTTCTATTAAAATTTCTTTAACATCAATGCTTTGAAAGCTGCCAATTCATTTCATATCATATCAGATTTACTGTAGCTGTTTCAGAGGCTACATACAGCTGCTCGAAGACCTTCTGTCTCCAGTCCAGCAAGTCTGCAAGGCCTATAAACTGTTGTCAGGTTTAACAAAGAAGTATTTTTCCTATTTTAACACAAAATGTGTTCTCTGTAAAGGAAGCATGTCAACTGGAGTATATTGTGACAACCATGAGCATGTTGTCATCTGGACAAGAGCATTTTTGCAGTTCAGTTGGCTTAGAATTCTGCCCTTTCAGTATTGCCATCCATATCTCACAGTTGTGAGTGTACATCCAAAAAAAAAGATGCTACTGGAGTTATGGCACAAAACAAAGAGGGCACTGTCTCTCCTGCACAAACAGAACTAAAGAGTCTAGCAGGGGCAGATGGTGGAAAATGAGAACCTCCTGAGTGACGCATTAAATCTTTCCCAGTAAAGCCAATGGTGCTGGGAAGGAGCATGAAAGACAAGAGGCAACATCCTTCCATAATAGACAGACACAATGTTTGTGGAAAACATTACCCCTGTAGTGAGATGGAGATAGGAGGTTAACAGCTGGTAGCACACCCAATTTGATAGAAAGACTGTATTACCAACTATATCCATTGTAAAACAACATGAAATGAGCCTGATCAAAAATGAAGCTCCAACACAACAACACAAACACATATGTTATTCTGCCAGATGGCATGTGTCAGTCTATAAACCTAACCCTAAGTTAATTTAAACCACCATCTAATGTTATATTGTCAGTCCTAGATTTTAGTGTGGACTATTCAAAGTCACTCAGCAAACATGCCCTAACTCAAACTTCAATTTCTCTCAAAAACATAAGTAGGCTACACAAAGTAAAAACATACAAACTTGCATACACTAACAGAAATATTACCCAGCCCACCCACCCGCCTACCCATCCACCTACACATCCACCTACACACACTTACATAAGTGCTGGCCCTGTTTTTTGGACTTTGTAATATACTTCCTCCGTCTCTAGTTTTTACTAACCTTGTTTCCATCAGAAATTGTGATTTGATTGTTTTCTAAAAAGCTTTTTTTGTTGTTGAAGATCTAATTAATTAATTCAGTGTCAGTCTAAAGGTTGCTACAGAGCTCTTGACTCATGTACCTTAATACTTAATACACACAAACCACATAGTGATCAAGTTCTTTATAAATTAAAGGTTTATTAAACTACTAACTAAACATACAACTATAACTACCAGACATACAACTAAATTAATAGAATAAATCAAATGAATACAACGATGAACAATTAATAAATGTATGAATGACATTCTGAATACAACAACAGACAATTAATGTATGAAATGAAGACCATTGTATAGCAGATGATGCAGTGAATGATTACCTTGGCAAGCTGTGTTAACTAGTGTAAACACAGGAGAGCACTAAGTCGATAAAACTTAGTATTGACCAGTGAAATCATCTTAATGCATCGTTCAGCAGCTGAGAGGTTATTAGGAAGCAGAGTGAAATACTTTACCATTCTGTATCATGATTATATTGAAGAGAGATTCTATTCTTGATCTAACGCTAAATTACTTATAATTATTATTAATAATCTATAGCACCAACCCCAATCCTTCA